>JARVGS010000400.1:24233754-24247978 GCA_031762315.1 Hypsolebias antenori | reverse complement strand
GCTCTCTTCGTGTATATTTTTTTATGTTTTGTGGTCTTTCTCTCTATCTTTCCTTTCTTTCTTTCCTTAAAAAAAATTCATAATAATGGTGTGAAGAGGATGGCTGTAAGGTGAGAAGGGAGGCCATCGAAAATGGAAGGAAAAAAATGATGGTGGAGACGTTACTGCACTCCCTGATTGAGCTATAGGTAATACAGATAATTTTGAGCTCTTTCAAAGTTTATAGTAGAAATGTTGTATCACTCACTTGCGCAGTCAGGTCAGTTTTCCACATTCAGAATAAAATGACCAGATTAAGTGTTTACATGCACACCGTTTGGATTATGAATCGGCATAAACCACCCCTCCCATTCGGATTACAAATTCATTCAGTTAGACATGCCCGAAACACCTCCCTAGGGAGGCACTCAGGGAGCATCCTCAACAGATGCATGAACCACCTCAACTGGCTCCTCTCGATGTGGAGGAGCAGTGGTTCTAATCCAAGTCTCTCCCGGATAACTGAACTTCTCACCCCATCTTTAAGGGAGAGTCCAGCTATCCTGCGGAGGAAACTCATGCCAACCACCTGCATCCACAATCTCATTCTTTCGATCACTACCCAGAGTTCGTGACCATAGGTAAGGGTAGGAACGTAGACTGACTGGTAAACAGAGAGCTTTGCCTTACAGTTCAGCTCCCTCTTCACCAAAACAGACTGTTACAAAGGCCACAATACTGCAGATGCTGCACCAATCCATCTGTCAATCTCATCCTCCATTCTTCCCTCACTCCTGAACAAAACCACAAGATACTTAAACTCCCCACTTGAGGCAGAACCTCACTGTCAACCCGAACAGAGCAATCAACCATTTTCCAACTGAGGACCATGGCCACAGATTTTGAGGTGCTGATTCGCATCCCAGCCACTTCACACTTGGCTGCAAACTGCTCCATTGAGAGCTGGAGATCACAGCACGATTACACCAACAGGACCACATCATCTACAAAGAGCAGAGACAGAATCCTGAGGCCCCTGAACCAGAATCCCTTCACCCCCTGGCTGCACTAAGAAATTCTGTCCATAAAAGTTATGAACAGAATCGGTGACAACGGGCATCCCTGGCGGAGTCCAACTCCCACCCTCAGGGGGTCTGACTTATTGGCGGCAATGCAAACAAACTCTCGCACCGATTGAATAGGAACCTAACAGCCCGTAGCAACGGGCCCCTAATCCCATACTCACGGAGAACCCCCACAGTGTACCTCAAGGAAAACAGTCGAAAGCCTTCTCCAAGTCCACAAAATGCATATAGACTGAATGGGCAAACTCTCATGACCCCTTGAGAACCCTAGTGAGGGTAAAGAGCTGGTCCAGTGTTCCACAGCCAGGACGGAACTCGCATTGTTCCTCCTGAACTCCTCCCACATCTGAGCTTTTGCCTCAGCAAGAGCCAAGGCTGCAGACCACTTGGCCCTCTAGTACTCCTCAGTTGCCTCTGGAGCCTCACCAGCCAGCAAGGACCAATAGGACTCCTTCAGCTTGACAGCTTCCATAACCCGGGGTGTCCACCACTGAGTTCTTGGATGGCCACTGCGAGAAGCACCAACAACCTTATGGCCACAGCTCAAGGCATCCGCTTCATCAATTGAGGCATGGAACATGGCCCACTCGGACTCAATGTCCCCTGCCTCAGCTAGGATATGTTTAAAGCTTGCCCGGAGGTGCAAGTTGAAGCTCTTTCTGACAGATTCTTCTGCCAGGCATTCCCAACAAACCCTCTCTACGCATTTGGGTCTACCAAGTCTGTCTGGCATCTTCCCCCTCCATCCAATTCAAATCAATACCAGGTGGTGATCAGTTGACAGCTCATCTCCTCTCTTCACCCAACTGTCCAAAACAAATGACCACAAATCCGACATGACTACAAAGTCAATTATCGATCTATGTCCTAGGGCATCCTGGTGCCAAGTGCACTTATGGACATCAGAAGTCCACTCTGGTTCAGATCAGAGAGGCCATTGCTCCCAGTCACACCCCTCCTGGTCACACTGTCGTTACCCACATGGGCCTTGAAGTCCCCCAGCAGAAAAAAGGAGTTCCCAGCTGGCACACCTTCCAGTACCCTGCCAAGGACTCCAAGGAGGCTGGATACTCTGAACTGCCTGCCATTTGGTGCATAGGCACAAACAACAGTCAGAGCCTGTCCCCCTACCCAAAGGCGCAGGGAAGCTACCCTCTCATCTACTGGGGAAAATTCCAATACACAGACACCAAGTCGGGAGGCTAAAATAGACCCACACCAACTCAGCGCCTCTCACAATGAGCAATTCCAGAGTGGAATAAGGTCCAGCCCCTCTCAAGGAGATTGATTCCAGAGTCCATTCTGTGCATCAAGACGAGCCCAACTATATCTAGTTGGTACCTTTCAACCTCACGCACAAGCTCAGGCTCCTTTCCCATCAGCAAGGTCACGTTCCACCTCCCAAGAGCCAGCTTTGGTAAGCCACAGTCAGAGCGTCAAGGCCCCTGCCTTCAGACACTGCCTTAAGCCACTGCCCATGGCATCATGCACCCTACTCATATAGCATCACCTGCAGGTGGTAGGCCAGTAGGAAGGCAAATCCATGCTACTCATTTGGGCTGAGCATGACCAGCCCCATGGGTAGAGACCCTGTCACCAGGTGCTCACCAACGAGCCCCTGCCCCAGGCCTGGCTCCAGAGTGGGGTCCCAGTAACCCACGTCTGTGCAAGGGACACTGAACTCCTTGTTTGTTTTTGTCCACAAGAGTCTTCTGAATCATTCTTTGTCTGGCCTGTCACCTAGGACCAATCTGCCTTGGGAGACCCTACCAGGGGCAATTATAACTGCCCCTGACAGCATAGCATTCAGGCGCACAAACTCCTCCACCACAATAAGGTTGTGATTTGCAACCTTACAGTAGAGGCCAATTTTTGTTGTTGTTGTTTTGTTTTGTTATTTTACAAAAAAAACTTCAGGCAAATCAGCAGGCGGTTTCCTATTGATTGCAATGCTTGTGCCTGTGGAGACCAGGCTTTGTCCACATGAATAAAAATGGTCCCCACGAGGTAAGTGAAAGTCACACTTTGGACCCCACCATGCAATAAAAACGAGAAAGCACATACTTATACTATACACCAGTATGTATTAATCTGCTATTTTTAGCTAGCCTTTTGCTACTTATAGTTTTTAGACACTGTTCTGGTACTTTTAGCTTTTGACTAGCCTTTTTCTACGTTTGATTGTAGAAAGCATTTTGTTGCTTTTAGGTTTGACTACTTTCAACATTATGTTAGCATTTAGTTGTTTTTGGCTTTCAGTTAGCATTTGGCTTCTTGTAGATCTTAGGTGGAGTTCAGCTTATTTTAGCTTTAACAACTCTGTTTAAGCATCTTCTGCAAATTGTAGTCATTTAACCTTCACACTGTATTTTTTGAAGAAAATACAATTTATCTATAAGAAATTCTATTGAAGAAACATTTCGATGTCATGCTAAAATTATCTTTGTTTTGTCTGTAAGTAAGTTGTTCAAACATCCAAAATACTCCGACCCTCCACATTTCAGACTCTTTTTCTTGCCTTTCTCTCAGATGTACCACAAACAGTCTGTGGGACAATAGACTTCTGGTACAGCTTTGTCAGAAATTCAAACCGCCAGAAATAAAAATGTCATTTTGAGCTTATCAGATTGGTGTTTCTGTAATTATATATTGTTTTCTTAACTTGATGTTGTTTTATTTCCTTTTTTGACTGACATTTCTGCAAACTGTTAAACCAACCCTTTTATTTTATTTTGTTTTACAAAGGCTCTGATCTGGAGTCCCCATGAATGTTCAGTACTTTGAGCAATTGATGATTCAGGTTTGGACTGGTTTTTCATGGTGTGTCAGTGAACTGTTCTCCTCCTATAAAACTGAAGCAGTTCAAGTGCCAAAGATCATTCAAAATATAGCTTATTTATTTATTTATTTATTTATTTATTTATTTATTTATTTATTTTAATTATTTATTTATTTATTTATTTATTTATAAAATTTGTTCATGTTTAAAATACAATACAAAACAATCCCATAAACGATAACATACAAAATAAAAATATAAAAAATGAAAGGTAGCAGAAGGAAGAAAAAGATCTTTTTATATCTGCCCCTTTTCTCAAACAATTAGTTCAGTCAAAAATAATCTTCAGTATCAGAACAATATGAATAACTTTTTCTAATTTTCTAACTAATACAATACACATTACGCTACGTATATATTTTTAACTACTGTATTCGGTTTTGATCATTTTCTTAAATGTACACATTGACTTGGCATTTTTAACTTCAGTCTCCAAACCATTCCATAATCCAATTCCCTGGATTGAGGTAGACCGTCAATTAAAACTAGTTCTGAATTTTGGTTTTACAAATATCTCTATCCCCTTGAGATTATAACAACTTTGTCTTGTAACAAAATGCATTTGGATATTTAAAGGTAATGCGTTATTCTGAGCGCTATAAATAACTGATAAAATATTATAATCTACCAAATCATGGAACTTCAATAACTTCAGTTGATAAAATAATGTGCATGATGGATGACAGTAATGTTTTCTAGTGATAATTCTTACAGCTCTTTTCTGTAAAACAAAAATAGACTTTGTAATTGTTTTACACGCTTTCCCCCAAACATCAATACAATAAATTAAGTGTGGAACAATTGTTAAAAAATTATTTGCATTTTTTAATATTGATAAGGATCTCCTTCGCCTTGCATACTGCTCTACCTTTACAGATGAATATTCCCAAATATTTCACCTCTTTCTTTACTTTTTTATTATAGAGTTGTTGCAAAGGATTACCATGAATGGTCAGAATTTCACATTTGTCTATATTTAAGTGTGATCCAGAGGCTTTAGAGAAACAATCTATAGTGTGTAGCACTAATTGAATTTGTCTGCTGCTCTTTAAAAAAAGAGTTGTGTCATCAGCCAACTGATTTATTTCTATATGTTTCTCAAATACTGTACGTTAATGCCTTCAATGTCGCTGGTCTTAATTAAGATAGAAAACATTTCAGCTACCATTACAAAACAAATAAACAAAAAATAAAACATCATCTACAAACACCAACTCCCATATGAGTTGAAAAGGAGGTGCCATGGATGCATTCCATCTACCTGGAGGCTGTGCTTGAGTGCCTGATCGCAGAGATCTTGAAGGTAGTAGGAAACAAGGCTCTTGGCAGAGGGAGGACCTAGATTGTCCCCCGGCACATGCAGTTGAGTCTGCAGCGATGAAGAGCTTGGCAGGCTACTGGGAGAAATGGCCATCATTCGGGGAGGAGTTCTGCCCGGCATTCAGGCAGTCCTGCTGCCCAAGAGAGGACTCCGGGGTAAGGGTGGATGGATCGGCATCTGCAGCTAGCTTCTTCTGATCTTCTGTGGGATGGACGGCTACAAGAAATCCTTCCGTCATCAGCATCTATAACAACTCCTAATGAAACCAGTATGATGAGTTATAACAACAATTAACTTCGCTTTGGGATTAATAAAGTACCTTTAAATTGAATTGAATATTCCTCGTTGTCTAATAAACTTAACTTTCCAATAGCCTCTATATGTCTCATCTGTTTTTATACTAGGACCTCATATTAAGCTGATAAAGCAATGATCAGACAGTGGTGCTTTAGAGCTTCCAGATGTTGTGGTGCATGATAAAAGGTCATCACTTATTAACCAATAGTCCAATCTAGACCTGCATTGACCGGTAGGTGTTATCTATGAATATTCAGTATACGTGCTGGATTCAATGTTCTCCACACATCCGTGTATTTGTTATAAAACCATTTATCACATCATTGTGTTGTTGTCTGCCTAATCTTTGAGGCCACTTATCAAACCATTCATTTGGCGTCATATTCCAGCCCCCCACCCACAATCACATGGTCAATGAGATACTGTGTTTTAAATTCCAGCATAACCTGAGATAATTCCTCCAGTAGAGCTCTGTTTAAACTGTCACTATTAAAACCATAAACATTAACTATTTTGAGGGCCAGTTGGTCACCACTGTTAACCAGTGACCCTGTGTGTCTCCTTTGTGTGTCACTATTTTCCCAGGGAAACTATTATAACAAATTGCAACGCCACCAGTTCGGTTTGTATAAAATCTTGTCACCCCATTGGTTTGCCCAAAAACTTTCGTCTGTGCTCGACGAGTGAGTCTCGTGAAATAAAAACAGTTGGATTTCTCTCCTTTTGGAATAAAAAAAAATAATGTTTTTCTTTTGATGTTGTCTTTTAAACCTCTAATATGAAGTGAACCAAATTAAAATTTCTCATTTAACATAAAAACAACTGTTAAAGAAGACAAGTGAAGAAGGGTTTAATCCCTAAGATTGTTTGAAACAATTAACAAGAAATGATTTTCAGGAAGAAAGCTTAAACTGAAGAGTTGCATTTGCAAGGCCCTTTAAATATCCTGCTCCTTCTTATTTGGCATGCGTACCTTCCATTCCGATTTGACGCCCATCATTATATCCAAAGGGGCCACGAAAATATGACACTATGACAGTAGGTGGATTTTTTGTGTTTACCTCCAGATTTCTTCCTTCATTGTTCTTCATGTGAAGAGAACAATGATGGTTCTGTCTTTGTTTTCCATCTTCCTTCTCAGCCTGTGAACACTATCCACTGCCTCCTCCAGCCTCGACTCAGATTCAGGAACGATGTGCTTCATAGTGTGATATCTTCATCCTTCTCCTCCTTCAGGCCATTTTTACGAAGGCTCCATCTCGTTCTGTTTATCTCTCCTGTTCTCTGAGCCTCATTTTAAGGTCAGCATTCTCCTCTCGTAGTTGATCATTTGGCTTTTCCAGCTCTTTCACCTTTGCCTTACAGCAGTGTTGTCCAAAGTTTTTCATGTGTAGGCCAAAACTCAGAATGAAAGGACTCGTGGGCCATAAAATTATGAATTTAACTCTCAGCGTGAACAATATTTTGGAGAAAGGACAAAAGTTGACTGATTTTGGTAGAGAACGAGTTTTAAATTCTTGTAGATCCAAACCAATGAAAGCCTCATAAACACTAAGCTTATAGTTTTTTGTAAAAAGGATTTAGTTTATTTGAGTTGATGGGTCTGTGTTTGTTGTTTTCTTGTATTTGGGAAGTTCATTTTAGTCTGTTCTCAGCATCAAAAGCGTAATTTAAGTAACTGTCGTTTTAAAAGGGTGTCGATCAGCCTGTTGGACCACGGACGGCTCAAAAGGTTGAAGTTCTGAAACATCGTCCAGTTGTCAGTCTCTACAACAGATTCGTAAGTTTGATAAAATTGATCAACTTGTATGTAGATGACACCACGTTATATTCATTTATAAATGTCCAGTTTCCCTATTGATTATTTTATTAACCGCAATATTTAGCCAAGTTTTATGAATCATTATCCAAAAATTTCCTTTCTAGTAGAGATCAGTAAATTTTTTGGGTGAAGGGAAAATAAAAAGATTATAGCCAAAGGTTTATATTTTGCTTAATATTAACATTTTCAGAATATTGTTTTTCATCCATTTTGCTGTTAAACCTAAACTTTACATAAAAAAAGGATTACCAGCTAATTTGCAGAAAGTTTGCTTCGACCTGTTAAGCCTGCTGGCCAAAATGAAACCATTCTTAAACTCCAGTTGTGGGCCACACAAAACAACTCCAAGGGCCGCAAATGGCCCTCGGGCCACACTTTGGACACCGGTGCGCCTTACACTGTTTAACTTCCTTAACATAAAACTCCACTGCTTTGGCTAGGCTAGTGCTACGTGTTGTCTGCTGCTCAGTATTGTCTACTTTCTCTCCAAGCAACACAATATTTTTCATTGTATCTCTGAGAGAAACTTCCTCCTCTCTTTCCTCTTCGACTGACGAGTCGTTTTTCCTCTAGTGTCTTGCTTGGAGTTGAAGGTGCAGAGACATCTCGTTACATTTTAATTTGAGTGGAGAGCTCCATAGCGTAGCCGTGGTCTTTATTTGAAGCTGCTTCTTTCTTTCAGAGTCAATTTTAAGCTTGGGAGCTTTATTCTGGGAAACCTTTTTGGTCTCTTTGTTGGAGAATTTGTTTAACTGAGATGAAATTTAGGACTAGCTATGCGAGTTCCAGAAAACACGACCGCTCAACCTGCCATCTTGTCCCGCTTCACCAACAAGCTAACTAGTTTACTAACCAACTAAACCTAACACATTATGTTTTTATAACAGTGTTATAAAACAAATAAACGGTCTAAATTTAGTAAGGGCTCTTTTTAAATTGAGTTCCTTATTAAGTTGTGGTAATTTACTAAAGAAGCTGACGCTGTGTCGTAAAAATATTTTGTGAGAAAAGTACATGTATGTATATTCAGATTTGAATGATGGTATTTTGTACTTCTAATTTTACTTTACTTGGTATAACATGTTTGAACTTTGTTTTAATTTATGATTAACACATACTGTACTGGACATTGTGCAAGATTTTTGCTTTCAAGAAACTGAGTTAAAGTTTGACGTGGTAGTAGCTGAGAGTCATTCCGATCACATAACTCTTGCAAAGTTGTATGCGATCACATCACTAGTATTTCCTTTATTCCCACAATGTTCACATTCTGTTTTGTTACTAAATTAAACAAAAGGAAGGCATTATTAAAACAAGTTTTGTAGATTCTCTCTGCCAAATCTAAAATATGACCCGTGCTAGCAAAATGAGCAAGAACGATCAGAGGCTGCAAGTGAAAATACTGAGTTAGCTGTAACTGGGATTTTCTTTTATAAAATGAGTCCATTTAGCAATCCTGCTTACTCAAATAACTTAATTTCCTTTAAAATGGACCATTTTCTTTGTTAGCTATTTATTATAGTGCTGGGAAATCCCTCCGTATAATGACTGGCATCATTATCATAGCTTGAGAATTTTCTTTTTTAAATGTAGGGCTGGAATTCCTGGTAACGCCACCCAGACCACCAAAAAAATACATGTTCAAACAGTAAACAAAAGTTTTTTTTTTGTTTGTTTTTTTTCCTACTGACAAATCGCCAGATAAAAAATTAAGTATTATTTTGAAGATATTTTGTGCTGTTGTCAGATGAGGCTGACCCTAAATGTAGATAAATAGCCTACCATATACACGTAAAGTTAAATAATACCACTAGAGTCCACACTGTCTGTCCAGCTTATTGTTTATACTGCATTTGTGATATCTGGAGAAGCTAAGACGGCATCAAAACAGGCACACAGCCAAAAAAAACGACAGTTTAATTAGCGGCAAGCCCAACTGTCACAAATTGTTTTAATATCTTTCTAATAACTTAAAATAATTTAAAATAAGTGTTAATTTCAGATAATTATCATGTAAAACAGCCAGATGTTAAATGAGGAAAATAAATTGGGTCTAACAAATGATGATCTAAATTAGACCTGAAGTCAGTCGGTAATTCTAAAGATTTCAAGACTTTTAACTAGTTTAATAATTGTGACTTCAAATAGTTCATGAATTTGAAACAAACTCTTTTAGCATTTAAATTGTGTTTAGGCTCTGCTAATTGCAGCTAATTGCAGTGATCAGTGTCTAATCTACACCTAAGTAGATTTTCAGTGTTCATGCAGAGAGCAGATGATGAATTACCAGAGACAACAGCAGCTTCAACTATTTAATAATTTGTACTAAAGTGTAGCATGATCCAGCCTGTACAGCACAGAAGCTACTATCTACTAGATAATTCAATGATTTTACACCTATAGCATCCGTTTTATAGACTACATGTACTTTAAAAAAGTTACATTATCTTCAGTTCTGGTCACATTCACACTGAGGTCAATAAGATCAAGATGAAATCTGCTGAATTATTAAAGGAGACACGTGGACGTTTACCCTCTTCTCTTCATACATAGCACACACAGCTTTATGGCATTGTTAAATTTGTATGTAATTCTAATTTTATTATTATATTACATATATAATTATAATTTTACATTTTATTTATAAACTCAAGCTTTACTTTGTGCTATTTAGTCAAACTGCCAAGTGCAGACATTTGACTGTTTTGGTAATGGCTGCCATTGTTGCAGTGAATCATGACGGTGAATCAGTAAAGGTCACATGACCAGTGCATCCTTTAATGTTTTATCTAATTCTATGGTGGCTAATAACATATCGCATGTGCATGTGGCTGATTAATGCTTTGGGACATGCTCTTTTTGGAAATTAAAAATTGATTGTATTGTTTACACAAATGCTACTTTGACAAGATCTAATTTAAGCAAATATATGTACTGGACTAATTTAGACTTCAATCTTGGAACATTCCCTGATGGTTGTTGTCTCTTCAGGATAATGAACTGTTTCACACTGTAAAAAATGACTGCGCTTAATTTGAGAGAAGACATGTTCAAGGTTGTGACTTGCAAAATTCTCTGGCTCTCAATCTGGACAGTCAGGTTCAATCTAAAGAGGTTCACTGTCACGTCGTATAGGGTTTATTACTGAAGCATTAGTGACTGACACCACGTCAGACCTTCATACGTCTACTTCCATGGAGTTGGAAGGCATTTCAGAAATATTTATATGAAAGAACAGCCATAAGAAAATAATTGGCACTTCATCTGGTGTTTCCTTTCACAAAACAGTTTCACGCTACGTCAAACTTAAATTTTTTTCCTCCAAAGACACGCCTGTATTCAAGCTGCTTCATTATTCATAAACCACCAGTACAGCTGGACATTTTTTGAGACAATGTGATCTTTCAGGAATAAAAATGACATTGTAAAACCAAAAGAGGCATTGAGTGAACCTCTGTTTGAATCTCGTGTCCGACAGACAATTTGTTATCACTACATCACACCCTCGAGCCACGTTGCTGGCCGTTATGTGTCGACTGCTAAGACTCATCACGTTCCTTGGTGGCTCAGAGGAGTAACAGTGGCGAGTTAACTTCAACCCCCATGTCACACTGAGTCAACAAGAAGGCTTCTTGGGCTCTGCTTGAAGTGTTTTGTGAAAGGACCGTGAGTGGATTTTCATTTTGAAGATTCTTGCAGGAAATGGCAAACCAACAGATACTTATAACAAAACTGTCTGAAAGAAACAATAAAGGGTAAAGATGAATACAGAGGGACAGACGTCAATGTGGCACTGCAGGCCACAGACCATCGGGGGAGGAGGGAACATATCAAAACAATCTGGGGATGCCTTCAGGGCCCGACACAACACAGTTACCAACCACGCTCCAGTGTCCCCATGCTTATGTCCATGCACAGTCTGGTGATGGCATCTTCATCGTTCCCCCACACACACACTTTTCAGCCTCGCCTGTGGTGAAAGGAGTGGGGGTTACATTGACCCAGTTTTATCATGGTGGAAGTCACCATCACTCTGATCACTTCCTCTCACCGACAGAGTGTGACAGAACGAGCAGACTGACCGTTGGCATCCTCACTCAAGCACACTCATCACTTAAACCACAGAGAAGAAGTTAAAAATAACACACACAATACCCAATGACGTTTTCATTATTTACAGTACATGACTTTTTTTGTTTTAGCAACAATACAAATTAATTCAGTACAGTAATAAGGAAACACAACTTTCTATTATGCAGAGGACAATATTTGTTCTTTTTTACACCTCTCATGTGTATGTACTCGTATATTTTTAAAGAATATAGGTTCATAAAAATGCTCAGTTTTATCCATGGTTCCAACTTCTTGTGTAATTTCACAAAAATGCAAATGATAGAAATGAGTTTAAATGATAAACATTGATAGTAAAGCATTTAACTCAATAAACTGATGTAAGAAATAATAAGAGGAGTAATCCTTAGTTGGTTCCCCTTATTAGACTGTAATACACGTGTAATATATTTTTACTTGTACATATTTTGTTGTACCAGTGTTACTAATAAATCAGATTGATTCATACCTTTCACTTGGGCTCCCTTCACACTAGGTGACAACTATGTGAAAAAATCTTCCAGAACCTGGGAGGTATTTGGATGGTGGGTTGTCTTTAAGAATATAGTGAGCTCCTCATTATGCGTGACAGAGAGAGAGAGAGGTCTCACTGGGTTTTACACATTTGTTAATCCACTTTCTCTGAGTGCTAATACGACAAAATGAAGACTCAACACAGTCTGCTGGCTATGCTACCCTACCTTAGATAAATAATGCTACTAATTGAATTTTCATGTGTGTGAATATTTTTGGTCAGTGCTCTGAGATGACTTCTGTTGTAACTTGGTGCTATATAAATAAACTGAGTTGAATTTAATTAATAAATACCACACTACACTCAGCCATCCTTCATTTGTTTTTTGGACTCAAAGCAAGAAGCACCTTTTCTCCTCATGGTCAGGCGTGCTGGACAACGAGGGAAGAAGCATAGATGTGTCTGATGTTCTATGTAGGGAACTCCTCCTACATGCTGCTGATGGCATTTGTTCCTCCACAGTGAAGCAGAAACTGATGGTTGAGGCCAGAGTTGCATTCTGGCCTAAAAAAAGTGATTCGACCCAGCCCGTAGCCATTTTTCCGAACCCAACCCAATCCGATCAAATTAACTGCAATTACAGGCCCGAGCTGGGGGAGTGGGGGGTGGTGGGCATTGTTTTTATTAAGCGTCTACTGATTTTGTAAGCAAATCAGTATGACATAATGTTTTAAAAATGTATTTCAAAGAAAAGAAGATAAACTAATTCTTGTTTCACCAAATGGATATTATTATACAAATCAAACAGCACCCCCCCCCCACCCCCGCCAAAAAAAAAATCATCTCCAAACATAGGCTATTATACAGATGAAGAAATTTTAGAAAATTATAGAGCAAAATCATTTGGAAAAATACAGAACAAGTCTATTTTAATTGAACGCTTCACGCTTCGGCTTTTGGAGATGCTGCTACTTCCTTCACTGCAGATGACAGCAGGTGCAGAGACACACGCAGCCAGTGATCAGCAAATCCATCCATCCATCCATCCATCCATCCATCCATCCATCCATCCATCCATTATCTTTACCTGCTTCTTCCTTTTCAGGTAGCGGGGGTCGCTGGTGCCCATGCCCGGCAGTCACTGTGCGAGAGGTGCAGTACACCCAGGACTTGGACAGGTTGCAAATCCATTTCAACTGGCCGGTCAGTGCACGCACACGGCCAGTGACAGGTTGTCCATCTGAGCTTAACGCAACATTTTTTACCTTTTTAAACCAGCCGGTCGGCCTGTCTTCTCCTCAACAAGTAGATTAACACAATTTTATATTGTGCATTCTTATTTAGATTTCTTTGTGCTGTATGATTTGCAAAACTGCATCAAAGCCCAAGATCGTCCCGATCCGCACATTATGAGCATTATTATGGCACAGCCCGGTCCGAATCCGGGCCGGGCTGGGCCTGGCTCTGGGTTTGGGTTAGAAATGACAGCTCTGGAAACTTCCCATACATATTTGGGAAAATTGTGCAGATTGTGACAAAGTCATCAAGATAATCACAGACGTAGTACTGTACTTGTGGTAGGGAGTGGTGACGTAGAGGCTAGAGTTGGTGGGCCTGTGATTGGAAGGTCTCCAGTTCACTGCCCCGTACCGACAACATAAAGAATGGGGATGGGCTAGGTGAAATACCCACGCTTGCCTCCACCCTCATTTGCCCCTCTCTGGGCCCTTGAGCAAGGCTCTTAACCACCACCATCTGCTCCCCCGGGCACACTAGATGTCAGTTCTTTGCTTCCCACATGGGCTGTGGTAGCTCGGTTGTCTGTGGTTGCATTAGGAAGGGCATTCAACGTAAAAACAACTGCCAAGTCTTCATGTGAGTTTGCTCACTGTGGTGACCCCTAAAGAAGGGAGCAGACAAAAGAAGACGAAAAAAAAGACGTGGTACTTGTGGTGGTAGCATCATAGTATGATTTTCTTGAGAGTGGCTGCATCCTAATGCTATTTGAGAGAGCAGTGCTAGTGCTGGCATGGTATAACTGTGGCCATATTTGCTAGGATTTACATGAGAAAGTAGTGCGGAGTGAGATGAGGATAAAGGAGAACATCTCGGGGGCTTGACCAGTGCAAAGTGCCAGCCTTCACGCTTAAGGAGGTTTTCCAAATTCGCAGCAATCTGTGATCAAATAAGTCTAATGATGAATTTAGCAAGTTAGACCTTAGTATTTGACTATCTTCCACAGATAATTCGTGAAAGGGTGTTGTTTTTATGTTGTCTGTTCCTTTTTACAGGGGTC
>JARVGS010000400.1:24219724-24231888 GCA_031762315.1 Hypsolebias antenori | reverse complement strand
TATTTATGTATGTATGTATGTACGGTACTGTATGTATATATATATATATATATATATATATATATATATATACAGTATATGTGTGCGTGTTTGGTTTTTTTCAAGTGTACAGGGTTTTATGTACATAAATACATGTTAGACTGCCTTTCAGGACTCTCTAGCAAAAGAGATCTGTGATCTCAATTGGATTTACCTGGTTACATGAAGATTAATAATAATTTTCATATATAATTTTATTTTATTACTGTAAACATGTTACTATGAGTAATGTCATACTTTCTGAATGCCGCTAAAGCTCTTGGACTGAAGATAAAATTGGTCAAAATCTGAATCAGCAGCTTTACAAAAACTGGATTTGAAACCAGCAAAGAAAACTGCAATGAATGCATTTCTAACTGGAATGCAAGTGGTCCAAACTGAACAGAACTTGTCCAAAATTTTGGGTTAATGCATCTTTCCTTTGCCACATAATAAGTATGCTATTAAAACAGGTGCATTATGGGAATATTCACATGTTGATGGTAATGTGCTATACTGTATTTTCATATATATCACCAACAAAAACATTCACCATGCAGCAGCAGCCATTATTAGCCCTGAACAGTGGCTCCTGAATAAATATGATTTATATAAAACAAAATCCTGCATCTTGTCTCTTGCTACTGTGTTAATGTTTGTTTTACTAGTTGTTCCATCAATAATTTTCTTAAAAAGTGGACTTTGGTACATGTAACTCCCTTAATGTTCTTGCCCCCCTTGCACAGCCACTCCAATGTCAGGTATCTGGGAGTTATTTTTGATAGTGCTTTTAAATTAGACAGTTGTTAAATCCAGTTTCTTCCAGCTAAGACTCACTGCCAAGGTGAAGCTTTGCTGCTCCAAAGCTGTGGAACAGTTTACCTGAGAATTTAAAGACCGCTCAGACTGTTGAGACTTTTAAATCTTTGCTCAAGACTCATCTGTTTTCCTTGGCATTTGATCCACGCAGAGTCTGAAAACACATTTTGAGCAGATTTTATTGTTGTTGTGTGTTGTATTATTGTTAACTTTATTATGTTTGAGTGGCACTAGATGCATTTTTACTCTTTTTTTTTTTATCTGTCTTAACTGTAAAGCACTTTGGTCAGCTTCTCTTGTTTTATGTGCTATATAAATAAATTGACATAGACTTTGATATGATGTCAATAAACTCCTCCTAAATGTGGAGATGGCAGCAGATGCCAGAGAAAGTTTGGTAGCCAGTACAGTATCATTATAAAGCCCTTCATAAACCCACGGCATTGTTCATTTTATAATATAAGAAAGCCTAAAAGACGAGAAGAATTAGTTTCAGATGGATGGAGTTAAGAAGGAATGGTGTCCCTCTTTTTTTTTTTTTAAGTATCACAACCAAAATAAATATGACATGCTGGAAAAATTAGCCACAATGAGGAATTTTTCAATACAGCATTGTTATTATTTTCAAAATCTCTAGCTGAAAAAACTTTAAAATGATGCATAGTTAGTTGAAATAGGAAACGTATTGCCTGGCTAGCAACACGCTAGTTTTGTTTATGAGCAAGACCGTTAAAACATTTTTTATTAGTCTAAAGTTGTCACTGAAAATTCTATCTGTATATTTAAAACGGAGTAAAGGAGAATGCCCAAGCTTCACAATAATGCCAAACAATATACAAAGGGATTTTTGGCAGCTTGCAGAGAAAAATTGTCTATTTCAAAGGAAATTCAAAAGGATTACATCTGAAGCTAAACCTGTTAGAAAACTTGGATTAAAATGTAGACTAGGAAGATTATTTGCTATTTATTTACCGGAATAAAAAAAATGAACTAATTTAATTGAAATCTCAATTAAGGTCAAACTCTACTTACTCACTGCAGCTCAGTAAGAGCCCAAGCAAAAATAATCAGTCCCTGTATTGACGCTTGCTCAGTCCATCTGTAAAGGAAACCAGGTCTGTTTTAAAGCTCTGGCCAGTTATCTAACCACCAGAGCCTTTTGAAATTCCTAAAACAACAAAAAAAAATGCGTAACGGTGCAAAAAAAAATGTATTCAAGTTGGACTATTTCATCTATGAATATATCTATAGCTATACTCGGGTAACGCAACACAACATGTGTGTTTCAGCTCCATCAATCGGATCTGATCAGATCACAAGTAAAGAATTTCTCCAAACTGAGGCCGCATTCAAAGAGCTATCTGCAACAGGTAAGATATTAATTGGTCAGAATCTTTCCACAGAATCCCATTTTCAAAAATGTAAGCTACCCTTATTAGAATAACTCAGATTTGTACACCACGTCTTTTTGTGTCACATGATGCAACCACCAACACGCATGCAGCACTTGGTAAGCTATCTCCTGTCTGATCTCATCTCTCTGCTCTTTATCACAGATATCGGCAGCACGACGCTGCCGAGAGCGAGTGTTTCTATTTTCCCTCGTCGCCCCTCGCTGTTTGTGTAATGGAGTGCAGCCTTTTCCGGTTATTGTGCGAGGGCAACTGAGAGGGTGGTGTGGGTAGGGAAGTGGGTTGGAGGAGGCTAATTGCTGGAGTCTGGCTGCCTAAATATGTGGGACAGCGAGCGTTGCACAGGCTTAAATCTGTTGGTGGCTGATCAGTGAGAGGAAGAAGAGGGTTCAGAGTGTAACTAAATACACTGATACACCCCGCTACCCCCCTAACACATACACTCACAGACAGTCCACTGGGGGTAACTTTATGAGCATGAGCGAGACAGACTGACTGACTGACTAGAGGCAACCCATATTTTTCACCTCAGTCAGAAGTAAACCGGATGCAGAGAGCAAATTAGATTGGCGCTGGAAAGAACGGCAAATTCAGCAGTAAGAGAACACGACAATGTTTCAGTGAAAGCAAACTCTGAGACAGCAGGAAAACATAAGATGAAGACGAAAAGTGGGGGGTTTAATCCACAAAATCCAGGTCACTTTTAACCTCCGCTGGACATGTTCAGATCGTAGCCTGGCCCATTGACAGCTGCCCTTAAATTCCACTGTAATCAAAAGACAGCAAGAAGAACAGGCTGTCTGGAGGAAGGGATGTGAAAGGACACAAGGTTTTGACCTAATGTGCAAGGGACGAGAGGAAAAGAGCCATAGAGAAGAAACGCTGGGAGATGAAGGCAGGAAGAAGGGGGGGAAGTGGGGGAGAGGGGGAACTGGGGGTGGGGAGACCAAAATAGAGTGACAGAGAAAAAGAGGAAGGGAAGAACGAGTCCGTGATCAGGGAGAAGAGGCGACCCAAACGAGACTGAGAAGTTGAGATGAGGGAGAGGAAAAAAGCAGCGTGTCATTCTGACGTCCTCTCAAAGAAAACCCTCCTCCGACGCTCATCTGCTGCCTCGAAAGAGGAAGAGGAGTACGTGTGTGAGAGGGAGTAGATGCGATGGGAAAAGAGTAAAAAGTCAAGGAGAGGTGTCAGAAATGTGGTAAGAAGCCTTGACAGGAGAGGAAACAGAGGGAGGCAGGGACAACGGAGCTGGAGAGAACAAGGACCTCCCGTGGATCATCGCCTGCTGCATCCACCAGCCTCCACCCGACTGTCTGCCAGTACACCAGAGTGTTGCTCCCAATTCCTAATCGCTGTTAATCTCTCCGCCACCCATCATCTCTTTTTCATCCCCATCCATCATTACACAACAGCCTCCTCCACATAATTAAAGCAGGAGCTGCACCCAGTTCTGTTCGGCAACAATGACTCTCCTGCCTGGTTTCAAACGATCAAATCTAGAAAACCGACAACTGCTTGGTCTAATAAAAGTCTGAATTCTTTCTGGAATATTTTGTGACCACAATATGTCTATAACTATAATCTGATGAGGTGAAATAAAACATTGTAGTACATTGGAAAATACCTCAAAACTGAAAAAGACACCATATTATCAATGAGGTCCAATGAATGGCTAATACATTTTTTAAATATTTCAGTCTGATTTTAAACAATTACACAGCACTGAAACAGCTTTGGTTAGGGCTTGTAGAGACATTCTGTTAGCAAATTATTCTGGTCAGTTTGTTATACTTGTAGTCCTGGACCTTACCACTGCTTTTGATACTGTTGACCACAGTATCCTGGTTAGAACACTGGGTTGAAATGACAGGTGCAGTGTTAGAATGGTTCCGTTCTTAGTGACAGGAGTTTCTGCGTTAAGGTTGGAAATAGTGTATCTGCGTCAGTGCCTCTTTCCTGTGGGGTCCCACAGGGCTCAATTCTCGGACCTCTTTTGTTTTCACTCTATCTGCTCCCTTTGGGGTTTACCCTAAGGAAACATGGTCTTTCATTTCATTTAGGTCAACATGGTCATTTTCATTTCACTGATTTAGTATTTCTTTGTTTCTCGTTGTTTTTGTGTTTTTATGTTTTTATTTTTGATGCTTTTAATTACCACTTGTTATTATGTTTTCCTTAATTACTGCCTTGGTCTTATTGTGAAGCACTTTGGTAACAGCTGCTGTTTTAAATGTGCTTTATAAATAAATTTGACTTGACTTGACTAATAAAGGTAATAATTTGAAATAATTTTTAAAATATGTTAATAAAAACAAAATGCATTACTTCCGAATGATTTTCAAACAATGTTTACTTAAAGAACGTATTAATAGATATTTAAACTACAAAAGAATCAAAACAAATGGCTAATTTAGGTTCTGACTCTAACAGATCAGTAAGTGTCGAGAAAACTTTCTAATGAGAGAGAGCAATGTAGAACAAAACAGCAAAATGATTTGAGTACAAAGAGACAGCTTAGTAAGGCTAATATTTTACTAAATTAACACTTGGAAAAAGACTTTTGCACACTATAAATGGTTAAAAAATGAATGTTAAAAATTCAAAGAGTTAAATTATCTTATTTTCCTATGTACATGAAAAATTACAAGTAAATGCTAATAGTGAGAGCCTCAGGCAGCACGGAGTGAAAATCAGCAGAGAAAAGAAATCACTGCAAAATGTCAACGCCTCTGACAGTAAACAAACACAAATTGCCAGAATATCCACAAGCATAAATTAAAGTTCCCACATAAAAAATAATCAGTAAAAAAAGGTCAGACGAGAGAAACTATCTGACAGTTTTTCTGCACAGTTGAATGTATAGGTGCTTTAGCACTTGTAAAAAATAATTATTTCAGGTGACATCTACTTTTAAAAAACGACTGATTATTTTAGCAAGACATTGTTAAACCTGATTTTGCAGGTTTTACAACAAGAGTACCACATACGGCACATTAACATAGCTCCATCTTATATTACAGAACTTATTGTTCCATATTTTTCTAACAGAGCACCTTGCTCTCAGACTGCAGGTTTACTTGTGGTTCCTAGAGTTTCTAGAAGCAGAATGGGAGGAAGATCTTTCAGTTTTCAGGCTCCTCTCTTGTGGAACCAACTTCCAGTTTCTGTCTGTGAGGCTGAAACATTGTCCAGTTTTAAGACTTACCTTTTTGATAAATACTATAGTTAGTGTTGGCTTGTTATGTTGTTATAGGCTTAGACTACTAGAGGACAAATTGACCTAATTTTGTAAAATGAATAGTTACAATTGAATAATTTTCATTTGATACTATTTTTGTCTGAACATGATTCTTGACCTGTCATTGTGTATCTGTTCCTCTCAATGCAGCCAGTCAAAGCAGATGGCTGTTTGTCCTGAGTCTGGTTCTGCTAAAGGTTTCTTCCTCATGAGGGTGTTTTTACTTTCCACTGTCGCCTTCATGTTTGCTCAAGATGAGAGTTCTGTGATGGAGTTAAATTCAAAGAAGTCTGCTCCTCGGATAAATAATGATATTAACTTACTTTTTAATTTATATTAATGTTTCTGTTCAGTGCCCTGAGATGACTTCTGTTGTAACTTGGTGCTATATAAATAAACTGAATTGAATTAAAAATATGACCTAGTTTCAGCGTAGTGACTGTTGATTCAGGCCTAATTTTTAGTTTGCATTTTTGTCTGCCTGCCTTGAGTAAAGTGCTGTTAAGGAGAGATAGGCACAGGTGTGTGGTTACCATGGTGACACAAACGCTGACATTGTGGCAGCAGCTTAACTGTTTATTGTAATCTCAGATCTCTTCACAGTAAATTTCTTTTGGCTGCTCCTTTTTCAGGGATTCTTCTGAGATTAAAGTCAGAATTTGAGGAAAAGGTTAAAACTAGATAGATGGATTCTGACTTTAATCTCAGAATTCTGACTTTTTTCCTTTGGAATTTATTTTTATTATTATTATTATTATTATTATTATTATTATTGCACAGTGGCCCTAATCCTCTTACACAATAAACAGTAGCTACAATGGCAGCCTTCAGATTTTCTTGTGAAATTTTCTCTTCATGTAATTTCATTTTTACTATTGTTTTTTATTGGGGTAAAGTATGATAAGCTTGGACTGCTTCAAATAACAAAAAAATTAATCAATTACTGTATCTGCATGGAGCAATTTGCAACTTAAGGCAACTAACAAGCCACCATAAGTTGCAGTTTTATAAAGAGTTAAGTCATGTTTATGATCCAGATCTTATGAAGTAACGTCTTTAATCAGCTATGGATTGAAGATAGTGGCACAAAAATATGCAGCAAAACATCCTTTGCCCTCAAGGGTGGAATAACAGAAATAAAAATGCAACTAAATCAATAAAAGTTTTACAATTTGGGTCTAAAAATGAAACGTATTTGCTTGAGAGAAGCACAGATTTTAGTTTAAAGCCTAACAAAGGAAACTGACAGCGCAGCTGAAAGATTTAAACCCTGTGGCTCAGAAGGGCAAATTAAATAGTTTTGGTAGCAGCAGAAAAATAACCCGTTAGGTTGAGTAGCAGCAATTTTCATAAAGTAATTGCTTCATTCTGAAAACAAAGCTGTTGGATCTGGAGTTATTCGGATCAGCTGACGAGGCTAAGATGAAGATAAATGCACGTTTGCTGTTAATCGGTCTCAGCCTTTTGCTAAATTAGCTTTCCCTGCAGTCTGCCTCATCAGGGCTCACGCTGTGGCAGGCAAGAAGAGGACGTCACAATAATTTCATCACTTAATATCTGCAGTCAGAGGGCAGAGAGCGACGTAAGCCACAGAGGAAACGGACCAATCAGTGAGCGGCGTGACGGCAGACGCCCTGACAGGACACACTGCAGATTACATGAGAGAAAATGAGTAAACGTAAGGACTAAAACTGAGGCCTCGGGGTAGTTTTGACCCAAGGACAGCAGGAGAGGTAACCTAAAATTAACCTGTGTTGAAAAACGACTGAGTGGAGCTCTTTTGGACAAACCTTGATAATCACATTATGCAAAATCTCACACAATAATGCAAAATTTTGCACAATATGTCAGCACTTATCGTATGTGCTGTATATAAGTGACAACTGCTAACACACCCAATTTTAGCAAAAATATCTGCAAAATTGACGGAGTTATGTGTTTTCTAAGGTCATTCGTTTGTGGCAGCCATCGTGAATTGGGTTAACTTAAAAAGATAATCAGATGTAGTTGTACATCAGATGTTTACTCTGAGAACGTTTCATAAAAATTGGTCCAGTCGTTCATGAGATATTTTGCTAAAAGTCAAACACACACACAGAGAGGGAAAAAAAAAAATCCACTTTTAGGTGATGGGTGATGATAAAGCATTTAAACTGACCAGGATTAGAGAACACCTTTCTCATTCTGCTGTCTTTATATAATATTAAAATGTATCATTTCAGGATAATGTAGCAGCTTATGTAAAATGTCAAACCAGGAGTGTGAGCTCTCTCTTTTTTAAAGTCAGAAAAAAAAATATCAGATCTAAAAATAAAAATCTCAGAATAGAAGCTAATAAAAGGAGCAGAAAGAGGTTTGTGGTTTAGATCTGAGGCCTCGGTCAGGTAAAGAGAAAAGGATCTCTGAATACGTTCCAAATAGTCTGCTTAACAAAATGATTTAGTTTATGATTAACATGAAACTGGGATAAAACCTGCAAAATATTTCACTATTTTACAAAAATAAATAAAATCCTGTATGTGAGGCAGGAGCTGGACAGATTCAGTGTAATATTACAGAATCAAAGCCTCTTTATTATTACATTATTGTTATATATTAAACATTATATATTATGTTCTATTTGTTGTGGTTTCAGCTGATCTAAAGCATTTTGACAGGTAGCCTTTAAATTTAGCTCCAGACAGCAGCTACACGACAATCTTTGGAGCAAAAAGAAGCCTCCAACCATTCGGTGTGCAGGTCTTTTGACTCCGAAAAATAATACTGAAACATACGAGACGATTCCTTTTGACAGGAAGCTGCTTCACTGGAACAACAAAACAACAAAACAAACTAAACGGTGAACAGCAACGACTGTTCGTGGTGCTGAGGAGAAACAGTCAAGTTGTTGCAGACCATCTTTGTCCTCCATGAACTTTTCACAGAGACAGTTATTTTCTTCTTTCGGCTGCTCCCTTCTTCAGGGGTCACCACAGTGAACTAACTCACACAAAGACTTGATGATTGTTTTGATGCGAGATGCTCTTCCTGATGCGACCACACCGCGCTACCACAGCCCTCTGTGTGGAGCAGAGAGCTGCCATCTAGGGCACCCGGGGGAGCAGATGGTGGGCGTTAAGAGCCTGCTCAGGGGGCCAAAGTGGTGCAAATAAGGGTGGAGACAGGTGTGGGTGCTTCACCTTTCCCACCCACGCTTTAATGTCAGGATGGGGAGTCGAGCCGCCGAACTTTCAACCACAGGCCCACCTTTTCTAACCTCTGTGCCACCACTCCCCCTTTCTAAGAGAAAGAATACAAATGATAAAACCTGTCCTCCTCTCATCTCAGAACAAATCTCTCAGCATCACAGCCCACCTTGAGCACGAACACCTGATATCTTAATGAACGTATTCCTGTTTTTAATGCTGGAAGTGACTCCAGGGTGAGTTCAGGACTAATGTACGAAAAGAAATGAAGCTCCGAAAACACAACTGCACATTTAAACGGCATTAACTAACAAGGTGCAGATTGTCATCTTTAGGAATACTAAATATTGCTGCTAGCCTCAAAGGAATATTTCAGGCTTTTTTTTTTAAGTGGGGTTCTTTGGAAAAGTTGTGAACAATAACAGTTTGGAGGAATAAAGTTTAATTCAGACTGGACTGATGAGCTAACGGCTAATAGGTCAAGACCAAAGTGGACTGCATGTGAGACTGCCTCTCAATATATCGGTAATCGACTAAATGTCTAAACATTTTCCATCCATCCATCATCTTTACCCACTTCTTCCTTTGTGGGTCACAGAGGTTCACTGGTGCCCATGTCCAGCAGTCACTGTGCGAGAGGCGGGGACACCCTGGACTGGTCTCAGTCCATAACAGGGACAAATAGAGACAAACAACCATTCACTCTCTCACTCACACCCAGAGACAATTTAGCGTTACCAATCAGTCTAACATGCATGTTTTTGGTCTGTGGGAGGAAACCAAAGCACCTGGAGAAAACACGGAGAGAACATGCAAACTCCACCCAGAAAGGCCCCCGCTCGAGGATTTGAACCGGGGTGACCTACTCACTGAGAGGCAGTTCTACCAACTGAGCCACCGTGCCGCCCTAATGCTGTGAAACTAATCAAGTGTTTTTATCATTTGACTTATAGTGACTGCCTCATAAAATGACACACAGCAGTTGGTTCAGACTAAAATTAAAGCAAACGTTGTCATTTTCAGCAACAAAGTGCAAGTTTGCAACCAAACATGGACCCAAACAGGTCTGAAAAGCCCCCAAAATGCAAAATCTACATTTGTAAACAGCTTTAAATAAAATAGAATAACAAAATAATAATAATGCATGGATAATAAAATAGTTGTTACAAACACTTACTATTATAGAGAACTGTATAATGCCAGAAGACTAGTGAAATATCTTGCAAATGAAATATTTACATTAGGTGGAAGAGGTCCAGCTTTTAGATCAAAACAGTACAGGCATCATTTTAAGAAGGATGCAGCGCTATGTCTTTACTTGTGACACTGAAAGCCATAATAGATGTCAAAATATGTGATTTTCAGTGTTTCTGAGTTCATTTTTAATGCTTCCAACACAATTTCTACACACTGAAATGATACTGATTGTCTGAGGGCTAATGTAAGTCAACGTCATCTGGGTTAATGTAGAAACTGAGCAAAAATTCCTCGTCTTTGGTTACAACTAAATGTGATGAGCCGTTATGGAAATTGTCCCTTTATTTAGAATATATCTGCTGCATGGCTCATTTACATCTAATCTTCTTGTTAATGCTCTCCACTGCTCAGTTTCTCCTTCTTTCAGCTTTTCCCCTTTTCAGGGGTCTCCATAGTGAGTCATCCTCCTCCATCTCTGTCCTCTGCATCCTCTGTCCTCACTCCAACTACCTCCATGTCCTCTCCAACTGCATCCATATATCTCCTCTTTGGCCTTCCCCTTTGTCTTTTTCCTGGTAGCTGCATTTCTAATGTCCTTGTACCAATATACCCACTGTCCCTCCTCTGGACATGCACAAATAATCTCAGTCTGGTCTCTCTAACTTTATCTCCCTGTTGTTCAACCATAGGGGTTGAATAGACTAATCGACTAGACAATTCTAGGACATCTCGCAAGTTTTTAAATTTCACATTGACTACTCGCAGCCGGTGGGTGTGTCACGTCACGTGATCAGCTGGTTTGCTGGCTACAAAACAGATTCTTCCAAGCAGATGGAAGATGAGGAGCAGGCAAAGGCTTTCCAAACAGGTAGAAATTAATCAACAGTGTGGAAGTATTTCACTAAAGTTGATACTGTTTTTAATTTCATTTTATTTAATCCACTAAATAAAATAAAAACAGGAGTGCACTCCACCAGCAAATCCACCACTGCGCACCCCACCGTGTGTGTATTAGTTGCTGTACACACAGCCGGTGTGCACCACTGCCAGTGTGCACCATCTGCGGTGGATAGTTTTAATTTTATTTAATTCACCAAATAAAATAAAAACAAGGGTGGGCACCACCACGCATCACCCCGGTGTGCACCGCGTACCACCAATGGTGGGGAATCCACCATTCCATACAAGTAAAGTCCATTCCATGTTAATATCAGAGCTCTACTATTCTGGTTGGGTAAGGATACCCCTTCTCCCAGCTGGGTGGACTTGGAGAGGGCCTCAATAAGATCCAGCTCTCCCTCTGCATTACTCTGCTCTCGGCTGCCTTTTAAACAGCCAATATCAACCTACACTTCTAACCCAATTGTGATCTGGATGGTTAAGATTTGGAATCAGTTCAGGAGGGCATTTAACTCTACAGAGTTACTGTTTTTGGCACCTGTGTCAAATAATCAAATGTTTACTCCCTCAGTAGCTCATACAGCTTTTGACACCTGGGTCTTGAAGGGAGTATATTCACTGTGTGACCTCTATGTTGATGGTAGATTTGCCTATTTTGAACAGCTCTAACAGATTAATATTCACAAGTCAAGTTTTTCAGATATTTGCAGCTGAGACAGTTTGTGAGATCTAACTCTGATTGTTTTCCATTGTACCCCTCTAAACATGTTGTGGTTAAGATTTTGGAATGCAGATCTGATCCCCAGAAAAATGCTGAAAGAATGTGCCGATCAGCTCTGCGAGGCGCTGGCCAACATCTTTAACTTCTCACTTACCCTGGAGAAAGTTCCCATCTGCCTGAAGACTGCCGCCATCATCCCAGTTCCTAAGAGCTCTACAGTGTGTGGCCTGTATGAATATCGGCCAGTGGCCCTCACCCCAATAGTCACTAAATGTTTCGAAAAACTGGTCATGACCCACATCAAAACAACCATCAACATCAACGAGAACCCTCATCAGTATGCATACCATGAGAACTGATCAACAGAGGACACCATCTCCTCTGTGGTCCACACTGCGCTCAACCATCTGGAACAGAAGGAGTCCTACATCCATTTGCTCTTTTTGGACTTCACATCTGCCTTCAACACCATGATCCCCCAAACCCTGATGGACAAACTATTCATACTAGGACTGGGCCTCTCCATTTGTAACTGGGTCCTAGACTTCTTAACAAACAGACCACAGTCAGTGAGGATCCACAACTTCTCCTCCGCCACCATAACCCTCAGCACTGGCTCTCCTCAAGGATGTGTGTTGAGCCCTCTCCTGTTCACTCTGCTCACATATGAT
>JARVGS010000400.1:24181155-24203823 GCA_031762315.1 Hypsolebias antenori | reverse complement strand
CCTCAGGAAGGAGGTTGAGGAGCATTAAGTGTAGAACCACTAGACTGAGGAACAGCTTCTACCCTGAGGCTGTTAGATTCATGAATACCGTATCTAACCAGAATAATCACTGAAAAATCACATCATGTTGCTGCTGATCTGTTTCATGTTGCTGCTGATCTGTTTAATGTTGCTGTGTTCATGCGTGCTCATCTGCTCACACAGACTTATGTTCGTGCTGCTGTTTAACGTAATGTTTTTATGATATTAGTGCTTAGTGTATATTTAGTTGATGTTTTTCTTAGTTCATATCTTAGATTCTATTACTGTTTTTCTTTTACATTTTATTGTTTGATGTAACTGGGACCCTGTGTACATAATCTCGTTCCACCACATGTACCACATGAGATGCAAATGACAAATCTCTGTGAATCTGAATAATCTGTGTTGAATTCCTTCTTTTATGAAAATAATACAGCCCCCTCCCTTACCCTCATCTTGATCTCGTCTTATATCAGTACTCGTATATCCTTTTAATTACAAAATCTGAATTAGAATCAAGCCATGTTTCCTGGATGCAAATTATGTCTAGTGCTATTTTTAATGAACCCTTTACATTCCTGTCCGTTTGCTGTCACACTTCTGGCGGTCCACTGTAAGTCCTCTCCCCTGGTGTTCCAGGTTCTCCCTCAAGTGTCGTGTTAATGTGTTCCCATGTTACGTCTTTTATCCCCAAAAACTTCTCTGCTCCTTTCACAATGATCTGAATTTTTTTCTGTTTTGTGTTAAACTTGGTCTGTGCAGTTGATGAACATGATCTTTTCTATGGTGACCTCTGAGTCTGGGTTTGTTTGTTCCATCTGTCTTCAACTTAGTGTTGCTACTTGTTGAACTCGCAGTTTCTGTTCAAACTTTCTGTCCTTGTACCTTTTTTTAATAGCTTCTGTATAACTGATGTTGTTGATTGCTTTCACTTGCATTTCCACTGCCTTCTTTCTAACCTCACAGCCCCCGTATGTCACCCTGTTCTGTCCTCTACAGTTGCAGCACTTGTCTTGGCTATTTTCTTCACATCCTTCATATTTGTGGTTCCTCCACATCTTGGGCACCGTTGCCGTCCTCTGCACACTGCAGCTATGTGTCCATATCTATGACTCTTGTAGCCTCTGACAGGATGAAGTGTCTGACTGGAAAACTTAAAAATCCCATTTTAATTCTTTCTGGGAGTCTGCCCACTTTAAACTCCGACAGTATCGACAAACTTGGAACTCATTATCCATTCATGTTTCTTGTTATCTTGTTACTTTGTTGATGTCTAATTCAGAAATACTCATTTAGAGTTTTTCCAAGTCTTCGTCCAATGGGATCCCAGTGATCACGCGCCCCTCGTTATTTTATTTTCTCCTATTATTTTTCTTTCTCGCATTCGTTTTACAGATGTTATCCGTATGCATGACTTTATTCTTCTGCTCTTCGGTTTTTACAGTTATCAGCAGATTTCCATCTCTAAGGAGTTTTGTGAAGTGGATTTCCCCGACTTTCTTTTTTAGAATGCTTGTCATCGCAGTGGGGCGTAACTGCGTGTTTCCATCTTCTTCTTTGAATTTTTTTTATTTATTCTTCTCTTACAACTTTTTTGCTCACAATATTGCTTCCCTTATCTGAACTTATTTCATCTAAAGTCCGTTTCACATTGACAACCCAACCTTTCGGCGTGTTTCTTCCTCTTCCTTGTCCTCTTCCATTCACCTGAGTCCATTCATTCATGTCCATGTCTTTGTCGTCTGCTTGAGACACCATTCCAGCCCAATCCAAAACCAGCTGATTTTTCACCACCAATTCCAAAAAGTTTGTCCTCACGATTGACTTGAGAGTCGTAGCCTTAGCGCCAAACAAAGAAAACATCACTCCTGTCACAAGCTACAAACCGCACAGATCGTTACCCTGCGTCCTCTCTCTCCCCAGCTGGTGCTTCACATGTGCTTTAAATTTAACTCTTTTTTTTAATTCAGCCTTTATTTCTACAGGTTAGTCTCGCTGAGTCACGAGGACTTATTTTCATCCGAGACCTGCTTTAGACAGACAACAAAAATTCAACAAAAAGCAATTTAAATCAAATCAGTGTACCAGTATTGTAAATCAAAGCACTTGTAAAAAGAGTCAAATCAAGGTGCAATGTTTATTTATTTATTTATTTTATTTCGAACAGACAGAAAAGACAATCAAGAAAAAAAATGAAATAGAATAGGATAACACAAACTAAAAAAAATAAAAAAGTTAATACAATAATTGTGCCCAAGTGACATTCAAATGTTATGGTTTCTGTTCGAAAAGGAGCAGGTAGAAGATACAATATCTTATAATGTCCTGCCCCTTTCATACTCATCAATGTATAATAAATTGTCAAAACACCAAAACGAGACAACTTGTTTCCACTTTACATGATATTTAAAGATATACAATTATTTTAACACTATTTATAGCATCAATAGCAAAAACACTCAACTTATAGAACATATTTTGCAATAAGCTCTTTTTAAATTGTTTTTTAAGCTGGTTTATATTTGTACTTTTTTTAAATTCATCATTCACTCCATTCCATACATTGACTCCACACACTGACAAAAACTCTTCCTGGTTGTTCTATTACATTGTTTTTTAAATTGTCCTTCACCTTTTAAATTATAACCCACCTCTCTATCACCAAACATTTTCTGTATATTGGGTGGAAGTTTGCTGATTTCTGACCTTAAACATGAATTGTACAGTTTTTACTGTTACAAGGTCCCAGAATTTCAGTATATTTGATTTAAAAAATATAAAAATGAAGTTTGGATGTTGGAGACAGAAGCTCTGGTTTTTGTCCCAGCGTGGTGTCCGCAGGAAGTCTTTTCCAAATGCAGGGGTCAACAAACAGCTGTGTGAAAGTCGGTTCAGTTTATTTATAAAGCGCCACATCACAACCAGTTTGTGTCAGGGCGTTTTACAGGAACATTCACATACATAGAAAAGACAGTTAGTGAAGTTGTTTAAGCAGCGGACTCGATGAATCTTCACTTCATCGCAGTCTCCCATCCAGGTTAATGTTGGTTCTCTGGTTCATCCCTTGAGTTATGAACCTGTGTGAGTGCTTCCTCTGAATGTTGGCGACCAGGACACACAGAGGACAAGCTCTTGAAAGTTTCTGTTAAATGTTCAGCAGCTGTGTTGATGCAGACCCATCCTGACTAAAGATGATGAAATGTTTTTCAGACACAGCCGAGGTGATTCAGTCTCGCCTGAACGAGCAGGAGGGTCGGGAGGAGTTCTACGTTCACTACGTGGGCTGTAAGTCCCCCCCCCCCCCAATGGGTTTGACCTGCTGTAGCTGCAGGAGGACTCACGTCTCTGGTGTGCAGTCAACAGGCGGCTGGACGAGTGGGTGGGTAAATCCCGCCTGGCTCTCACCAAGACGGTGAAGGATGCGGTGAGGAAGAGCAGCGAGGTGGGAGGTGTCGGGGATCTGGGTGAGCAGCCGGAGAGGAAGATCACGCGCAACCAGAAGAGGAAGCACGATGAGATCAACCACGTGCAGAAGGTGGACATGTTTGTTTACAGCCGTGCTCGTGCGTTTTCTTTTTGTAACAAGCTTTGCTTTTCAGACGTACGCAGAAATGGACCCGACGACAGCGGCGCTGGAGAAGGAGCACGAGGCGGTATGTTCTCATCGCAGTGACAGAAATATCCTGACGCTTTTAGTTTTGGGTCCAACAGGTCCATCTTCTTCCCCTCAGATCACCAAAGTGAAATACGTGGATAAGATCCAGATTGGGAACTTTGAGATCGACGCCTGGTACTTCTCCCCGTTCCCTGAAGATTACGGCAAACAGCCCAAGCTGTGGATCTGCGAGTACTGCCTTAAATACATGAAGTACGAGAAGACCTTCAGATATCACCTGGTGAGTCCGTCAGAATAAACAGTGTCTTACCTGCAGTGGGTGTTGTTCTGTTTAACCCTTTTCTCTCCAGTCTCACTGTCAGTGGAGGCAACCTCCAGGGAAAGAGATTTACCGAAGGAGCAACATCTCAGTGTTTGAGGTGGACGGGCGAGACCACAAGGTGAGCTCACCTGGCCGTGGAACTGTTCTTCACCTGGAACCTTGACTTACAGGAGCGCTTGTTTTTGTCTGTCTGCAGATCTACTGTCAGAACCTTTGTCTACTAGCCAAACTGTTTTTAGACCATAAGACGCTTTATTTTGACGTGGAGCCGTTCATCTTCTACATCCTGACTGAAGTCAACAAACAGGGAGCGCACATTGTCGGCTACTTCTCCAAAGTAAGCCTCGCTGCCCGCTGCTGCACCGTTCACACCACAAACCAGAACTGTCCCATTTTAAACAGTAAAAATCAAATGTCCATAAAGAGACATCTTGATGCATGCTCAGTTATCCAGGTAGAAAAATCTAAAAAAGTTAAGTCAGGTCCTCTGGACGTTCACAAAACAAAACGAACAAATTGTAGAAACGTTTCATCTTTCATCCGAAAGACTTCTTCAGTCTGAGGTGCTATGTCCGTAAAGAGATTAACCAGAACATTGTCCTCGAATCGGCTTTAATTTCTTCATTGTTTGTGTTTGCTTCAGATTATTTAGCTGCAGTTCAGCTTCTGTTTCTGCAGGAAGTCCTCTGTGGAGGAGCGCACTCTGCATTTCTGAGCATTGATTCTGCAGAAGCTCTAACTCCACTTTTGTTTTTCAGGAGAAGGAGTCTCCGGACGGGAACAACGTGGCGTGTATCCTCACGCTGCCGCCTTACCAGCGCCGAGGCTACGGGAAGTTCCTCATCGCGTTCAGTACGTAGGAGCGCTGAAATGCACAAAATGTGTTTTCATCTTTCAGGCTGGCGTGCACGTGTCACTTTTTTTATTTTTTCAGGTTTAACAATGTTTTTTTTTTCCCCTGGCACTTGCCTGATGTTTGCATTCATCACCATATTGTCAGAAACGTTGAGAATCTATGCTCCTTCATCAGGTTGAATTGGCTGCAGAAACTCGGTGTCCTGTATTTCAGGTTATGAGCTGTCCAAGCTGGAGAACTCGGTGGGTTCTCCAGAGAAGCCTCTCTCTGATCTGGGCAAGCTAAGCTACAGGAGTTACTGGTCCTGGGTCCTGCTGGAGATCTTGAGGGACTTCAGAGGAACGCTGTCCATCAAAGACCTCAGGTGAGGACTGTGACGAGCAGAAGTCTGTAGCTTCAGAACCTCGCAGGTTCTTCCAGGAAAAGCTGGTTTAACACCGCTGTCCGTAAAAATCAAATCACGTTTCAGTGAAAAACTCTGAAGCTTTCTGTGTGTCAGAGTACTTTGGTCATACAAGTACATGTTTATTACTGTAATTTCCGATCTATAGAGCGCACCCGAGTGTAAGCCGCGGTGGCCACATAATATCAGAAGATGCACACTTTCTGGTACAGCTGTCATTTCTAATCCAAACCCGGAGCCCAGCTCCGCCCGTCCTGGATTCGAGCCGGGCCACGATAATGTGCGGGCCGGTGTCGGGCTTTTGATTGCATCAGTGTATGCGCGTGGCTGATGATCCAGTTATATGACAACATGGCTTGCCATACATTCACCAGCCGCACGCCGTCATTTGACCGCGCCCTGACCAGCCTTGAAAGACGTAAAAAGTTAATTTAAGCTTCAGTTGGACTACACACTTTAGTCCATGGATTTGGTATCTGGATGATTGAGCATGAACTTTGTTGCCTTGAACCACTTTGGCTGTGGCTGCCTGCCTGGGAGGAGTCGACGAGGGCCAGCACAGACCCAGAAACCATCTTGGCTCCAGCAAACTGGTTGGTCCACTTAAGATGTTTGCTGCTTGGTGGGGAAACAGTTTGCTGGAACTCCTCTGACTGATGAAGCCCTCTGGATAGAGGGCAAACCGTTTCTATAAAAAAGAAACTGTCCAGATGACCCGACTGAGAATTATTGTAATGTCATCCCTACAATTGTAAACATATACCAGATTTTAAAAAAGAAACTCATAAGTAATAAGCATTTCTATCATCATAAATAATCAACATTTATTTTCACTTTTTGTACACAGAACGTGCATTTCAACAAAATTAAAATAGATAATATAAATACCTCTACTGTAACACAGTTACAATAAATATGGCTATACAGGGTCTAGGTAAAATAGGAAATAAAAGTCAGTATCCACTGCTGTGTAACACTGAGACACTCTCAAGAAACACTGGACATATCTTCTGATTGCACACATTTTTTTTAAAGTGACGTGATGGACAGGTTTGACATCTGTGCTGTGGTAAAAACTCTCCCTGGTTTCAAACGAAATGAGTTTTCAGTAAATTATTTTGATACAAATTGTTCACAGTGTCAGCATGACAAATGTAGAAATGTCTGTACACAAAATCTAACCAACTTTCACCATTAACAACCCTTTACGTTTCTAAGAGGAGCCTTTTACAACGAGATGAGCCTTCACCACACACACCCACACACACACACACATGTGCAAAGTCAATACAGTATATTAGCTTGAAGAATATGTACAGTTTGAAGCGAGAACTCTTCCTCAGGTTGACTTTTGTTGTAAAAAGAGATATAAGGAAAACAGTTTAAAAACCCGCCTGTCTGAAAGTGACTGAAAACTTGTGAGGAAGGACACAAGGCGGTGAGGAGATTATGTTACAGCTGTGGTTCACAGGTTCAGAGAAACATCAACACTTTAACAGCCATTTGCAAATATTACATACAGCACTTTAGAATAATTACCAAGAAAATGATCTGATAACGTGCAAAAATAAACACACCTAGTCTGTCACAAAAACTCCCACGCACAATGTTCATCTTTTACATGATTTACAAGGAATATTTAATGTATAGATCAGTTACTAAATATCATCACACAAACATGTCTTACCTCTTGCCATAGTCGCCTAATGTCAAAATCGTCCCATGCACCACCTTCCTTTTTCATTCTTTAGCTTCCATCAAAATATGGGAATGTTATGAAAGTTTGTGTGAAAGTTGTGCTTTCAGAGCATCGTGATACTAGAAGCTAGGTTCGTCAAGTAGGAGAGTGCTAATGCAGTTGAAGTTCGTTCTAGTGCTTATTATATAAATGATCAGTGTGAAACAGTATTTAAAAATAGGAAAACAAGGTTTAGAGAATTTCAGCTTCAGTGTCTAAAGCTAACGTTCACAGCATTGATAGCAAAGTCCTCATTCATAAACACGTTTTGTGCTGTATTGATAATAAATGAGTATACAAATAGTTATAAATCTTTGTGAAAATAGACAAAAACAGCGAGAACCATAAAAACAAGGAAACAAGTCGTGGTGGTGTTTTCTCCTTGGCCTCAGAAGCCAGGCACGTGGCAGTACGCCTCCAAGGAGGCCAACAGGATGTAGATGAACCAGAGGGAGAGGAACAGGAAGACGGTGAGGAGCTTGGCTGTCCGTGGGCCCCCGAGTTCGCCGCCTGAAACGCTGGGACGTCGGCGGTAGAGCAGGACCAGCACGCACACCAGCGCCATGATGGTGAAGAGGGTGACGGAGAAGGCCAGGGAGCCTGGGTTCACCTTGAACGACTTGCCTTTGGTTTGCCAGTAAATAGCGGCGATGGTCCACGCCACTCCGATGCCCAGGAACACATTCACCGCGTTGCTGCCCGTCACGTTCCCAATGGAGGCGTCTGCGTATTGGTCCTGAATGGCAGCCACCTTACTTGCAAACGTGTCTGTAAGAGAAAGATTCATTCAGAGAATTAGGATTGATTCAAATCAAATGCAGTTGTGTGTGAACACATGACAGGAGTGCAGTTATGTCTAAAACTCCTTCCTGGTGACAAATAAAACCGCTCCCCCTGGGTGTATCCCAGGTGCGATGGCTTGAATGCAGATAACCACTTTTTGTATGGGAACATAGAATGATGACAACACATAGCAAATAGAACAGGAAATGACAGTAAGAAAGTTGTTGAGTGACCTTGTAAAAACAGTTTCAAGTCTCCTTGGAATTGATTCTGCTCATCAAACCCCTCAGTGAACCCTGGTGGCCTATTGATGTGTGCATTGTCATCTGGGAGGGAGCCTCCCATCAGGATAAAAATCTTCCATCACAGATAACGGTGATTGTGCACAAGAACTTTGTATTGATTTGCAGTGACCCTTCTTTCAACAAGGATTGAGGACCCATACCATGCTGGCAAATTGCACCAGTCACTACATTACTTCTGTATACAAAGACTAGGATTTAAATATTTCATTAATTTTTTTATCCCAACTTGGTCGAACAAACAGTAGGCTACAAGTAACATGCAACGTTAAATTAGACAAAGTTTTTAAATATATTTATTTTCACCATAGGCTTAACATATTGGTAGTTGAATGGCAGTTCACAAAAATAGTTTACTGCCACAAAAATAAAACTGAATTAAATGTAAGCAATAATTGTTACACTGTTTTGCTTGGACTGGCAGGGATTTTATTGCCAGCTGCTTCTCGTATTTTTCTCAAGACGCTAAGCTAACCTAAGCCAAACTAAGCTAAGTTAAGCTACATAGTTTTCCTGTCTGTGCTGTGGTTTTGAGTTTAATGAAGCTGAAAGAGCATGTTCGTTGTCCTTATAATGCTGTCCAGAAAAAGATATACTGTACAGTAAATCTGTCGTCCCAGAATGTCTAATCAATAATTCCTGCAGAACAGCAAGAGAAGGAATTGTTGCTGTTTTATTTTTGTTTATTGGCAAAATAAGAAAATCTAATAATAATAATAATGTGTTATGTATTGTCATCATTGTATGTTCCCATACAATGATGAAATTGGTTCTCTGCATTTATCCCATCCACCACTAGGTGGAGCAGTGGGCAGCTATTAAAGGCACACAGGAAGCATTTTGGGGATAAGGTGTGCTGCTCAGAGACACCATGAGATGTGAAATGACCGGGGATCAAACCTGGGACTTTCGGGTCCGGAGTCGCTGCCCAATCTACCAGGTAAAATGACATGAAACTGTGTAAAACTGATTTGAAGGAATACCTTGAAATGTTTGTGCATTTGATTAATTTGCTAATCAGTAACTGTATAAAATGTAGCATTTGTGGATTGGTTATCCTGACACATGCTCAATAATCCAGGCAGAACAATCTAAAAAAGTTAAGTCTGGAGAGGATCAGACTTAACTTTTTTTAGATGGATTGGTTAAAGTTTATAAATTATGTAAAGCAGCTTTAGATCTGTTGGAGAATAAAACTCGGTCAATGAATAATGAATAAATGTACATAAAATTAAGTTGTTACATGCAAGAACAAACAGCTGCAGCAGCAACTAGATTTCTAGTGCAACAAAATCTGGCAGGAGTTTCATATTATTTTATTTTTGCCCAAATAACTGTCCAACATAAATGTTAAGGCATTTGCATAAACCACTATGTAAATTTGAAGATTAGGTTATTTAATCCTGAGGACTGACGACCTTAAAACAATCCTATTTTTTAAAACTACAACAAAAATTCCACAAAGGGCAGAAGAAGATGAATATTAGCCTATTCCTGGCCAATATTGCCAGAATCTTAGACTATTATTTGTGACAGTTTTCTTCTGTTTTTATAGAATCAAAGTCTGTGCTTGTCTGCAAACTTTAAGGGGAGTGTGGTTTTTACTTGAAAAACCTTGAGGACTACAGTAATTTAGATGCACTTTGAGCCTCAAAGTGTTCAAGACATGGTGTAATGGGAATACAAAGCAGACAGCAACAAGTAAACCAGCGTGTTCCTTTGTTTACAGCTTGTTAACGTGCAAGACAAAAGCTTTGGAGATAATGTCTCTGACACCGCGGGAGGAGAAGGAGGTTACACACATCTCCCCGAGCAGCTGCTTCTGCTGCTCAGACAAAGCCCAGTGGGGAAAACAATGCAGGTCTGCTGTTAGATTTGATTTTGCTCACAAACACCCACCTGGAACTGAGGTGCCAAGGGCTACAAACACCACAGCGGTCACCGAGTCCTTCAGGCCAACGGTGCAGCCGAAATGTGAGGCCAAGTCGCCAGTCACAGCTGTCAGAGCGCCAATGAGGGAAATGGAAACGAAGAAGCAGGCCCAGCCGTTCCAGTATTCAGTGGGTGGGACGAAAGCAAAGAGCACTTTCCAGAAGACTGTCAGGAAGTGCATGATGTAATCAAAGCAGGATGGCAGCCGTTCTTCTCCGCTTTCCTCCTCATCGTCATCACCTGACAAACACAGATACAAGAAGAGCAAAATACAGGTAAGCCCATTGGTGATTTTAGCTTCTTTTGGGGGTGCTCAAGCACCTCTATGTTTTGACTCAGCACCCCTGAAAAATAAAGAAACCTCAAATAGTCCTCAAATCTTAGATTCATCAAAATATTGAATATGCAGTTGATATAAATATGGAATAAATGATGACAATCAAATAAGGCCAGTAAAATCTGAAAAAAATATATTTTTTTGCACAAGTCAGCTCCTCAATGCCACCTGTCAATCAATCCAGTAGGCTCGTCAGCAGCTGACCAATCAGCGATCTCATTTTGTCCTGAAGTGAAACGCCCCTTACCTGCAGGAGCTCCACCACTTTCCCTCCAACAACATTGTTGGGGTTTTGGATTTCAAACTCTTTGCAGTCAGAGGGATTTCGTGAAAAGTCATCAGAAAATATGGTTTAACGTTGTCAGTGAGGAACATATAATTCTGATAGTGTTACTCTGAGCATGCAGAGGGTGGAATACAGTTTATTCCATTTCAAAAGCCTAAACTGAGTCTGGAAAAATGTAAAAGAAGGATTAAGGCCAACGGCTGAGATAATGATCATAGTTTCCAAGTTCGCTTATTATAAGTGACTTTGGGCTTTTTTTATTTTTATTATTTTTATTTTTTTCCTAAAGTCGCTTGCAAATCTTGTGTCACAGGTTGCAGTTTTTTGTTTTGAACGTGAAGTTACTTATTTGGGCTGGAGTTTCTTTCAGAGTGAAACTAGGTGATTTTTCTAGTTGAAAAAAAAAAAAAAAACTAGTTAAACTAAAAAAACAAAAAAACTAAAAACTAAACAAAAAAAAAACTAAAATAAAAATAAACAAAATAATAATTAAAAAAAACTAGATAAAACTAGTTAAACTAGTTGATTATTGCTCCACTCACAAACAGATGTCAGGATGTTTTGTTTTTAAAAATATGTAGAAAAAATTACATATGGAAAATGTATTTTTATCAGAACTTAAAAGTATGTTATTCAAAGTGTTTGGCATAATTTTGTTGTTGTTTATGTGTAATGCCATAATAAACGTATGTTTATACTGTTTTAAAACGGCCTCTGTTTTACACAATGTAGCGGGTTGCCATTGGGCTTGTTTCAGGCTTGTTTTCATGGAGCTGGTTGCTGGTTTCTATCGCGAGATCTGGCAACACTGCCATGATCAGCTGAATACAATAAACAGGAAGTACCACATATTCATCTGTACGAAGGTAACTGCAAGTAAATCCTCCATTTTCTGTCATAATTATATTGTATGCTTAATGTTTAAATTAAAGTTTAATTAAAGCTAGTTGTGCTTTGTATGTTTTATATGCAGATATATGTTGTAACTTCTGGTTGCATTAATTTAGGCTTTGTTTGCTATGATCTTTAAAAGTCCTATTTGTGTGTAGATTCCTTCATTTACGGCCATACCACCCTGAACACGCCTGATGTCTGATCTTGGAAGCTAAGCAGGGTTGGGCCTGGTTAGTACTTGGATGGGAGACTATCTGGGAATGCCAGGTGCTGTAAGCTTTTGCACTTTTCACAAACCTCACCATGGGGTGTGTTCAAGCCAAGAGTCATGTCAGTACTGGGGGCTAAGCACCCCAAAATGTCAGATCCTAGAATCACCCCTGTGTGAGCCAAATTGTAGATTCTGTTTTCCATTGGTATAAACTTTATGTTGCTCTTTGTGAAGAAAAATTGGAGTTTAAATAAAAGCAACTCTGCTGTGGCACTGCAGTATTTTACTTTGTTTTCACAGCAGATTAAAAAAAAAAAAAAACATTTAGTTTTGGGCCAATATTGATACATTCCAGTTTAGGGGAAAGCTCTGCCAACGCATCAGAACAGAAACATAATGAAACATTACATGCTCATTGTTCATTCTTGTTTTTGAATAGGAAGCAGCAGCTGCTCTCTCTGTGCTGGATGATTCTGTGGTTATGAAAATAATCATTTATATTCCATATTGTTACAGTTTTGTTTTTTGTCTTTTGCTATTGCTTTGGCACTTTGACAACATTTTTTTTCTTCCTGTTCTGGTATTGTGATAATTTGAATTAGAAATGACTAATAATGTGCCAAAACTCAGGTCAGCAATATGGTGACAATACAAGCTTCAGCCTGCTCTGATAATCTTTAGCAGCAGTTTAACAGATTTACATAACAGAGCAAGTTATGACCAGCGGTCAGTCTACTGCCATTTTTAAAATTAGCAACACCAATACAGAAGCATTAAAGCCCCTTTCTTTGTTTGGTGTGAAAAATAAAAGATCCAGTGTTGTTTGGAGCTCTGTTCTTCACAGAAGAAACATCAGTCATTGTTTAAACAGGTCTGCACTTTGAATGACCGCACTGACATTTTGATACATTTTAGCAGTTTATAGTTTAGGTTTTCTGATTTTTAAACATTTTGTTATTTTTAGTGATCTCAGATAGTAATTTTTCAGTTCTTTGAATATTCTCACATCACTCCCACAAACTTTACAATAGCACAGTTTACAAATCAGTTTTATCCTCTTTTATCCAGTGTCCTCACTACAAGGACTTACAATTTTCTCTCAGTTCCTCCCAGACTGCACACACCCAAACTCTCACTGACTTTCATCATATCTGACCTCAGAATTATCTCTTCCAAACTGAAAATGGTTTTTAAACTCATTATAGTCCTATTTTGAACATAAAATTTTACAGACACATAAAACTCAAAGTGTGTGACTCCCAAATGTTTCTGTTGCTTACAGTTCACAATTTTTTCCCACTACAACTTCTAGTTTTTGCACAGTGACTATTTGAGGCTTACTCTCTATGTGTTCCTTCTCTCCTCACTTCATTCACTGGGAAAAATGCTACTGGATTGTTTATCATATACAGCAAGTTCTTATTTGTGATTATTATTAAAGTTTCAGCAATTTTGTCCTGATTATAGAGTTAAGGAGAACTGATGCTTGGCTGGTACCAAATTCCCTATCTAAAGTCCAACAAGATCATAACCATGGAAATAATAATCACACGATGCAATTGTTACTGAAAATAATATATAAATGTAACACTTTTGTTTTTACTTTCATTGCTCAAACATCTAAAACGTGTTCAAATAGGCCTTTTCCTAGCTTCTTCTTCTTCTGATTTTTATTTGTAGACGTGCATTACTGCCACCAGCTGGACTGGAGTGTGGATCTGGAGACTAGCCCCCCCCCCCCCATCCCCAATAAGCTAATTGTCTTAACAAAGAAAACACCTTTATATGTTGGCTGATTAATTTTCCAAGAGCCCAGCTAACGTGAAGTCCTGATGCGTTTCCTTTCTTAATGACTGATGTAATGAGTTAATTTCTCTCTGGGATTAATAAAGTATTTTTGAAATGAATTGAATTGAATTGAATGAAATAGATTATCTCTTTGGTTTTGTATTTATTTATTGTAGTTTAACAGAACATGCTTCACTGTTTCTGGCTGTTACGATGTGTGCATTTTCCAGGGGTGGAAGTTACGAATTACAAATACTCACATTACTGTAATTAAGTAGATTTTTGGGGTACTTGTACTTTTATGAGTGTTTCTTTCAAGTGTGTAATTTTACTCATACTTAAGTATAATTTAGACCATGTACTACTACATTCACTACTTTTAAAATCAGAAGTCGCTACTGAGTATGACCACAATTTGAATTAATGTTCAAATTGTTCATCTGCATCTTTCTGGCCAGTAAGGCGCTCGGATCGCGAACGCACCAATTAAGCAAAGGAGAACTCCATAAAGTAGAGAGTCAGTTATGGACTGAAGATTTGGAGAAAAAGCCAAAATGGAGACAGAGGACAACACAACAATGAAAATGAGGAGGTAAAGGCTGAGGACGAGTGTCCGTGGTTGTTTCTGGAGGCATGTTTCATGTACAGAGGATGAAAAGGAGACAGTGTCCAGATGCAAACTTTGTTTGATCTCTACGGTGATAGCAGCTTACGAGACTTCAGCATCTAATCTCAAAAAACATATTGCTGTATATGAGGTTTTACAGCTACCCGTATGATATGTTTTTTATTGTTTGTATGTGTGGTTATTAGTTTGGCTAAGTATGCAAAGAGCTTAGATATTGCCATTGCCGTCGGTTTGCCTGGTACTAAAATAAAACGGAGCTTCTGAGCATCTGAGAAATGTGCTTTGAATGTAGCTGTTGTATACAGTACACCAAACTGAATGACTTCTACTGACAACACAGTAAAACATCAGTTGGTTAAAAAGTCTTTAATACTCCAAGTAGTTTTTGAGAAGAGTACTTTGTGCTTTTACATATTTTTATAACAACAGTACTTTTACTTGTACTAGAGTACAAACTTTCAGTACTCTTTTCACCTCTGGCATTTTCCAGTTGGATGCATTTTGCTCTCAAATGTTCACATATTTGTGTAAATCTGTGTTAACGAGCACTTCTTTTTATGCAGTTGGTATGTTCAGAGAATTTGGCAGTACATCCAACCGGCCTCACAACCACAGACCATGTGTAACCACACCAGCCCCAGTGTTTGTTGTCCATAACACCTACGTGCCCATCCCTTAACCCCACCACCACCATGAGCCACTCAATTCATGCTGACATCAGCAAACCGCTCACCCACAAGATGCCATACACACAGTCCGTCATCTGCCCTGTACAGTGATTCATGCATGAAGAGAACACCTCCATCGGGCCATACACCATCAAATGTGAGCATTGGTCTACTCAAGTCAGTCACAATGACTAACTGCAGTCGGGAGGAGACCCTGCTGAGGAAGACGAGCATCATGAGGAGCTTCCCTGAGACAGTTTCTGACAGTTTGTGCAGAAATTCTTTAGTTATGGAAACTGATTGTTGCAGCAGCTGTTCAGGTGGCTGGACTCAGATGATCTTGGAGGTGAAGATGCTGGATGTGGAGGTCCTGGGCTGATGTGGTTACACATGGTCTGTGTAGAAAGGCTGGTTGGATGTACTGGTACATTCTCTGAAACTCCTTTGGAGACGACTTATGGTGGAGAAATGAACATTCAGTTCATGGACAACAGCTCTGGTGGACGTTCCTGCAGTCAGCATGACAATTTACTGCTCCCTCAAAACTTGTGACGTCTGTGGTGTTGTGTTGTGATACAACTACACATTTAGAGTGGCCTTTTATTGTGGTCAGCCTAAGGCACACCCGTGCAACAATCATGCTGTCTAACCAGCATCTTGACATGCTACACCTGTGAGGTGGATGAATCATCTCTGCAAATGAGAAGTGCTCATTAACACAGACTCACACAAATTTATGAACAATATTTGAGAAAAAGGCCTTTTGTGCACATCGAAAGTCTTATAACTTTGAGTTCAGCCAATAAAAATAAGTGCATAAACAAAAGTGTGTGATTATATTTTTGTTCAGTGTATGCAGAAAAAAAAATTGTTTAGGGCTGAGATGTGCTAAATAATTGAGGCTTAGAAAACAGAATTAATTTACTTCTGTTTGTCTTCTGATTTTGGCTCAGTGCCACATCTACAGTGACTTTTCTGACATAACAGCCAAGTGGAAGAGGAAACCTGAGCAGGTTTTCATAAAAAAATAATAATAATAAAATTAAAAAATCCTGCTTTTGGAGTAAAGAGATCTGCAGTGTTCAGTGGAAAGTAAAAGTACTGTACTTTTATTAATCAGAGTTATTTTTTATGGCAGCAGAATGGGGACAACAAGCCCTTTATTGTGCCCAATAAATCTGCAGAAGTTCTGTGGTTACAACGTTCCCACTCATTACTGGACAGATTCCAAGCAACTAAACTTTTCAAATCATTACATTAAACTTGTAAATACAACTCTTCACTGTCTGTTTCTGTCGGTGAGACACAAATAACTGTGTGCCTTTTATTCCTGCTTTCATTCTGGGCATGAATCTAGGTTGTATCAACTCAAAAAAGAGAAGGTGAAGAAAAAAAAGAACAAATCTTTAGTAGTTAAATCGACTTAATGCTCCTGTGTTTTGTGCACTAGTACATATCTTAAAGGCTCATAAAGCCACACCAATGGCTTTTGAAAGGGTAAAGTAAAAAGTGTCACCATACCTCATAGGCATTAAATGCCCAGGCAGAGTTGGCCACTTTAGCTTTTATAGTGAGCCTCATAAGGAATTCAGCACACAATGAATTTTTAAACAGCTGTCTGGACTGAACAGATGCAGCAAATAAACCCAGCAATGCCCAAATGTTATAAAACTTTAAACTGGAAACTTCTGGATTTTAAACAAACAGGTGCCTGAAAGATCAAATCCTGACAACATCCATCCTCAACAAGTCTGGTCTGGAGGTGAACTGACAGATGACACATTTCAGCAGCTCACCTGCACTGACGGTGACAGCACTAACAAACTGCTCCCTCCAGCTGCTGCTCCCCACCACCAGGGCCAGGTTGGTCTTCTTGATCAGCTTGTCCACTGTGCTCTGGAGACAAAAAAATAACAAACAAGAGGTGCATTTTCAGGTTGGAGATAAACTATTGGTATAATGTTAGGAGTAAAGGACACAATGGACATGAATGTGGTGACTTAATGCACAATTAGGATCATTGCTTATCCCACTGTGGCACAAAAATCAGATTTGGTTGAGGCAGGGTGGAGTGGGCTATTCACCAACGTGAAGCTGCTTTACAGGAAATAGAGTCGAGGCATGGAGCTGATAGTCTCAGAGCAATATCATGTTGCAGCCTAAATGTTTTTTAAGTTGTTATAAAGAGGCTTAACACCCATCAGCATCATTTTACCTTCAGATAGGGCTGCAATATAAAGCTGCCAAACCGCTGGATAATGGGTCATGTGGCTGTAACAAGGGAGATGTTATGGTGATGTAATCAGGCTGGTCCCACACTGAGTTAGGAGGCGGCACAGCAAACAAGGCAGTGCACTCCTGACCAGGCAGGGACCATCCTCAGAGACTTGTTTTGCTTCATAAATAAAAGCAGGCACATTGGAATATTTATGTTCCACTGGCAAAAGGTGAAAAACCAGCAGTAAATATGTTTGCCTTCCTGTCTGGATGAACTGCAGGATGGAATTTATTGAAACTTTCCAAAAATAACCACTGAGTATATCTACAACTTATTGTCTTAACAATTACAAAATGGCTGCCACAGCTATTCAACTTGATCAAACACAGTCAACCAATTTTACAGCTTTTGAGCTAAAATTTGTTGTGGCAGTAAATGACAGTCATTCACAACATGTACACAGAGCGGAATGCACAAGATCATTAAAACTATGCCTCAACAATAGGACTCAACACTGTCTTTTAGTAAAATATCTCATGTGCCAAGGAGTAGATTTTAATGAAACTTTCAGTTATCACTGGCTCTACAGCTCATTAACGCTTAACATGTGTGTTCTAAATGTGCCAGAGTCAGCTGATGTGAGAAAACATAAACCGTTGTTACTAAGTCTGTTTTACATAAATGAATCTAATTATGTGAGTGGTAGTAGCTGAAAGTCATTCATGACACATACTCTGAGCGCTACACATTCACGTAGTTTGAATGTTTGACAAAAAAGGCTGTAATGACAAGTTCTCACTTATCCGATCTAAGTCTAGAACACTGACATGAAAGGTGGCGGGTGATATGCATTCCGTTAAGAAACGTTATATGTGCTGTACTTCTTAATTACTTATCTCATCTGAATTTGAAATGAGCAAAGTTCTTCCATAAAACTTTATTTACCTCCTTTTTGACTGTTCAGACTGAAGGACACAGTGAATGAATGACTCCACTGGCAGAGACATTATCCAGTTACATGAGCATATTTCATAATTTATCACCTTTTAGTTGAGTTAAATATTAATCCCTGAATGTCAAAGACAAACTGTCATGATCCAACAAAAAAATAAAATAAAATAGGGCTTGGGTTTCTTTTTATCTCTAGGAACCTCTGAGATGTTTGCTTTGTTTGAATATGATAAGTAAAACAGAAGAGGCAGGCAGTTAGTGTATATATTCCATTTAACAAACAACAATGGCATTAAAGGACAGGGGCCGACAATAAACTGGAGATGAATAAAAGAAAATGCATGTGAGGCTCTGGCAACGATTGATTCCAGGAGTATGTAGGTTATGCACTAAGGGATGGAGTACCAAACAGGAACTAATTAGATGGGTTAGAGTGGAACCAACAGGGTTAGAGCACAAACACAAGACAAACACATAATAAATACTAAATATAACAGAAAATACATCAATACTGTAGATTGTAAGTCCAAAGAACTGATAGTTATTCAAGGTGACATGTATTACATGTAAATCTGAACATTCATTAGCCAGCATCGGCTCGGGAATATTTGAAAAATATAAAACTGTGATAACTTGTCTATTTTTAGTTACCTTGAATTCATACGACTCCTCAATGACCACCTCCAGCTTGGTGTGCTCTCCCAGACAGGGGCAGCCCATCTTTGACACGTCCTCTGGTCCCACCGCTGTCTTGTTGTCATTGGTGTCCCCTGCACAAGTGAAATAAATGGAAACACCGTCAGTGTTTCCCACACAATGATATTAGGAGAGATGTTTCCTATTAGGATAAAGAACTGAAAGAAAATGAAACCTATTTTCGGTACACAGTGCAATCTGTTAGACTCAATTTATTTTTGCCCGAAAGCCTTCTGAGCAACAAAACAGCCAATCAAATGTGTGATGCCTCTTCCGAGGGGCTGGAGAATCACTTGATAGTTTAGTGAAAAATGCCAAAAGCTGCCAGTCATTACAAACATCTTGATTTATTGTGGTATTTATTTATTTACTTGTGTACTGGTATTAAATGTGCAACATTTAAATGGTTCCAGCCTGTCAAGCAGATGTTTTTCCGTCCGTTTGAACAAATATTCTTCAGCTTGGGCACTTTTTAATTGTGGAGTACCTCAAGGCTTCTTTTTAGACCCCCTTCTCATTACATATGCTTTAATTCAAGTTCATTTTCAGAGAGCACATTTTTCCATTTCACTGTTTTACCGACGATGTTCAGATTTATCTTTCTGTAGCAGCAAACAGCTGTGCCTTTATTCAAGATGGATTGAAATGTATCAGATTTTCAAACATGTATGAAGACCAATTTTATTTAACCAAGATGAAAACAAAAATATTTTATTTGGGTAATTAAATCTCCTAACTCACAAAATTTTGTTGTAACTATTAAAACGCCAATAAATTTTAGTTTTAAGATAACTAGCACAGTCATGGTGATTACTGTATTTGGTTAGACTATTCAGAAAGAGTAAGTCATGCCTGAAATACATCTGATTTGAATTACTGTAATTCTTTGTATGTTGGTCTTGATCTTACGTTTCTTGGATGCCTGCAGGCTGCACAAGACCCAGCAAAACACCATATTCATTCATTCAACCTTTATATATACAGGCTAGCCTCGTTGAGCCACGGGGACATATAATGGGAAAAACACATAATGATCATACCACACCTGTCCTGGCCTCCCATATTACTTCCTGCCTATTTCAAAGACCAGTTTCAGATTTTACTGTGTGTTTTTAGGAGTCTGAACGGCATGGCACCACCTTACTTTCCAAACTTATGCCCATTTACATTTGAGCCAGAATAATCAGGTCTATAAATTATTTTTTGAACATTCCAGGTCCAGTCTGAAAACCTGAGGTCCTTTTCATTGGTGGACCAGTACTTCAGCCTATAAGAACGGCCCACACCACTGACCATTTTAAATCATAATTTAAAACACTGCATGTTTTGCTTTTGTTAGAGCAAGATACTGAGTTTTATTGTGCCAGTATACTTCAATTGTTATACTTTCTTTTTTTGTTTTACATGACGATGATTTATTCATCTTACCGGTAGTTAGCATTTACAGGTGTCTACTAATTTCTGATTTACATTTTGTTCATGACCTTGATCAATGGAGGTTGTTTGAAAGTGTGCAGCAATAACAAAATTGACTTGAATGAGTTTGATCGACTGTACTCCAACAAAGTTCAGTCAGGTCATCTGAACAGTTTCTTTTTTCATTGAGACTTTTCATCCTTCATCCAAAGGACTTCATCACATCAGTCCCAGGAGCTACAACAAACTCACTCCCACAAGCAGTACGCTAACATAATGGACCAACCGGGTTGCTGGTGATAAGATTCCAGGGCCCACTCTCTCCCCCATCGACTCCTCTGAGGCAGCTATAGCCAAAGTGGTTCAAAACATCAAAGTTCATGCTCAATAATCCAAGTAATAAATTCAACAAAGTCCAGTCAGGTCATCTGGATGGTTTAGGATGAAGGACGAAACTGAGCATAAAAAGAAACTGTCCAGGTGACCTGACTGAACTTTGTTGGATTTATTACCTGAATTATTGAGCATGAACTTTGATGTGCAGATGACTATTCATACATAGACACCGCAAAATGTAGACACGAGCATGCAGTGGACTTACAGCACAAACATGGACTCCAAAGAGGAGACTGCTTCACTCTGAAGAAAAATTCTACACGACCCCATCTGAGATTCAGAACTTGGCGAGGGTCTTTCTGCACGGAGTTTGGAAATTCTGTGCACGTCTGGATTTTTTCCAGGGACTCTGGTTTTCTTCAGTAGTTGGAAAACATGCAGGTTAGTTTCACTGGAGACTCTAAATCGATCGTCTCTTGGTGTGTGTGTGTGTGTGTGTGTGTGTGTGTGTGTGTGTGTGTGTGTGTGTGTGTGTGTGTGTGTGTGTGTGTGTGTGTATGATTATCTGCCTCTATGTGACCTTGTGAGGGACAGGGGACCGGTCCAGGGCGTCTCATCTCTTTCCCAGAGTCCATTAAGAAAAGGCAACCAGCTCTCAGTGACCCTCAACAGGTTCAAGCCAAAGTAGAAAATGTATGGATGAATAAATGCAAGGATGAATTAAACTGTCAAACATGAAATTAAGTAAGTTGATGTAAAGTCAAAGTGCTGTATGGAGGGTCTTCAGCTCACCGTGTCTCTGTCCCACCTCCAACAGAATGGGTTCCTCCAACACAATTGTGAACGTCTTGTTTTTCTCGTACTCTTCATCATCAATGATCTTCACATTTAGCACCTTCCTGAAAGCAGAAGAGTCAAAGCAGAAACAGAAGAGAGAACCAAAGAAGTGCTTTTTAATTAGAAATCAACATATGGCTTTTTGGTTTTCAAATACAAAAAAGACGTTTGGTCTAAAATGCACAAAAATAGCCCTAACATGAAAGAAAAATGCATTTTTTTTTGTCTTTTTCTGCCTCTGAACAGTCAAATAAATTAGTGTAACCACCAGATTGTGTGCCTACACAGTGAATCATGAAGCACTTCTGTTAGATAAGAGGACGGAAGCTCAAGAGCCCCATAAAATAACACAAGCCTGTAATGCAGAACACACATGCTGCATATATTTATCATTTTCCTGAGCTCCACAAGAGGGCGGACTCCTTCTACATCAAGTCCATTAAAGCAGAAGTGCAGCAGAGAGCCTGCACCCTCCCACACACTTCAGATACTAAACTAAATTATCATCCAGTTCTCTGTGGAAATTAGGAGACGTTCATCGGCGAATCCACTCAGGTGAAAGCAAACTGCATTTCTTTAATCTGAGCTGAACAAACCACAGGGCTGCAGTATGAATCTGTGACCACCATATTTTCTTCATTCTCCTACACTGTCACAGTCCGTCTCTCCTCTCTCCCTCCATCTCCCTAATGATATGTGGGTGGCTGTCTATTTCTGTCTACACATATACACTCAGGGTCTGACAACAGCAAGTGCGTTTGCTTGCAGAAGAGGAGAGTTTTATTTTAAACACCAATGAGACGTCATTTGCTGTTTAATGTTAGGGAGAGTCATGCCAGTGGGACCAAAGTGAATTGCTGTTAACGCCTGGAGTCCTGGCAAAAGGGAACAAAAGAGCATGTTTACAGGGTTAGTTTGCTTTGAAGCTTCCTGTGTGTCTCTTAAAATAAATTGTGAAGGTTCAGTTGCGGTGCCCGTACGGTGGTGGTGTAGCTCAGAAACAAATAAAGCAGCCAAAGATTAGATTTAGCAGATTACTACATGAATAAAATCCAACTGAAGGCAGTCAGAATACATCAGAGAAGTGGGTTCATGTGAGACATGGAGCTGAAGAAGTGTTCATTTAAACATTAACTCCTGATAAATTCTGGTGCTCTATCTATTTATTCATAAAAATGTGGTTTAAAATAAAAAGGTGAATGCGTTAAAACTGACCAGAGTCCAACATTTATTGAAGACGTTGCAAAAATGTAGAATTCATGCATTTAAGTGTGCCAGTGCACAGCCACTGAAGCGCTCTGACTACTGTTTGTACATATTCCTCAGTTTCCATCACATTTTTTATCACTGCTCATCCATCCATCCATCCATCCATCCATCCATCCATCCATCCATCCATCCATCCATCCATCCATTTTCTTCCGCTTAT
>JARVGS010000400.1:24110112-24123243 GCA_031762315.1 Hypsolebias antenori | reverse complement strand
AATTCTCACACGATTCTGTTGTTTTTCAGATCATTGCTTTTGATGAACTCCGCACAGACTTCAAAAACCCCATTGATCAGAGCAATCCCACCAGAGCGGTAAGAACCCTGCTGTTTCACTGCTTTCAGGAAGGATCAGACGCTCGTGTGCAAACAGAGGAATCCCTCCGTTTGACTTTCAACATGAACATTTTGTTTTCCACAAAGACAGTGAGAGCAAAATGAGGCTTTAACTCAAAAAATGTCAAAGGCTTTAGATTTGCATTGTTACAAACATCTGAAATCAAGGTCGCCAAGTGTTGTGTTTTAAATACAGTACAGTACTTGCAATCTTTAAGCCGGCTGTTATCATTAAAAAAAGAAGATTTTTGAATGACTTTGTTTAGATTCAGCTACATTTAATCAATGCATTAATTATCCAGTATATTTGTTCAACTTTGCTCTCAATTCTCATTAATGAAGCGTCGAGGTGATTGCCTCTGTAGTATCCAGACAGCGTTTCCTCGAGTACTCATTTGTATGCAGATTGAAGCAATCAAACCTCTACAAAGACGTCTCGTTGGACTAATCAGTAAAGGAGATTTGTTTCAATGAAGCTGCCTCTTGTGCAAAGAGAAACTGTGCTGCTTTCCATCAACTGCAACTGGAAGAAAACCTTTCACACACACTTCACAAAAAAGTGGTATGTCGATGATTTCCGTCGCTGAGGGCTTTGAATAGTGAATGTTTTTAGTTTTAAAGATAAGTGAATTCTGGACTGGATTTTTTTTTTCATCCAACCTTTATTTAGACAGATAAATCACACTGTGCCTCAAAGACACATTTACAAGCGAGACCTGTTTAGACAGACAAAAAATAATGAAAGTGACATATGTACTGTATAGGATTTGGAGACAAAAAAAAATCCTATCAAACTCTTTCTCCTTGACCCAGAAGCAAGACCCTGATATTGGGGACAAAAAAAAACAAAAAAAAACACCTTGCACATAAGCACATGGTGACGTAGACATTTTGTAGGGGAGTGGAGATGACAAGAAATGGCTTTGGATGTTATCAGTCCATTAAATGGCCATTATTAGTTGTTATCATCCCCATATGTTGTGGTGAGACTGTCCCACCTACCTCCTAGTAGGTTTAAAGGTACGTTATTATCGTTATTATCGCTGATAATAGGCAGTGTCTCGCCGGGGTAAACCAGGAAGTGTGTTTTTATGTTTTTTTTTTTTTTTTACTTATATAACCCTTTTCCTAAACCTAACCTTACACCTGACCCACCCTAAACTTAACCCATCTACCCTTGTGCCTGAACCTAACCAAGACCCTAAACCTAACGCCAGACCCTTTACTCTAAAACTAACCACGTGACGCTATTATGAGCGCTAACAAAGCTAAAAATGGAGCCCATTATCATCGCTACCAACGCTAACAACGTACCTTTAAACCTACTGGAGGTACAGGAGGGGCAGTCTGACCGCTACATATGAGGATGATAAGAACTAATAACGGCCATTCAGTGGTTGATAACGCTGGAAGCGGGTGTGACAAGAGAGGTGATTGTGTCAAGGACTTTCCAGAGGCACTGTAAGAGTTCTGATAAGAATGGCACAATCAGTCAGTTCCCTCTGGTGAGATCCGTAAAAACTCTCGTGCCAAGGTCGACCTGGAACAGCGCCAGAGACAATCCGAGAGTCCTGAAATGATGACACAATGTTTTTTTTCATTTGGGTCCCTCTGATAGGTCCGCAGACTTCCTCAGTGGGAGGAGAAGGGCGTGGCAGAGCATATAATTTTCCGGGCCTCCAGGCGAATTGCGATAAGTTCGCTAGTCATGGCCATTTGGGGAGCCAAATTCAGAAAAACAACAAATGTTTTGGGAACAGGCAGAACTTTAGTGATTCATGGCTGCCTTGAGTCTTTACCAGTCCTCTCGAATTCCAAACGTCCAAATTAAGTGGGCAGATGCAGGCAGTCTGACCAGAGCCAAATTTGCTGCAGACAACTTCCTTGTTTGTTGATAAACTAGGAAACAGCCGAATCCAAAAAGCAGGAAACCAGTTATCAGAAATCCAGTTGTATATGCATCCTTGGTGCTTGCCTTCTCATCGAGAAACGTCGGCTCGCCTGAAGCTTGTCTTCTTATGAAAAAAAAAAAGATAATTTGCATTGAGAGACCAATTGACCAGATCCATAGCAAAAATTTACAGTTCGGAAGATATGTAGAGAGAGGCTATGAAGCAATTTCACAGACAGGATAGAGCAAAAGCAAAGTGGAGGGGGGAGAGGAGAGGAAAAGTATCCACCCTTAACAGGAGCAAGACGTGATGTTGACACAGCAACCCAATTCTCAATAGGGGACTTTTGCTGCTTCCCACTGGTAAGTGCGGCTCCATTCGTCTCTCTTCTTCTCAGATCTTCTGATGTGTAGGTGATTTGCCTCTACAGTAGCGGCCGACATGTTTCCTCGCTCTGTGGGTGGGCTCATCAACCCAAAGTGGGTGGTATCATAACATGTAATTTTGTTTGAGGCAATCTACCTGTTCTGATCCTTAATCATCCTATAATCAGGCTTGAATTTTGTTAGCTTACCAGCACTGCTTATAAGTCCAGGTGTAGACATGCTGCACCATCTTCTCTGATATCTCTTGGTAAATGAGCTCATTTCTTGTGACATCGTCCGTCAACATGATGAAGAAGTGGAGGTTCAGATGTAGTTTGCAGTTTTGCTGGGTGGGCCAACCAGTAATGTAGCTCTACTGGCCAGTCAGCGGCTGCTGTCTGCTTGCGTCAGCATCATCACATCGGAGCAGCCCACTTGGGACCTCAAACAAGGTGGTTCCATAAATCGAGCTGAGTGGGAGTGGATATCAACAGTGGCGAGGCCCTTAACTGGTGCCATGTCGTGAAGAGTTGAGACAGTGACAAAGCACCATTTCTTACAACTAGATGCACCTACTCACCAAAATGGAAGATGTCACATTGCTTATTTTTCATCATTCAAGTCACAAGGTTTACCAATACATCCACATAAGGTGGCAGCCATCTTGAATTTTGATCTGACAACCCAGTTCTTAAAAGAAAACTTTCTTATATCTAGATCAGTGGTGTCAAACTCATTTACAAAAGGGGGCAAAAATTAAAACCTTTTTCAAACTAAGGGCCAATTTCAGAATCTACATTAACTCAAATCAGATACCAAACATCTTTTCTTGGTCACAGGTTCCACAACAAGCGTTTGATTGGTCTCATTTGATGTTCTCTGTTGTTTTTGACATTATAATCAAAGATTACTGAAATAATTCAAGAGACAGAAATATTTTATGTTTCACACATCAGCTTGGGGGACAAATAAGATGTCAACGAGGGCCACATTTGGCTCCCAGGCCTTGAGATTGACACATGTGATCTAGATGTAGCTACATACCAAAATAGAAGTCAGTTCCACACTTGTTTTTCTAGATATCAAGCGCACAACACTAACAGAAATTTATGGTGGCAGCCATCTTGGATTTTGTCCTGGCAACTTTTAAAAGGAAACTCATGCCTAGAGGTTGCCACACACCAAAATAGAAGTCAGCAGGCTAATAATTTTTCAAGTTTTCAAAATCACAAATATTACATATATGCATATATAGCAGTCGCCATCTTAAGTTTGACGTGGCATCCCAATTTTCAAAAGGAACCTTCCTTACACCCAGACGTCGCCACACACCAAAATGGAAGTTGTACCTCACTTAATGTTTCAAGTTATCATGCTCACAATGTGCATGAATGGATGAACAGACTGAAGAAGAGTACAGTATTTCCAGATCCCCTCTTCACTCTGTGACAGGGAACAATAAAACCCATAAAGGCCCAGGATTCCTGGAAGTGATGCGATGCACGCTACCTTTAGGTGCCTGTTAGAACTTGGAATAATACAAGTACTAAACTTCTACCACATCAAAACATTTTTCATAAAATTTGCTGAGTTTAAGCCAACATTTGCTAATGTCAGTTATCTGTCGGCCATTTTGACAAAAGTATTTGAGCCAGGGTATGCAGATATTTCAGCCTTCTTGAAGTAACTCCGGCGGTATTGTTACTTGAGTCTCAAATTAAACAGCATCATTATGAGTCAGAGGAGACTGCCATCCTTTGTTTAGCAAGTTAGCAGCAGCTGTGAATATCTTTTTCACAGGATAGTCAATGTTCTGGCAGCCATGTGAACCTTCATCTGAACTGAGGGAGGGATGAGGAGTGGGAGAGGAAGCTGTGAAAACAGACTGTGGGTGTGTGGAGGCACGCCAGCCACAGGAAGCGGACACTATAACTGCACCACCTGTAAAATCTATAACAATTTCTTACAAAACGTCAATATTTGTTTTTACATTTCAAGCTCCATGTCGCTGGGATTCATGTTAAGGCACTGGATTGCCGTTCCGTGCTTTGTGAGACAAGTTGAACATGTCAGGCGTGTAGCATGATCTACCAGGATGTTCCCAGTGTCTCCCAAGTCTAACAAACTGGACAAACAGAGACAAAAAACAGGCTGGGAAAACAAACAGCAATGGTTTTGGATGTTGGCTGACAGAAACGCATGTTCAGACGCTGCTGTGGACAAAACGGAGCAGAGCCGTGGACATTTGTGAGCAAGGGAGAAATTACAAAAGTCAACATGGAGTCATCTAAACGCGTGTTCACTGGTCAAATTTGTGTTGCTGATAAATATTCAGAGTTGGAGTTTCATGAAACACGATGACCTGCTGAACAAAAATGAGTGTCCAATTATTTCCTCGTTAAAAGCTTTGGAAGATGAAAAAAAAAACACATCAAAAATGATTTTATGCAAAGTAACAGCAGTATTTGGTTGATTTTTTTTTTTTAAATCTGAAATTGACAATTTCTTTAATTTCAAGCCTTTTTATTTGCTCCAAATGTAATTTTGATGTGCACTTCTGTGGAAGAGTGTAGAGTAGAGTTTTATCACAGGCATGCCCCCAAACTAATTTATTAAATATTCTAAACTTCTGGCATGAAAACAATTAAAAAAGAAAGAAATATAATTATTGTAGTCAATCACAGTTGCTTTTTTAGATCAAATTGCAGAATTATGGAATCACTTTATTCCTAAAAAATAAGGAATCATTCTGTAATTTGCAGTTGTAAAACAAACCCGCATCAGATTAAATCTGATGATTAGTCCTCATTTTTTTGTAAAAGTGCTCACTTCTTGGGAATTGTTGCACAAAAAGGATGACTCCAACACCAACAATGTTGGGTGAAACAAAGAAGGTAAATTACCACGGGACGTTGCAAAGTTTACTTTTCCCTGTCAGCTTTGTCTAAAATCTGGACCATGTACAAAAAAAAGGGAAGGTTGTAAAAGGGAAGCATATTGGTCGACCAAGGAAGACACCAAAGAGTTAAGATAGAAAACTTAAAGCAAAAATGTCTCAAAAATTGAAAATAAACAAAACAAAAAACCAAGAGGGTGGAAGCTGGAGTCGGCGTGAGCAAACTGTAAGAAATTGTCTAAAAGAAATTATCTTTACAGACAGAAAGGTCAAACATAAGTTAATCATTAATGATCTGGGCCTGCATGTCACACAGTCACTGAACCTTCAATAAATGCCAAAGTCAACGTTAAAACATTTTTCTCATGGAAACTTTCCTTCAAGAAAGACATAACTTCAAGAACATGGGCTTCAGATGGTGTTGGTCTTAACCCTGTTAAAAGTCTCAGGTGGAAATGGAAAAAACAGTCACAGATGAGGCTCCGACCTGCAGAGCTGATCTGGGAACAGCAATAAGAGACGGAACAAGATTGATAGAAATACTGATAGGACAGGGTTTTTTGTTGCTTTTCTTCTGAATTGAGTGATTCCATCATTTTTGCCATGAGTTGTATTTTACGTGGTCTGAACAACTTCTTGAACGGCCTCTACTAAAGGAACAGTGTTTACATCCGACAAGCTAATGGCTAGTCTGAGCAGGGCCAAGACCAAAGTGCTGTAAAAACATCTCCTTCAGTGACCAAAAATCTCAAGTTTATGCAAAAACCACTTAAAACTTTTACACTACTATCAGTTTTGTAGTGCACTATTATTGAAATGAAATGTTGTAGTTTTTTTGCATCATAAAAACCAACCAGCAGCAGCTAGCTGTAGCACTTCCAGGACATCTATGCCTGCAGAAATTTCAAAATCTTTCTGGCAAAATAATCAAGTAATACAAAATAAACATTTTATAGTTTTAAATATTAACTTTTGCGCAAACTGCTGTGATTTTTTTTTGTTTTTTAAAGATTGAAATAGTTTAAGGGCTACGCTGAAACTAATATCAGCTTATTTTTTATTTTTTCTTTCGGCTGCTCCTTACTTCAGGAGTCACCACAGCAGACTGACTTGCACAAAGACTTGGCAATTCTTTTTATGCTGGATGTCCTTCCTGACACAACCACAGACCACTGAGCTACCACAGCCCTCTGTGTGGAGCAGAGAGCTGCTGTCTAGGGCGCCCAGGAGAGCAGATGGTGCTGGTTAAGGGCCTTGCTCAAGGGTCTAGAGTGGAGCAAATGAGGGTGGAGGCGGGTGTGGGTGTTTCACCTTTCCCACCCACATTTTGATGTTGTCGGTCCCGGGAGTTGAACCGACAACTTTCTGATCATTGGCCCACCTTCTCTAACCTCTGTGCCACCACTCATCCCTCGCTAATGATTCTTATAATTTGGATGGTCTGATTCTACTTGTATGTGAAGGTTTCAGTGCCCTGAGACAACTTCTGTTGTGATTTGGTGCTATATAAATAAACTGAAATCAATTTGATTTTAATTTTAAAACAATTTCAGCCTTCAGAACATTACAGCAGTAGTTTGTGCACATGCTATTTTAATCATCTTTACTTAACCATCAGTTTTATTTGTTATTTTGCCCAATGTTGCAAACTACCAGCCAGGAACACTAGAAGTGCTACAGCTAGCTGCTGTTGTAACTTTGTCAATAATCATCGGACTCCATGTATTACATAGTGTAATGCAAAATTGATGGTGATATAAAGCTTTTAAACATTGTTTATATGAACTCCTTTAACATTTCTGAGATGGGAGTTTATTTCAAAACGACAGCGATCCTCTCTGGTCTCAGCTGCGTTGGAACCAGTCAACTCTGTTTCTCCAAACTTTATTCAAAACAAGTAAGATATGACTCAAAAAGCCATTTCAACAGAACTAAAGCATTCTTTTAGGTTAAAAATCAAAGTGTCGTAACCTTTGTCATCGAACATAATTTAGATTTTCAGTGCCAATATGGAACCCTTCATCTCGTCATTTTTGCTCTTTTATTGAGATGGTCTCTGCTTCTGATGGATGTCCTCTGTTACGCTTCTTTATTGGAGTTGTTCAAATTAACCTGCAAACCCTGATACAAATAAGGGCACCTCGGGGAAGCTGTGGGCCATAAAATCTGAGCAGCACAGCAATTTGCAGGTTTAATAACACGCCCAACCCTCTACAGGCATGGCAGGTCAAGCACCAGGGCTTTTTACATGCTGAAGCTCGGTGGTGTGCAGGGAAAGCTGGAAAAGAGGCAAAAATTACACTTTGATGAGATAAAAATTCAGGGTAAAATTTATTCTCAGCTCAGAGGGAGATTTCCAATTTATAAACAAAGACAACAAATGATTGATCCATATGCTCTATACTGGACTAAATGCATTTTAGTTTCCCTGCTCTCATAACCTGCTGATGGAATCCAGCCATCTGTGTCAATGAGCTCGAGTAAAACATCTATTTTCTCTTGCCCGCCTGTCAATGGACAATTAAAACGTCAACGTTACAACAAGCCGTCTGCTGACTAATCAGTGCCGTTTAAGATGGATGTTTTCATCTCAGAGCTCATAATTAAGCCCTCTGTCATCTTTCACAGCACAGTTGTTTGTTCTTTTAAACGGAGCAGCTGAGGTTTGTGTCGAAGAATGCAATCAATCTGGGTTTCCTAATCCCGTTTTTAAAAATCTGTCAGGTTGAAGATCGGCGGCAGATACACCACGGCAGGCATTTTCATCAAACTTATTAATTCAGGAGTCTTTATGTGATATTACTGGTTTGTTTCAGTCATCACAGTGTATAAAGTGACAGTTCACTCATTTTGAAGTGGAGCAAATTAATCAGCATTAAACAGCAAGGTATAGCTTTCCCACTGTAACACTGGGGCTTCTGATGGGACTTTTTTTTTTTTTCCAAATTTGATTTGACCTTTATTTTACCAAGTGACATGTTTGATAATCACTTCTCATTTACAAACTGGACTTGACTTCTTAATAACTCTGCTGGAACTTAATAACTCAGTCTAGAACTGTTTTAAAACAGAAGCTAGCCAGTTTGGTCTTTGCTGCATTTAGACTAGCCATTAGCTCATCAGTCGTTTTAAACTTGAACTCGTATTTCTCAAAACTGAGGCTGTTTAAAATTCTATCTACGACAGGTAAGATATTAATGTTTTATTGCATTTCCACAGAACTCCACTTGAACACAGTTGAACTATCAAAGTGTCTTCATGATAAGCAATAATTTTTTGCATAAATGGGGGCTGCACGGTGGTGCATTAGGTCAGCCCTGTTGCTTGGAAGCAAGAAGGTTGCAGGTTCGACTTCCAGCTGGGACTTTTCTTTGTGGGGCTCATGCTCTCTCTGTGTATGCATTGGTTTCCTTTATGTACTCCACTTTCCTCCCATGGTCTAAAACAATGCATGCTTTGTTAACTGGCTATTCTAAACTGTCTCTAGTAGAGTGAGTGTAAGTGTTAAGTGTTGTTAATTTCTATGTGGTGTGGACTGACGATCTGTGGGTGTGTCCTGCTTTTTGCCCAGTGATCCCTGGAGAAAGGCTCCAGCTCAAACTGGTTAAGACAAGGAGCATGCTTTATTTCAGCTTGCACAACAAAACATACGCAGAATGTTGACCAGACTTTTCTTTCTGTTCACTCCCCAGAGAGAGAGGATTCTGAACATCGAGCGGATCTGCAACCTGCTTCGCAGAGTGAGTAATAGATGGTTTTCACCTTCTGGTGGCAGATGACTAAAGCACCGGGGCTTCAGACAGACATGACCATTTGTCTCCCGAACTATTGTGAGAGGACTGTGACGCACACGTTCACATGTTCCCCACAGCCCACCATGTCAGAGCTCCAGACGTGCACTGATGGAGATGCCATCACGGGTTTAGCTTTGCTTGTTTCTTTTATTGTATTATTTCAAGGCTTTTAAGGGGAAGGAAAATATAAGAGTCTCTGAAAGCCAGTAATGCTCTTGATTCATTTTAGAAATAAGGTGGAAGATGATCAATAAAGTGTCCACAATAGGCAGGAGATCAATAAATAAATAACACCTAAAGCAGCAAATTAGGACAAATATTCCATGTAATGTATTTATGTGGTAAATGCATGGATCAAACAGGGAATAACAATAAATGTTTAATTGGTTTTCTTCACAATTAGTTAAAATATGGAAATAAAACCTTTTTAAAATGATGTTGACCTGCATGAAGCTTAAACTGATTGATAGATCATATCAGAACGTGTCTCCATAAAAATACGGTGCAGGACTGTAAGTGTCCCTGCTATAAAACCAATATGTCACCACATCACCGTGGAAGGAGCAGCTTGATGCACAGTTTTCAATATTGTTGCTGACATGAAAATGTGAAGTCAATTACCCATGAAGGCTGCAGGAGAAGATGTGCTTGACAACATAAATTTCAGTTTCAATCTGAAATCAGGCAGCAATGACTTTTTTTTTTTTTTTTTTTAGCTTAATCAAAAGCGACATGATGCTGTGTTCACACAGGTCCGCTCTGCTGGGATACTTAGCCCCAAACAAATCAATAATGGTATACCTGTAAAGAAATGTTCAATCCATTATAAATACTGTAGCACAGCTTGCTGCACAATGACAGATGTCAATATGTTTTTTTTTTATTGTTATTTTAAAAAGTCAGGACTGAGTTATTATTTCCAATTATGCACTCACACTCTTAACATCCTTCTGTTGCTGTTTAGATGACTTTGTCTTAGATGGTCGACTGTAGCTCAGTAGGGAAGACTTAGGACTGGAAAGTCGCAGGTTTAATTCCCTTCTTTGCCCGTCCACAAACGTGCCTGTTTTCATGACCTCCTTGAAAAAGAGATATGTGATTTCAGTGGTATTTGCCTGGTTGAGCAAAGGTTAATAAATACAATATTAATAATAATATAAAATGTCCGTATATCACGGCATCCTTGAGCAAAAATCACTTAAATGACTTGGAGACACTTTGGGGTACATCACTTATTACAAAAGCAGAAACAAATTGTGTCATATATGGGCACATACAATGATGACAATGCATAGCCCTTTCAATATTTTTATTGATTTCTTGTCTTCTTAATACTTTTCTATGCTACGTATGTGCTATGGAAGGAGGTAGTCAATTAGCTGGATTTTAAACTTTGTCCCCACGTGTCAATAAATCACATACAGTATTTTAAAAGATAAGTCAATGGACAGTTTCCTTTTTTTTTTAAACATTTCTTCTTTCATACAAAGGACTTCATCAGTCCAAGGAGCCCCAACAAACTTAGTCCTATAACTCACAAGGTGGGCCAACAAGTGGTGTGATCGTGATAAGATGGTTTCTGGAGTCCGCCCTCTCCCCCGTCCACTCATCTGAGACAGCTGTTAGAACTTCATCAGTCCTTTGATGTTCTGAACCACTTTGGCCATGGCTGCCTCAGACGAGTCGACAGGGGAGAGGGCGGACTCCAGAAACCATCTTATCATCACTGATTGGCGCACTATGTGAGTGTGCTGCTTATAAGACTGAGTTTGTTGGGGCTCCTCGAACTGATGAAGGCCTTTGGATGAAAAATGAAATGTTTGGGAAAAAAAAAAAATAATTATAATAAACATCCAGAGGACCTAACTCAACTTTGTTTGATTTTTTTTTTAACCTGGCTTATTGAGCATGAACTTTAATGATAAGTCAGTTTTAATTTCAGAATCTCATTTCATGTCTCTTTTCAAGTTCAAGGTTCTTTATTGTCATTTCCATCACATGTGGTACATGAGGTGTAATGAAATTATGTACCCAGGGTCCCAGTTACATCCAACAATAGCACAAGGAGAGCTGTCTTTCAGGAGAGCCGTCTATTTTGCCCCTGAATTCACATTAATTATATGTAAAATAATATCTCACTGAGCTGTGACTGATGTTGGCTAGCCGCTAAGCAACATCCAAGAGTCTCCAAAATGTCTTAAATGTTTCAGGGGATTCTCAATTTCCTTACAGAGGCTCACAGTCCTGTTGCTTGAATTGTAAACGTGTCCAAAATTCTTGTGCAACAAATTTTCTCTTAAAATATTGGAAAAGATATTGTGAGCTTCTTACTTTAGCTTCTGTAATTCCAGAAAGTTAGAGATGTGTTTTTTTATTTGAAAACAAGCTCTCCTGGTGACCAAAAAACAGAGGCTATAGCCCCAAAGTTCCCCGTGTACAACATGAGATTCATTCACAAACAAGCCCAAATCTGTCTGTATTCAATTCAAAAGCATAATCTATGAGATTAAATCCTAAATGTGAGGGCAGCTGCCATGGTCGGTACACAACAGGTTGAGGTGGATAACAAAATATTGTGCACAGCCAAAAATACAAAAAGCCATGCGCACAAAAAACATGTAATTGTAAAGGCTGTAGGCTGATAGACTGAGCTTCATGTGTCTAGAAGGAAGTTAGCAACTTGAAAAACTTGTTAAAGCACGACATCTTTGTGCAGATGGTTAGATAATTCCTGTAAGTGTTTGAGAACCCGTCTACACACAATTGAAGCTGTTTTGGCACTTCTACCAGCAGCTGGTCATGAGTAGCATTAACACCTTCTAGACGAGGTGCTTTTGTTTCCCACACCTTACTTCCATCTCATTAAGCAACAAAACATGTCCTCCAAGGAGCTGTTGGTGTGTAACATCAGCTTGTTTTACATGAAATGTATAAAATATACACGTAATGGAGTCACTGTGTCTGTTCTGATTAGTTGGTGGTACCAGAGTACTCCATACACGGGCTCTTCTGCTTGATGTTCATGTGTGCCGGAGAATGGGTCACTCTTGGCCTAAATATCCCGCTGTTCTTCTACCATCTCTGGAGGTAAGGTCCCATAACAGATGTCTGATTCATGTGTTGGGCTGATGGGTGTGTGAGCCATATTTCTTATCCTTATTTAGGTTTTTCCATCGGCCAGCTGATGGATCAGAGGTTATGTATGATCCTGTCAGCGTGATGAATGCCGACATCCTCAACTACTGTCAGAAGGAGTCCTGGTGTAAACTGGGCTTTTATTTGCTCTCTTTCTTCTATTACCTGTACAGGTGCGTACACTTGTCAAAGTAGACTTATGTTCTTAAGCCCACCTGACATTGGAAGACAATCCCACTATAGTACAACATAAATAATCAGCCAGCGCATAGATGGTCCTTGCAGGGTCTTAAAGAGCTTTTCAGGTGCAAATCAGGAATGAAATGAGGGATCCTTTACAGGTGGTGGGGTGTGATAGGTCCACAATAGTTTTGATCATGCACAGAACTTCTTTAGCAAAGTAGAGATGGTTTATGAAGATGGTGGTGAATGGAGGGTGGAACCTGTGGTGGCAGCGCAACCATAAAGTGGAGCCCATGTCACGTAAGGCTTAAAAGTCCTGCAGTCCCTTTGAAGCTGAGAATTGTCTCTCATTGGTGTAGTTGCGTGACAAAAATTGCATAATTTTGTTGTCAGAGTAGCTTCATCTGCTCCTTCTCAACAAGGCCCAGAGCAGAATTTTTTTTGCACAGGAGTATGTGCAAAGTATTGTGTGATTGGTCCACAGTTTGTTGGCATGTCTGTTTATGAAGAAAAGTGCTCGGACAGCTATGCTATCATTTTGCTTCAACTACTCCGCTTATGGGGTGCTATTTGTAAAGTTACACAGTCAAAACTTAACAGCAATATCTAGGTGTATTTAGCCTTTCATAAGAAAAAAAAATTTTTTCTTCCCCAAAGTCATATTGTCACAATGTTATTCATACATTTATAAATGTCATAGTTCCAAACTAAATATTTAATTTACAAGCTAAATATTTAGTTTACAAA
>JARVGS010000400.1:24034351-24045902 GCA_031762315.1 Hypsolebias antenori | reverse complement strand
CGGATGTGGGTGTTGGATTCTGACATCCTTTGCTAATGTCTGTGACCTGAAGTAACCCTGCCTTTTTTTTTTTACACTGAATATCAGACAGCAAAATTGAGCCAGTTGAATCTCAGGAGACTGTAAAGTATTGCGTCTGAATTTTGAAAGGTTGAATTTTTTTAATATGCTTTTTTAACACTGAAAAGTTAAACTGAAAAAGAGCTATTGAAAATGTGATCACTTTGAAATGATAGTGTGAACTTTTAGCTTGAAGTGAAAATAAATGAAATTTCAAACAATGGCAATCAATTTTTTTTTAAGTTAAAATGTATTCCGAATATATTTTAACACTGAAAAATTAAATACAAACACACAACATTAAAATTTCAGTGGTATTTTTAACTCAAATCCTAGCGGCACATATTTACTTCCATAGCCACACTTCTTGTGGAACAGGATTGTTTTGAATTGGGTTCCATCAAAGGGACACCATAACCTGGTTTAAGATGTTGGCACCTGAATTTCTGTCGCAGCTTCTGAGCCAGCTTCTCCATGATGGCGTGACAGTCATCCTGAATCCCCTTGAAGGAGGGCAGGTGGCTGTACTGCTGCAGCACACAGCGGGCACGCCGGTGGAAGCTCACTGCCTGAGCATAGGCCTGCAGCTCCAGACACTTATTCAATCTAGCAGGCAGTTCAAACAGAAACTGGAGCTTCCTCAGTAGAGTGTGGACCCCTGAAGCAGAACAAAATGAGGTTAAAAAAAAACATAATTCTCATGTGGTTTCAACAAAACAAACAGCAAGTTTAAGTCCAACCTGAGAGTTTTGTAATCTGTGCGTGCTGGTCTTGAAGAGTGCCGCTGATGCTCGCACTAAAGTCAGTGATCGCTGCCATGTTGGCGGACAGGCAGTCCATTTCATCTTCCATCTTTTTGAAATCATTCTTCATCTTTCTTATGGTGTCTGACAAAGAAAGAACAGTTACTGCACCAATTCAGTTAACATGGAAACAACAGTTTGCTTGATGTTCTGTTTACCTGTAGCAGATATGAACTTGTTGTAGTTTTCATAGACCAGGGTCTGCATGTCGCTGTCCAAGGAGCGGATCTGCTTCACCATGCAGGTCTCATGGTCCATTAACTCAGCAAGAGAGCACTCCCTTCTAAGCTGTATTTTGACACATAAAAATAATTATCACCCTTTAAAACAGAACATATACAGTCAGAAGACGCAAGATGATGATTTCTTATCGTGACAGTTAGGTGCCTTCTTTAGCAGCAGCACAAAACGCAAGCATTATGTCTAAAACCTAACAGCTCACTCATATGATGGTGCGAGAAGTTAACAGCACCTTGTTGAGGTAGACTTCTGGGTCAAAATGCGGCCCATTGATGTCGCAGGGATCCAGAGACTGCGGATGGTCCGGGGCCTTTCCCTCCTCGTTCAGCCCGTAGTAGAGCTTCAGCATGCCGTGCACCCTCCGCCGTCTACCGGGCTCCTCTGACAGCGCCACCGAGCCGTCCGCCTCAACCACGTCCATAGACATAGTACTGAACTCCGGCCAGCTGACAAGAAGCAACCGAAAGATGACTCACAAACAAGCGACACCTCCTAAACAAGACCCGGGAACAAGTATTTATCGTTTAAAATGTGTTTTAAATTTAGATAGTTTCCCTAATTAACGAGGTTTTTCCAAGCAAATATCGAGGAAAAATGGTAATTTTCTCTGGAAAAGTGGCAGCTACCTGAAAGCGTTATCGTTTCCGGGTTTGCAGCCAATCCAGAGCTACGTTCTCAAAAACTGTGTAAACGGACTGGGTGCGCTACTGCGCATGTCCAAACAGACGTAATTAATGTGCCACACTTTTATGTCTTGATCTCTAATTAGGATAAAAAAGATTAATAGCTGCATATGTACAAAATTATTAATTTATAAAACAGAAAGGCCAAAGAGAAACAATAAGACATTTCAATTTGTTGCCCAAATACAAGCTGCTTTTGGTAACGCACAGAAGCAAATGACTACAGTACAGAATAGTTATTTTTTATTAAGAATCATCATTCAGACTGATACTAAGCTACATTATGAGTGAAAACATTAAAAGGTATTTGTAACATTTTATTATCGTGACCCAAAATGGAAGAAGTGGGTAAAAGATAATGGATGGATAGATGGATGATTGTCAAAATAATACACATAATGGATTTGCAACCTGTCCGGGGTGCCCCCAGGCCCACACATAATGGATTTGCAACCAGGCCCTCGCAGTGACTGCTGGATATGTACACCAGTGACCCCACAACCCAAAAAGGGAAGAAGTGGGTAAAGATGGATAACATGATGTATACATATTTAAATAATGTATCTAAAATCTGAATTAAAACTTCTCTTTAATGAGCAATTACAAAACAGCTTTTATGCTTGTTGGCATAATAACTGATGTTTGAGACATTTGGGTGTTTACTTTTTATTTCAGCAGTTTCAATCATCCATATACATATTACAAATACTTACAATTTAGCAAAAATTAAATGCATCCAATAGAAATGACAAAGTATTTGTTAGTTTAATTACATAAAAAAGAATCCACACTTTAATGCATCTGATCAGAACATAAATACTGTTTACAGAAGGTTCTGTGAATAAATGTGTCTGTAAATGAAGAAAACCTGCAGCCCAAAGTGATTATGACTTCAGGATACAGTACTTTAGTTTTAGGTAGTAGAGTAGTTCACACGTTTCAAGATTTCTAGAGAAGCAAGAAACTTTAGACCTGATCGTTTTTTTTTATTTTTAAACTGCAATACACTTCAATCAGCAGGAAAGGTAAAACGATGACTGTGAGGAAATAAAAAACTGTTGAAACCATTGCAATATCAATACTGTACCCAAAATTGTCGTCCAGATACCAAGTTATTACAAACAAAAAGGCACTTTAACCTTTTGCAAAGTGTCAGCGTTTAATTTGACCTGATTCTGCTTTACTTCAAAGAACAGACACGTGTAAGAAGCGAAAGTTAAAACGGTCTCTGAAGAGCAAAGAAACAAAATGAAACCGTTTATCAATAGTTAATATTTATAAACCTTTTGTTAGTATCAATAGTGCAACTTCATAGACTGAGTGGACTGTTGGAATGTGTATCTACATGACACATGCATAGTGTGTGTGTGTGTGTTGGCAACAATGCTGCCGCAGGTTACAGACGGTAGCTGAGATAGTTTAAAGTGTAGAAAAACAATGTGATAGTTTGGAGGATGAGGAGTAAACGACAGAAAACTTGACGCCAGCGCTGGTCAGACACGTTCCAACAGAAGGCAGTGACGTTAGCAGCTGAAGCTTCTTTCAATGCAAAGCTTGTTGATCAGGTGTTTGATTAAAAATCAGCTTAAAGTTCAGAGAGATAAGTGTGTGTGTGCGTGTAGGGGCAAAATCATCTAAAGGGATATTATGGTCATTTCGAAGCAGGGTTAAGTACAAACAAGTAATATCTTACCTGTTGAGTTCTTTGGATGACCTGAGTGTAATTAAGTACGACAGGATTGACTAGTCTGAACTGAGTCAAGACCAATGTGGACTGCTGCCATTTTGAAACAGCTCCTATCTCTAAAATTTCACAAGTTTATAATAACAGTTTTATAGATCTTTACATACATGTAACTCATTCTCTGTTGAATTTGGTTTACTTCAAAGTGCAAATAGCCACAGCAGCAGCTAGCTGTAGCACCTCTGATGTATTTCATCTTTTTTTTTTTTTTTACTAAAATAACTGCATAATGCAAAATTAAAAGTGGTGTAAAGTTTAAGTGTTTGCACAAATCACAATGAAACTTAGGTGACTTTAAGATGGCAGCAATCCACTTTGTTCGTGACTACGTTCAGACTAGCTGTTAGCTCTGACTCTATTTATCCAAACTGAAGCTATTCAAAGAGCTATCCACAACAGGTAAAATGTTAATTATTTATAAAGGTTCCACAAAACTTCTCTTCAAAGTGGCCAAAATATCCTTTTAGGTCAGGTACAGATTACAGTTGTAGCGGATCAGATAGGCTCGTTTTGTCATGAAAACTTGAGATTTGAACAGCAGAATTTAAAAATGGCCGGAGCTGTAAGCACAAAAAATAGAACCAACAAAATGTCTACTGAATACAGCATGTATAAGATTGATTTGGATTTTGTTTTACAACAATTAAACTGAAAAACACATAGCATATTATATATATTTTCTGCTAATCTTAATGGATTAAATTTAAGGAAACCACTTAGGGATCTGAAAATGCATCAGTACAAAGCTGAAAACAAGACATTAACATTATAAAATACATTGCTCCCTGTCCCTTTAACATAAATTGGACCACATCTGTTTTGCATGAAGGAAAAAAATTGCTTCAAACAGCTGGCCAAAACAACTCAGGAGGTTCTTTCATATCAGAAGTGCTCAAGCGCATCGCATCAGTTTAACTTCGTTTAACTGCTCAGACTAAAGAAAATAATAATGATCCACTGTAGAAGAATGTGTCTTACATTAATGCCACTAGTAAAGGAGCTGATTTAAAGATATCGCTCTCAAAGAGCATCCAAACAGGCTGATTTAACAGAATTATAACTATGTTGCTGAAGTTGTAGGTTTAGTTTGTATTTGTAAAAAAAATAAGCTAATTTTTTATCCATAACAACTATTAAATCCAAAGTTTGCAAAACAATAATCAATATGTACTTACATGTAGTTTCTACAACACAGCCAATGTGCTCCCATAACAAACAGTAAACTGTTTTCTATCAGTCCTTCTCTTAAGTGGCTTCAGTTCTTCGTGAGAACAAGGCACTGGCAGTTTGATAGACGCAGAACAGTGTCGACACCCCCTCAGACCCTGAAAGTGTTCGTCATGCTGACTGTGGGCAGGCTGCACCTTTTAACAGTTTGGAGAAGTAAGAACAAGTTTCATCTGTTGTGAGGACGTATTGCAACATTCTTGATGGTTAAAAAGCCAAGAGGCTAAGAAGAGGTAATGTAGTGGTTAAGGACGTGTTGTTGTCATGAGTTTAAGGCCATCTATGAACCGTTGCTTCAGTTCAGCCTTCAAAGCATTAACTTAGAAAATAATAATAATCGTGCTTTTTTTCACATTTCTGTACTTTCATCATGTACACCATTTCTGAGGGTAAATATACTCACACTTACAAACTTCTCACTTGGTCCCTTGCATGTTCATGTAGTTGCAGAAAAACATTCCAAGCCTTACATTTTTAAATCTCAGTGTAAAATGTTCAGTTTTGGTCTTTGCGAGGAACACGGCGGACATGTTTAGCCCTGCTCCTGACTGTCAGTCACCAGCACAGCAGAGTAGGAGGGTGCAGAAGCCTGTCTGGTGAAAAAGGACGCGGCTCTTTTCGGCTTCAGGCGTTTGATTTCTTTTCCTGAAAAGTGAGAAAGAAAGTTAAAATCAGGAATTTCGTTTGCTTGGGGCTGCTCCTGAACAAACTCACCGTTGCTCACGTAGCTGATGGTGTTCAGTGAGTGCACCCGACTGCACACGACACTGCCTTGCCTCTGCAGCTTCACGCGCCGTCCTCCTCGCCCGTTTTTGGTGCTGCCTTCCTGCTCGGCGGGTCGCTGAGAAATGCTCCCCTCACTGTCCGCCTCGGCTGCGGCGCCCCCCTCAGACGTAAACTTCAGCTCCACACAGAACTCGATGAAGCCGCTCATTAGCTGCGCCTGATTGGCAGAAAAAGAAAAAAAAAAAATTCTAATGTCTTTACTGTACAGGAACCAGGGTTATAATATATTCCTCAGTGCATGGTGAGAAAGACATGAACAATTCTGGATCAATACAAAATCTCAAAATCTGGTTAATATTTATTGTTAATAATGTCATTTTATTTATTTATTTTATTTAAATTATTTATTCATTTCAAATTAAAACATAGAAAAATTATTTACATTACAATGAGAACAAAACAATACATGAAATGAAAGGAAGCAGAAGAAGAAAAAAATCTTATTTTATCTGCCCCTTCATAAACAAAATTATTTCAAACACTCAATTCAAACAACAATCACAAATATAAAAAAAAATAATAATAAATTATTATCATGATAAATAACTCATCATACTAATCCAGTATATGAATTAGGCTATGAACCAACTTATAAATATTGATTAAATGTTCTCATGAACCACTCTGAATTGTTTTGGACAAGATTGGGTTTTTGGATTTGTGCACGACACCGCACAACAGGAACGGTAAAAATGGTTTATTGAAACGTTGCTGCTGGTGGAGGTCTGAGTCCAAGAACGGGTCCGATCTGTAGAGGCAGGAAGACTAGTCAACGTGTCTTTGCTGTGAAGGTTCAGAGGTTTATTGTGGTGGTCACTAACCTTCACAGTCAGGAAAGGGAGCGGCTCCTTGAGAGAGTTGTTGAGGCTGATGTCATGTGCTGTTGGAGAGCTGCAGCAAAGGGAGAAGATTATGCAGAGTGTGGTTTTCAGGATTGTCAAGGGGGCAAAGTCCAGTAGAGCAGACATCCAAAGACAGATCCAAAAACGTGATCTGCGAGGCGTCGTCGTGCTAATTGTAAGCAGAGTCTGTACCGTGGTCAGAAAACAGAACCCGGGTTAGGCAAGGCGAGGAATCCAGAAGACAGGCAGACGAGACTATGGCACGGACGCTGGACATCTACCACCACAGGGAGTTTGCTAATCTGGCAACAAGTGAGCGAGAGCATGAGGCTTGGGTAGGCAGCAGAACAGGTGCATGAGATCAAGGTTGATTACTGTGGAGGAGCAGGGTGGGCATGGTGCAGGGTGACCAGAACAGGAGCTTGAACTTGGGCGTGAGAAGAGCAAAGCACAAAGACATGAACTACAGCGGCGGGACAGAAAATGTGACAGTTTTAAAATTAGATGTAGACGTTTCCTCCTTGCTGTCGGGGTTTGTCCGATCTGAATACGTAAAGTTTTTTCTGTCTAATCAGTTTGGGAGGTCTTATTTCCTGCAACGCTTCATCTAACTTGCGCACGATAGGAGAAATGTAAAGTTCAGCTGATCTACAAACACATTAGTCATGCTCCTGGTTATTAAACACTTAATCAGCCCAATGGTTTTGTTCTTTTTGGAACCACCGATATTAAGCCTGATCTTTTATGGACAAGAGGCTTTCTTCTCCGACATGTGGATTTAAAATCAAGATCTTAATAAAAACCTTGAACTTCTGGTTGCTGACCTAAAGGTGTCACAGCATTTGTTTAATAGCATGACTCAGCAGAATTGGGCCACGTGAGATTAACGAGGCAGGGAGAGGATTACAGTCCCACTGGGAAGTGTTTTTTGCTGTATGTGGGGGCTCAGGGGGGACGGAGGCAAGCTGTGCTTTAAAGTTTAAACCACTTCTCTCTGCTTGATGCTTTTTATTAAAGGACTCCAAACAGCTGTTCAGTTTTGCTCCACGTTAGATTGAACATTTTTCTGCTTTCTGGAAAAAAAAAAAGATTTAAAATACTCGATCTCACACACTACAGCTTATTGAATCAACAGGAATAATGGAAATTTAAATTAGTTCCCCAGCTGGTAACGTGTACAGGTATTTTCCATAACATATTGATTACTTTCAATGTGATTCTGTTTGAGGTTTCAAATGGAAAACATGAACAGATCTGAATGTTTGCATCTTGACTGGTTGTCTCACAAAACATATTTATTAGTATGACAACTTTAACTGGAAAAACTTGTAATAAACCAGCGGTACGTCAATGTCCTCCTCCATCACTGGGATTTGAATGGTGACTGTTGGTCATTTTTGAGATGTGTTTTTCTTCTGGATTGGACTTGAACAGTGAACGAATATAAACGTTAATGTTTTTGGTGCAATATATTCAAGTGGGTCGGAGTTACACTCTGGAGAAGAATAGAATAGAATGTTTGTTTGTTTGTTTGTTTGTTTGTCCGAGGCAGTGCAGAGTGACACCTCTTAGTGAGTGGAGGGAGCACTGACGGAGCCATGGGGTGGCCAATGGGGACCTTGACCACTTCAGCCACCCCAATCATGTGAGGAAACTATACATTTAAGCAATATAAAACCTTAAAATCATAGTTTCCTCAAATGATAGGGGTGGCTGATTTACATATCCAATTTTTGTTAGTGACCTTTCTTATTTCCAGATGTAGACACAGACCAAAGTGGAAGCCGGTACCTCACTTATTTGTCAAGTTATCACTCTTACGAGATGGACGGGCATTTCCAATTTGTCCTTTTCACTTTGCAACGATGGATAATAAATTATTGGTTCATGCAGATTAGATCTAATGAATTGCATTTAATAGAAACAACATTCAGAGCCTGAATAGTGTAAGATCTCTGGGCGGTATACTATACTTAGTTAGTAAATGTTTTTGTACACAGACTTTTGAGCCAGTCTCCCAAATAATATATTTAATGAGACCACTCTTAAAAAATATGGTATATATAATAAAATGTCATAATAACCCATCCGAACATGACTGCTGTTAAACTGTATGTCCGTGATGCCGCTAATTACATACATATAAAGTAAAGTTAATGGTTTGGTTCTAGTAGCATTAACATAAGGCAAATATTTGACTTAAAATGATATTGTTGGCATTTTTTCAAATGCATTTAGTGCCTAATTGCAGTGTACACGATACACACTGTGAAACTCTTAAATGTATTTTTACTTTCGCATTTTGTTGATTAAATAAAATCAAATAAACTTTACTGAGCACCCCCAGAGAAATGTTCCTTGGGTTGCACGGTGCTCTCATACAAAAACATTACAATTATAATTAGGAAAACGTGTCAGTTAAATTAAATTCAGTTTAGCGCCAAAAGTCACAACAGAAGTCGTCTCAGATCACTGAACAGAACTATTCACATATAAAATAATTTAACAGAAACGTTCATATTTACAAGTAACAATTTAACATTATCTGTCACGTTACAAGTCAGACACTCAAAAGTAAACATGAGCGCATCGGTTTTCACCTCTGGCTGCAGGTGTGTATAGGTGGAGCAATGTAACTTAAGTGGGATTAAATTAAAGTCAAACACCAACAAAAACTCTAAATGATGTGTGCGACTGCGCTCCACCACAGACAGGGGAACAGGTGGCGTCTGTCGTGTGCAGTTTGGGTTAATCAACCTTTTTAAACACACTTCGGGGAGTTGGGCCTACTCGTGTTTATCATAATGGACCAGAGGAACAGTGTGTAACTCATCATGGGTGGTCTCGAGTTGGACTAGCTGAAGAAAGTGGAAGGTAATTTATTGTAGCCCCCCCCACCCCTTGTGTTTTCCTGTAAATGAACTCACATTTGGTTTGAATAGAGTGGAAGGTTTTTGGAAGAGCCCGGATGGTTTCAGAATCCAGCAGCAGACGTCTGTAGCTGGCACCTCCCAGATGTGAAGGGGTGCAGTCGATTCTGGAATGGATTCTCGGGAGCGCTGTGGGGGTGTGGGGTATTTCACAGTTGCCTGGAATAAGCCTGTTGTAAGGCTGCCACCAAACATAAATCATGCATTAGTTTTTCTTTGAAGACAACATTATTCCCATTCAGAATGGATCGGCTTGCGTTCTGGCCTGTGCACACTCTTAAATTGCTCGCTGCTCCTGTGCACCCCGAAGATGCCAAGGATAAAGGAGCGACTTAATTATTCCTTCAGGCCAGTAGCTTTCATGGCCCAGCACCCCTGGCAATAGCCTCCTTACTAATTATGCAAATAGATGGAGACAAGACAAAATGAAAAGAGGAGACGAAACAACAACTCTGCCTCTGTTGTTGTTTGGTCCGTGTTGCTCTCACCTCACGCTACTTCTATTTTCATTTACAAACTCTTTCTGTTATGCTCCATCCTGTTTGCCTCCTGGTCATTTTCTAAAATGCCACCTATTGTTTCACTGCAGCTCGGTTAGATGTTATTAGGTCCACTGGGACATTTTAACGCATGGACCCTGGTTCGATCCTCAGCTGATGTTGGGTGTACGCTCCGTCCACATGGCTGAGGCGTTGTTGCTGGATGCCGGCTGCCCTCGGCTCCTGGCACAAAAACAAAAAGCCTTTTTCTTTGTGCTTTTTGTGCCGGGCCACTGAGTTGACAGATTCATTGGTTTTCCACTCAGTAGCTGCCAGTTGATTGTGCTGCAGTGATTCAAACTGTGACATTGATGGGATTCTCAGTGTTGCGCGTTGGGCTGCTTAGGGAAATGGGATTAAGTGGTTCTATGAGTGCACGTGCGTGTTGAAATGTGTGTGTGGTCTTTGAGCGAGTCCTCGGGCTCAGCGTTTCTCTCCGACGCACAAACTCACAACGATTAACCAACATGAATGGCAGCAGGGACCTGAAAGAGCACAATTATTCAAATATTTAAACCACTATAAGTGTTTAGTTTTTTCAAGCAAAGGGTTGACATTGCTGCCTGAACTTGTGTGCACACTCACAAGCACGTTCAATAATTTACACAAGTTAGACCATGCTTTGAATCACGTTATTGTAGGTGTGCTGTTGTACATGCAGTTCATTCCTCTTAAACTAATTACCATTTTTTTTAGCCTATAAGTCACATTTTTTGCATAATTTGCATGTCCTGTGACGTATACACCGAAGTGACGTATTTATAAACCAATTTTTATCTGAGATATGACCGTTTTCATTAATTCTGACTGAAACTATGGGACACTAACATTTTCAGCCACTAGATGGCACTCGAGTAATTTGGCATGCTGTTGTGTCATGTGATAAGTAAGAATGGCTATTAATGAGACAATCGGCTTGCCATACTAAGCCACCTCCTGTCAAATCAGCTTCATTTCACTGCAACGCCCAGACAAAACGCAGCTAACTTGACCATTAAAGTGCATTTATTAAGTAAAAGTTCAACTGAGACACACCTTTACTATAATATTGAGCAAACAAATAATTGTTTTTAGGTGGTTATCTTTTTACATTCTTATTAAAGTTGTCCCTTGTACGCTCCTGCGGCCGCAATTTGGTAGCCGATCAATTTTTGGCACAACACCGGCCCATGTTTCCAGGTTGTCAGCGGTGACACATAATAGATGTGACTTGTACGGTGAAGCAACTTATTTGGTTTTTTTCCACTTTATTAGACATTTTTGGACTGATGCAACTTATAATGCGGAAAATACGGTACTGAACATGTAACCAACGGTGCATTTCTGCATGGATTATATTTTACTCCTGAATGTTCCAACTGCTGCGACGTGAAGTTCTTTACCACGTTTGAAAAAAAAATAAGCTACAAATTAGTATTATTGTTAAACATTTGTTTAAAAAGTCTACACTTTAAGCTAACATTTCATTTTGGACTACTAAAAATAAAATTTACTAAAAATAAATCTACTAGAAATAAAATTTACTAATGTGTTCAGTTTCATTACTTTCTGTCTGTCTAAGCAGATCTCACTTGTAAATGAGTCCTCTAGGCGCAGTGTGACTTATCTGTCTAAATAAAGGCTGAATTTAAAAAAAAGTTGCATAACAAATCAAACTGGCATAGACTTTCAAAGTAAAAGAGAAAAACATCATCACT
>JARVGS010000400.1:23956179-23969269 GCA_031762315.1 Hypsolebias antenori | reverse complement strand
TTTTTTTTTTTTCTTTCTTTTTTTTTTTTTTTTTTTTAGCATTTTCAGATTATTTCAGGTGTTTTCAGATAAATTCAAGTTTTTGTTGGTAATTTCAGCTACTTTGAGTGTAATTATCTTCTTTCTGCTAATTTCAGCTTGTCATGCACCTTTCAGCTCATTTCTGCCAGTTTTAGCTTTCTTATTTCAACCATTTTGCTGTTTAATGCTTATTTTAGCTTTATCAGCTTCTTCCACATTTGTTTAGCTCATTTTAGCTCTTTCTGAATCCTTCTGGCAGTTTAAGGTTCTTTCTGACTTTTCAGCTATTTTCTTTGTTGCCAATTTCAGCTTATTTAAACCTAATTCAGCAAACACACGTTCTTTCTGTTTCTTCTGCTAATTTAGGTTTGTTGTTTCATTTCAGCTACATTTCAGCATGTTTGTAGATAATTTCAGCTGTTTTTCAGCAAAATCTTCTGCAATAAGCATTCACACTGCATTTTCACATGAAATGCAATTTCTAGTTATCTGTTGAAAGTTGTCTTTTTTTAATGCTGCTTTTTTAAAAGTTCAAGTTCTTCACCAAAATGGGTGGAAATTTTGGAAATAGTATGTTTTGACTTTTGGTTGCAGTACCTCAAAAATGTGTAAACAATTTACAAAAAAAAGTGCAATTTTAACGAGTAAGAAAACTCAAACCTCTTCAGAGCTCTACAGCTCAGACAACTTCACAGTAAAAACACAATTTGAAGTTTAAATGCACAAAGTTAGGCATCATCGCACCTTATGTTTCATTTTTTGTTTGTGTCAGTTTTATGTTTATTTTGGGGGATTTTTGTGATGATGTCATAAAACTAATTGTCTGTCCAAATTTGTCAAAATCCTTAAAACAAATAATACATCAAAACGAAGGTGTATTTGTCATCTATCACCCAGTTTCTCTTGAGTTTTCCCTCAGATCATCCGCAGAGCACACACACGCTTTCATAAACCATATTTTAACTCAAAATGTATCTTTTAAAGTGGAAGTGAGTCTTTTGAACTTGTCATATCTCATACATAAAACATTGTAGAAAAATAAATGAAACATCCACGTCAACAGAGTATTCTGCTACTCTGACTTTAAAGACGTTTAACATACAACTTGTAGTTTTTGCACATTGACTGCTCGTTTGAGGCTTACTTTTCAGTCTGTTTTTGCCTTTGTCTTTTAAGAGTGCTGTCAGGGAGTGAAATACACAGATCTGTGGTTACCATGGTGACCCATTGAGCTGCTGGCAGCAGCTTTAAGACATTTTATCCTTAGTTTCTGCTAAACTTTTCAAACAGTTGATGTTGGTGTTATGGGCAGCAGTCGTATTGGGCGCCCTTCCCACATATTGTTGTGTAATAATTATACCAGCAAGGCATTTTTCAAAAGTCACACAAATCCTGCCAGCATGCTTTTTCTTAATGGTATTAGTTTTATTAAAGGTCTTCTGTAGAATGTTTCTATTCTCCTGAAGAAGTGCGTCAGTGATATATTTGTTTAAAAAAAGGACTAAATTGATTTACAAATGCAGGTTTGCAATGTGAGCCACATTACAATGATTACTACCACTTCAGAATAAACAGCACTCTTCACAACAGATGTTTGGCCACCTACAATAAATCTGTTCAGCAGTAAATTTGCCTTTGATGATGCTCTCTGTAAATCCGGGCTCGGCTAAATTCTCTCACCCCTACGCACCAGCGTTACATCTTCATCTAGCTCCTACATAAACTAATTACAGGAAATAAGAATGCAAGCTTTGTAGCAAATTAAGAAAACAATAAAGTACACCTGCTGGTTCTAGCTGAGTGCGTTTCTGAGAATCCCGGCCACCGATCGCCTCTGAGACCCGAGAGCAGATGAGAATAACGGGATTGGGCTGGTATACAGTTACTGTAAATGATCACTGTACAGTAATAAAATGTCAAAGGGCAAAACATCCTGGCTATCACTTACCGAAGATAAAGTCACATGGTTTGATAAAAACAGTCCAGCTCAGCTGGAAAATCCTTGATAGATGCAGGATGTGAAGCACATTAGTCAGTGAAGCCATGGCAGATTCAACACGGTGATTTGAATGTATAGCACTGAGGGTTGCTGCTTTTCACAGTCACACCAGTGAGCTCTAACAAGCTCAGCTTCAACCCGCAGGGACCTGAATTCTGTCTGACTTCCAATCTGTCGTTGTTTGTCGGCACCAAGGATGCTGGTGCTCGCTCACAATCGAGGTTCAAGTGGGAGTCCAGCGGAAAACACGTCAGACTCTCCCAGGCGGCCGATGCATGTGTGGATTCACTAGTGTCCTTTTAACTGACACAGATTGTTGTTTCTGCTTATTTAGTTCTAATTAAACAAATATGTGCTCTTTCCGCTTTCTTCTGCTAACTCAGGCTTGTTCTTCCATTTTAGCTACATTTCAGCACATCCTTTTAGCTGATTTCAGCTGTTTTTCAGCAATTTCTTCAGCAACAAGCATTCACAATGCATTTTCGCAGGAAATGCAATTTCTCAAGCTCATTTAGGTCTCAAGAGTCAGACAAGCAGTTCCTCAAAAATAAATCCACGCAGGATTATATCTCTGATAATCAGACTTGTCAGATTATCAGCTGTTAACTGTTCAGATCTTGGGAAAACAAAAACATTTACCACCCAGCATTAAAGACTAAGTGGGCCCATCTGCTGTTCTGCTCTTCATCCAGTCAACATCTCTGAGGTGTCTCTCATTTGAGCTCCATTTACACATCTGACATTTGAACACTCCAGCCGCTCCTCTGCCTGCACATTGAGACTTACAGGGAATGGTCTTCAGCTGAATAGTAATGAGGCAAGAAATGAGTGCCTCACGTCTAATTTCTCTCATTTCTGAGCACAGTTCTCATCTCTGAGCACAAAAAACGTTTGAGAGAGGAGAGATTTGTTTTAGTCCTGCAGCAGAGGCACATTTAAATCATTTATTTATAGTTTTGACTTTTATGTTGTCTATTTACATTTTGTGCTATCATTGATTTCCTGGAGGACCTAGAAGCTCTGAAGGACAAAAACTGCTATGAACAACAACAAACGAATCTTGTCATCCATTTTTTTAAATTGAAATCTCAAATTTACCGTGTACAATGATTTCTGAGCTGTTTTTCCTCTCTAATGAAACACAAGTTTACTAAAAAAAAAAACTGCCTATTTTTCTTATTTCTGTTTAAGAATAATCTTCAGCCAAACGTCATCACATTCCTTTTGAGTTGTCTCTTCAGTCAATCTTTGTTTAGTGTTTTTCCACCATTCAAAAGTGGGGGTGTTTTGCTAATCTGGGATGCTAATCGATCTTTGGACTAATTGTTTAATGCACAGTTGCTGTGATCGACTTGTCTTTTTACTAGGATTTAAAAAAATGCACACATAACCACCAAGAAGCCATTTAGGAACTTCAGGGTGTAATACCACTGACCACCACTAGGGGATGGTTTCTAGCTACTTCTGTTATCAAAGACTTTCAACAGCACAAACTTGGTTCATGAAATACTTTTAGTATAATGGATTTTTGTCTCAAATTTTTATTTTAGGAAATTGCTTTTTTATTTAATCAGTTTGTAAAATATCAATTGGAAAAACCCTTATTTATTAAAAAATGTATTGTCTAATAAATATATTTTGTCAGCTCTTTTCTTGTCCAACGTTTTTATTTTATATCCTAAATGAATCTTTTTGCATTGGACTGACTCACAGCGCCAATATGTTGAGAAAAAGTTAAAACAATAGACTGCTGTTCTGCACCAGGCCTTGAGCCCACTTCAACAGCAGACTGAATTATAATGGTTATAAATACGTAATAAAATAGCACTTTGCAGTTCTGTGGTTATCAATGTGTCTGTAAGAAACTTCTTGTACTAAAGAAGTAAATTAGAACAAATCAGTAACAATCAAGGACACTCTTGGCCTTTCAAGTTCCAACAAGCATATCAAGTCCACTGTTTTAATACAAAAATAAAAAATACAATTAACAGAATGGACATGCTTTTGTCTCATGTCACCATTTCTCTCTGCTTTTCTGTCTTATTAGTTGAATTAGGTCTGTTCAGTACCACAGCCGAGAACAAAAACTGGCACAGACCTACTTTTACTGAAACAATTGTTTCTGACAGGTTTCATCCTAATTTACAACATGAAGTTAAGACATGGACTCGGTTCATATTACAGCTGAACTGACCAACACTTTGTTTCCCAAGTTCATGCAGTTTGTGAAACATGAGCAGACCACCTAATGAATGGATCACCACTCTGCGCTTTATTAAACAAATTAGCCTTGATTCTCTAATGTTGGAAGCAATCATTAGTTAACAAACAAGTTTCTTTGAGCTTAAATGTGTTTTTTTATCCTTCAGGCTGCATGAAAACATGAATCCTGTTCATACCTGGCAGACACGTGCATTTCAAGTAGGCAGTGCATGACTGGTCAAAGTCTCCTCACAACAAAATGATTGCAGGATCAAACCCTGGTTGGGGCCCTTCCGTGTAGAGTTCACATGTTCTCTTCATTCATCTGTGGGTACTCAGTGCCTCCTCACAGTCCAAAAACATGCATGAATTGACCTTGATGTGTGTTATTACTGCCTGTCTCATGTGTGCTTGTATTGGCACTGTGACGGACTGGTAACTTGTCCATTATGCAGCCCTCCTCCCACCTGTGGACTCCTGGAGACAGACATGATCCTGTGGCCATGAACAAGATTAGATACAGTGAGTGAGTTCCAAGTTGGTGCTTCACAACCGGCATTTAATTACCTCTCCATAGCCAACAACTGGAGCTTATCTCTCAGCTTTAATAGCAAATAATCACTTACAGTAAACTTTTTGCAAAAAAAAAAACAATTATACCAGGTATATAGCAACTTTGTAAAATTAATGATTTCAGATTCATTAATTTATAAACTAATCTGACTTTGATTAAACTAAGCTGACTTTGTTGTGGGACACGGTTGGCTCAGTTGGTATATTTGGGCATGGCCAGAGACATATTTAAAGGAAATGTCTTTGTGGTCATATTCTGACAGTTTTCTTACAATAATGAACTTGGTATCACTAAGCCACTGGTATGGCAGCAGCGATGTTGATAAGACTGCTGCACAAGCTCCACCCACTCACAGTAAATTCAATTCTAAATACATTAATGATCCCAAAGAGAAATGAAGTGTCGTCATAGCCCATCATCCTGGTTTCATTCAAGAGTTGTCGTAGATGCTGATAGCTGTGGGCAGGAATGATCTTCTGCAGCAAATCCAAAGAATTCGGTCACAGATACCGATCCATCCACCCAGATCCAGCTTGCTGTCAGATCTGGCGGGCCTCTTGGTCCTCCTGGACATCAGGACTGCCCAAATGACAGGCAGATTTTCTCCCTGAGCTATGGTCACTCCTCCCAGCAGTCTGCCGAGTTCGTAGTTGCCATGGACAGAGTGTTGAAAGTGCCAGGGGATGATCCCGGTCCTCCCGTTTTCACAAGCCGATTTTCCCACCACCTCCAGGATCTCAGCGGTCAGAACCGTTGCCAGGTTGACAGGAATTCATCCACGGCACCTCCTTTTCAACTCATTTGGGATTTGGGGCTGTAGTTGAGGTATTTGAGCTTGACATGTGACTAGGTTTTAGCTCAGAGTGGTAACAGAAGTAAATGAACTTCAACATTTTACACAACACACGGGCAGGATGAACGTGTCCGAAGCCTGCCTAGAAAGGTTTGTGTTAAAGGGGGTTATCATATATCATGATGCTCAACGGATTGAACTGTGTGTGACCCAGAATTGATCAGATTTCAGTGGTTTCCTTCTTTTTAGTTGCATTCACAGCTAAGTATCCAGTGGTAATCAGATTACCCAGAACAAATGTAAAGTCTGAGCAAGGCCAAAAGGTCAAGTATTGGCAGCAGCTTGTTGATACCTCTGAGCTCAGTTTTATAATCTCAGCTAGTTTTAAATGTCTTGCTACATTTGTAGCCAGGTTTCCATCACAAAGTAGAATCATAGGGGTTTAATTTTGAATGAAAACCAAGTATTTAACAAAAATTAGTAGTCNNNNGATGTTTCTAGAGCTGCTGAAAGGTAATGCCCCTGAGCGCAAGGTGAAATGAAAGGTTTCAGTAGTAACAAGATTATAAAACTTTTATTGATCCCCTCTGAAGATGACTTTATAAAGCAAATTAAACACATAGCTCAGGTTTACAATTTTTTTTTCCAACGCAGAAGGTATGGCACCATTAATTTCTATTATTTCACCAGAAGAAAAATATCCATGTGGCTGTGGCCATGGTTTTATTTATACAAATGAAGAGGAAGTACGCATCTTTGATAGCTCCACTATAAAATAACTACTGTATTACACAATTTCAACATTCCCCAAAACAGATTTAGCCAGGCCAGTAGGATTTGTTTGAGCCAATAATTATAGGTGCAAGGTAAATTATACATTCCACTGACATCTTGTCTGGCACCAGTGTAGAACTCTGCCGGACAGAACAGTCAAGGAAGCACAACTGGTTTCTCCTTTGGAAGCAACACAGTGATAAACAACTGATGGAGAATATTAAACCCAGGGGTAGGATCCACGTATGACAAACAGATTTGTGCATTGTTGAACTGAACAATGCAGGAGCCATCAATTCTGGATCTTTGCCGGCACGGGGGAAGAGGGGGGACGTGTCTTTACCCTAAGATTCCCCATGCCTGTCAGTACATTTATTCCTCTCTCCTGCTAAGTGCTAAGACATTTACATTTTAGTGCTGCTCTGTAATAAAAGAGGTGGAATGAGCAGAGGCTTTTCTCTTGCTAAAACAAACATCATTGAACACCGATCACTGATGAGTCACCTCACATCCCGGCTCTCCTCTCGCACCTGCCCACCCACCCACTCAGCTTGGCTGCCGCCCCACAGTGTAGGTCAACAGTGTTGCGGTTTGAGTCTCCTCAAATGCACTCACAGTTCTTGGCCTCATCTTCTAGGTCACACACAAGAGTTGTCCTCCTGTAGGAGGCACCACATTAGTGGTTTGTCCAATCTGTCAATAGGTCGGGGAGACAGTTTACAAAAAAAACAAAACAAAACAAAACAAAAAAAAAAAACACAAGAAACAGCAACTGAAGTCACAGGTGAAGCACACAGACACAACACCGGGGAAAAAGTGGTTGAGGTTGGCTTCTAATGTGACATGCTAGTCTTTGGGTGGTGTCTGATTTGAAAATGACAAAGATGTACAGTCTCAATTAAGAATTCACTCCGATGCATAAGACAAAAACAAAAGTCTGGAGAAACAATCAATATGTTTTTTTTTTTCAATTGCAGTTTGATAAAACATTGCCACTATTTCCATCAAGCACTGGGTTTTTACACAGAAACAAAGACATGAGGGTCCAAAATTTTCTAAACCAGTTTCATCAGAAATAAAACCCATCTCAAAAAGGACATATTAAACAAAGATAGAAATGCAGAATTTCATTATTTAACAAACCACTGAAAAAAAGCTAAGCAGTTTTTAAACACAGCCCAGTTCAGTAGCAAGATAAAAAATGAACACGAATGCGTTGCAAAACAAATGCTGTGATACAGATTCATTGAGAACAATCTGAGTAGGTATCACTACTACTGAACAACCTTCAGAAGAACTCAACCCTGCCATCTGATGAATTGGGAAAAAAACAAACCTACTTTAAGACAAGTGGTTACTGGGTTGTTTGAAAAAGAACAATTCACAGCTTTACAAAGCCCTTTCCTTGGATAGCTGGTAGGGCACATCAATATAGTTGAGGCATTTGGAACAATGAGTCAATAAGACGACATACTGTGTGTGTGCGCGGTGGGCAGGAAAACAGTACCAAAAAACGTCTGTTTCTCATCATTAATAAATCCATTTTGAACTGACTGTTGAGGCTCCTGTGTGTGAAAGAAGAACTGTTCCTTGCTCCACGCTAAGTTTGACCTTTCCACAAAGGATACATTCTTACATGTCACAGGGAAAGAGCAAAAAGGAAATCATACACAGGCCATTAATAAGATGGTGAAGAACCACTCAGCTGTGCATTTACACTTGGGGCATTGGTTGATGCCTCCTGCAGTGAACTGTTCTGACGCAGTTTCAGTTTCACATCCAGTACATTGTAATGAACGTAGGTCATTTGGAATGGGAGACCAGAAGAAGAAGGCACAGAGGGGTGCTTCAGAAGTGTCCATGCCAAGGGAATTTGTGCATCTATACAGTTTATCAATTACACTACGAACAGCATCAGGTACAATACATCATGTGTAGCAATAGTCTATATCTGGGATGCCTCCTTCTCTGTAGCCACGGTTGGTGACATGTTCAGCATTGGAAACATGGTTTGATCCTTTGTATAAGCCAGTGCCATTGGAAGGGAATATTGTATGAATGATGTAATCCTCTCGTAAGGGTTTTGACTGTACTGGCTGGCATGCTGGCATAGGTGTCATCTGGAAGCCTGGGCTACGAATCTCTAGAATGGTATTATCCTTCTTGGTGCCAGACTCAATATAATCATCATAGGTTTTGCTCTTTCTTGAATTACTGCGAGTATAGTGGTCACGGGAACATAAATGGCCAGTTCTATGTGCATACCAACAAAAGACGCCAAAAATAAGAGCTAGAGATACAGTTGCAGTAGCCCCGCCAATGATCCCTGCAAGGGGTAGAGTTGTAATCTGATGTGAGTTGTCATCCTCCGGTTCCAGTGGAATAAGGTCAGATGTTTCAGCTTTTGCACAAACTACAGCTTCATCTGAGTCAGTATCCCCAGAAATTGTGACTTTGCTTTCTGAGCTTGCAGGCAGGGGCACCATGCAGATGATGTAGCTGGAGCGTGGTTGCAGGGAGGTAAGCAAATATTCTCGACGATCGCCCCTAACAAGGGTCTCTGTGATTGATCCCATGGCATTCCCTGTACCAAGTCGGAGCCAGCTCAGCCTGAAAGAGGAGCTTGGCTGGGCCACACTCCAAGTAACGCGGATGCTGTTGTGAGTCAGAGGTTTAACATTCAGAGCCAAGCTCTTTCCCACACCACTGCTACTAAGCGTGTAGTCTAAGGCAGAGTCTGGAAGCCCTAGACCAAGTCTTTTTGAACGAAGTGTGAAGAGAGAACCCTGTGGAGGTGCGTTGGTGGTAGAGCTCTCAACTCCCCCTATAGCCCCTTTGTCTTTAGTTGCCGTTATCCTCAATACTTCACATTCTTCCATCTCACTTGTCAAGTCAATCAAAGCTATGTCTCGCACTCGGTCCGGCCCATGGCAAATGAGTCCTCTGACAGTGATGGAGTTACCACGAACACGCAACCAGTCATACAGCCATCGCAAATTGCAGCCACAGTGCCAAGGATTTCCTCGCACCAGCAGCTGGCCAAGGTTGTCAAGGTCTTTGAAGAGTCCTCTTGGTAGTGTAGTCAGGTTATTTCCTGACAGGTCTAACCTCTGCAATCGGTGCATCCCATCCAATGATCCACGTGGCATATGTGTCAGGGCATTATCCTGCAGAGACAGTCTCTGTAAATGTGTACTGGGCAGGTTGACAGGAGGTGTTTGGAGGGTGTTGCGCACTAGGGACAACTCGGTCAAGTTAGAAAGGCGGGAGAATGTGTCATCTGCTATGCGCTGGTTTGCCAAAAGATTCCCATCTAAAACAAGACATCTAAGTGAGCTGAGGCCTCTGAAGGCATGGGTTGGGATAGTAGAGATCCGGTTATCATCTAGACGAAGTTCTTCCAGAGAGGCAGGTAGTCCTGAGGGAATACTAGACAAATGGTTGCGTGACAGAAAAAGTAAGCGCAGCCGTGGGTTGTCAGCAAAGGCCTGATCCTCAATAGAGACAGTGGAAATGGAGTTGTCGTCCAAGTGGAGCTTTTCTAATAAGGGCATCCGAGCCAGCGTAGTACGAGGAATAGTGCGAATGTTGTTATCCTGCAAATGCAGCTCACGCACAGATGGTGGCAGGTGCATGGGAAATTCATCCAGTTCATTATCATAGAGGTAGACAACACGGACTGAAAGATGGTGCTCCAAGGAAATGGGAAGGCCTGGGTTGTTTATGTGGTTGTTCTGAAGATAGAGGACAGACGCAGAAGGAGGCAGTGATGGGATTGAGCTTAGCCCACGATCATTGCAGTAGATAAAGTCCTCATCACACCTGCATACTGATGGGCATGGCATGTCAATGTCTTCAATGTATCCTTGTATTGTGGCTGCAGCAAACTGTAGCATGCCATTATAGCCTATCACACACAGAAACCCCATGAAGAGCCAGGCCCATAATTTGGATAGGCGTGCAGGTGCCATTGTCAGGAACATGAGGATTATTTCTTTTTCTCCCAAATATTGTTTTTTTCAATAAGTTGATGCACTGAGCTGGAATCCTGTGACCTCCACCCTAGGAAAAAAAAGAAAGAAAAAACAGTTCATATTGATGCAAGAATGAATTAGACAATGAAAGAAAATCAAAAATAAATATATTCCGTTGAAGTTTAATGAACTTAGAAATATTTAATGACAAATTTTATTGATGCAATTTAATTCCCTTTTCAATAAACCACATCACAATCAAATCATATTACACCTAGCAGCAAAACTGAGTATAATTTTCTATTTTAAAATTAATAATAGTCAACAAAGTTCATGCTCAATCATCATCAATCAATTAATAATAGTGTCATCAGTGGGATGTTCACACATGGATGTGTAAGAATTCCTTTCACAGTATCCAAACACTCTGCCATTAACTCAAAGCCAAAATCACACCAACTCAGCCAACAATCATTTTGTGGACAGAGCAGTAGTAGTCCAAGCTTACAGAGATTAATGAGAGAAAAAGATAAATGCTGTGGTGTTTGTATTCTTATCATCAAAGTGAATACTTTGAAGACAAGCAGCTGTGCAACTGACAAATCCAATCTTGAATGCAGATGTTTTTAAGCATTCACAGTAAAAATAGATGTATTTAAAATACTTTGACTTTTAAACATTTTAAGACATAGTAGCGAAATACTTTGTCTGGTTGTGTAACACTGACAGAGATGACAAAAGTTTTAATTTTCGAGGAGGAAAAGCATATTAATACAAGGTGGTGGTCATGAGGCACTCTGGATGACACATAATATAAAAGTTGTGCAAAAGTTTAATCAGCAGCTAAATCAACAGCACTCGACACATAATTAACAGTTTGTAGTTGCAATAATTGTACAAGAAAATCAACGCAAAGTTTACTGAGATGTTTGTTAGCATCACAGTTTGTTGCAATTATCACATGAAGGATTCCATAATGGTTAACACAGATTTGATTACAGAGATTTGGGAACCGGCAAATTGCAAAACTGTCAGTGACAACTTGAGCCCATCACCGTGTTCAATAACCTGCATCTTTAGTGAAAGTGTCGAGGCCCACACAGAAGCAAACAGCCAGGCAGGATTATTGATTTCCCCACAAAGCCGAGGTGATCTACCAGAGTAAATCGGTTCTCATAGAGATTACAAGACTCCCGAGAGTTTGAGTCAACCAGAATAATAATTAACCAAATGAATGACAAACTCTGCAGGAGCTGAATTTGTTAAAAGTGTATTTGCAAACATTCTACTAATTCATTTATTTAACAAAGCTCATAACTAAACTGACTGGCAATAAGATAATTTTTAGCATAATGAATGAAAACCCCAAACACCCAGGCAGCTATAGAGCCATGGCAGGTCAGGCATCTTTAATGGAAAAGTAAATAATGCACGTCATTTGTCAGTCCAAATGTTTAATAAATTATTCCCCCAAGTAAAATATTACATTTATCCTTCACTGAGTTTGTGTTTGTTAAAATGTGGGCATGATATCGATTCGCTGTCACAGTCTGAGAGTTTTGTGGTTTAATACTTTAATGATTTCTGCCTTGTCTGAGGCTGTAGGGGGCGTTGGTAATGTAAGGGGTTCGTTTAGTCTATTTTATGGAGCAGCTATTTAAGGACGTTGCATTGCAGCAAGACGGTTGTAGGTTCAAAACTCACTTGGAGTTTGCATCATTCCATGTGCAGGCTATTTTATTTTACTTTTCTGGGTACCTTGGTCTAGAAAAATATGCAAGTTAGGTCAACTGATGCTTCCAAATTGGCCCTTGGTGTCTGTGTATGTATTTGCATCATTGTTTGTTTCCATGTGGCAGTCAACCACCAACCACAACTCAACCAGTAAACACTGGAAATAGGTACCAGCTCCCTGCAGCCCTGCACTGGATCAAGCAGGTACAAAAACTGGATGGATAGATGCAACTCTTGTTCTTTCAGACCATTTTACTGGTCTCTCTTGAAAATGAGTCCTCATAACTCAACGAGACTAACCTGTATAAATAAAGGTTGAAATAATGATTTTATATGTGCATCTAAAATATTTTGAAAATTGTGAAAAAGTTCATTTTTTGTTAGTCACTTCAAAAAATGAAACACATATTTTACATAGATTAAATAGAGTGAAATATTTCAAGCGTTCATTTCTTGTCATTTTGATGATCATAGGTACCAAAAGCTGGATAAGTAATATTCTAATTTTTTTACACTGAAATTTGGTTTTTCATTGTTTGTAAGCCATCTCGGGGGCCAAGATGGGGTAGAGGAAGGGCAGCCGACCTGGGATCAGAAAGTCACGGCTTGACTCCCATCCATTCCCACATGTCATAGTGTCCCTGAGCAAGACACCCAATCCCTAATTTACTCTCCGGGCACCTACATAGCAGCCCATTGCTCCACCTGTGTGTGTCCCACGTGTGATGGGTTAAAGAGAACTAATTTAATCATTGTATGGGAACATATATACAATGATGACAACATATAGCACTTTACTTTACTTTAATGTTTGACTAGCCAGGGGGGCCCAGGGAAAACCCAGGACACGCTGGAGAGACTAAGTCTCTCGGTTGGCCTGGGAGTGCATTGGAATCCTCCCAGAAGAGCTAGAAGAGGTGGCTGTGGAAAAATATAACTGGGCCTCCCTGCTCAAGTTGCTGCCCCATGACTTGACTTCAGAACAAGCAGAACATGATGGATGTATGATGTAAGCCATA
>JARVGS010000400.1:23936495-23951383 GCA_031762315.1 Hypsolebias antenori | reverse complement strand
AAAAACATGAAAATTAACACAGACATAGTGCTATACAACTTTTTACACACATTCTAGGGAGTTTATCAGCTAAAAAAGTTAATTTTGAGTTAAGTTCCTCTTTAAGTGTTTTGTAACAGTGGATATAGTACTGAGACTTAATGCTGTAATAGACTTGAAAAATAAAAAATGAAAAACTTTCCTTAACTGTGAAATGTATTATTTTCTTTCATCTAAAGTGCAGATTGACCTTCAGTTGGAAGGTGCAGAGTGTGGGCCCACAGCCAGTGGTACTTACAGGCCCAGTTGGAAGATCACAGCAGGTCTCCAGCTCTGCATGTTTTGAATCACAGTAAATCATCATCCTTTGGAGGTCAAACTGCAGGAACACAAACACACAGCTGATCAACAGATCAGCCTTTAAGAATGAAAACTATTATGAAGAAAGGTTTTGAGAAGAAATGTAGAGACGCACATCAATCGGCACGCTGTCATACAGCCTCTTCCCAATCACTGTCTTTCCCTGAATATCGATGTCCTCCCGGTCCTCAATGGCCAGAGTCTGGATGTGTTTACAGTCCAGGTACAGGGACACAGACTTGGCCTCCACACTGAGAGCAATCTTGTGCCAGTTGCGGTCAAACAAGCTGTCAACTTCAGGGTTTTTAAAGACAGTTCTGACAGCATCTTTTGTCAGCCCAACAGCGTTGTACTCCACTGCCTTGTTCTCGCCATCCAGACGGATGGACACCTGATGGATGACATCAGTGAAAGAAGTTTCACTTTATTTTCAACAAACCAGCAGGGTAACAAGAATGATGAGGAATGAGTGAGCTGGGCCTATTCTTGAGTGTAATTGATCTAAAACAGGATATTCACAGTCAGACATATTTTTGACCCACCTGTGGGATTCCATATTTATCATAAATTTGCCAGAGGTACCAGTCTTCACGTCTTGAGGTTTTTCTGAATTTAAATGTGGTCACAAAGGCGTACTCATCTGGCAGACCTTGAGAAAACACTTCTCTGCAGAATAAAAGGTCATTGTTAGTTATTGCAGCGGATGTGATGAACACTGTAAAGATGAGTGGAGGAACTTGCTGAACATGTTGTCTGAGGCATGTCACACATTACAGACACCATGTGGCGCACATACTGCCCTGGTTGGACACTCAAGCGACACTGAGTCAATGAAGGATTGCACCTCTTTTTCAGGAGCAAATCAGCAAGTCGTGATTCAAATCATCCAACATTTACACAGGGAAAAGTGTGCCTCAAACTGAGCTGCCAAACAAATAAGTTCTTGCTCTGCTAACAAACGCAGGTGGAAGAAGGCAGTTCTAGTAATGTTTTTAATAAGGGGGATAAAAGACATGTCCTGATCAAAAATAACAGCACTACTTCCTGTGTGAGGCAGCTTCAGCCTCTTGTGTCAGTAAAAACAAAAGCTGCAACAGACTTGATGTCCATCAAGACTTCAGGTTGTCTGTGACAAACACCTGACATCAAACCCTGGTCAGAAACATCAAGCCCAGGGTGACCAACCGACTGACAGAGACTGGTCATTTGAGGTTATTGCTGGGTTTCTGTTTTAATAATATGCACAGTGTATAAACACACATTCATACATTTTATATATAGAAAGATACATAGATATAGATATATCGTTTGTACACAAACTTTGCTGTTTTAATTTTATTTTCCAGCCTGCTGTGCCATCTGCAATTCATTTTTTATCATTAAAGTTGTTTTAGGGTGGCAGGAATAAATTTTGGTCTTGGTCCTAGGGTTAGTCATTACCTCTTTATTCAGATCAGAATTAATTATTTTGCCAAACAGAGATGTCTCAAAAAGCTATCTATCGCAGATAAGACATATACAGTATTAAATTTACAAACAAATCCAATTCAAGTCAATATAACTTTCAGGTAAAAAGCCTTCTGCCCTTTTAACTCTTTTTTTTTTCTGTTGTGTTATACATATGTATGTGTATGTATATGTATATACTGTATGTGTATGTGTGATTACATACATATATGCATGTATGCATACAGGTAAGGTATGCATACACACATTAGTCTTTGCTTTTGTCAGAGCTGTGTTTTCATGCCCAGAGTTTGATATCTTGACAAAACTACAATTTTTATTTTTTGACTTTTAAAAATTACTCTGTTGTTAGTTTTTAACGAAGTTATTTGAGTAATTCTCAAAACAATGTTCTTGTAGTTATTTCTGTTTCACCACTTCCAGTTTATACCTTTTACAAATAAAAGTTTGTAACTATTTACTTTTACTTTTATTTACTTTTTTCTATATTTACTTATATTACTATTACTTGTAATATTGCTTATAATATTACTTATAATATTTACTTTATTATTTTATCACTTCGATGATGAGGTTAATCTTAATGAGTCTTTTGGGAGAGGGGAGTAGCAAGGGACTGGGCGGAGGGGCTCTCTGATTGGCTAGGAAGTAAGAAGGGGGGTCTTTGAGGAAAATAGTTTGGGAACCACTGATGTAGATCATGTACCTGGATGATTGAGCATGAACTTTGATTTCAGAGTAGAGTTGCTTTTGGGCCCAAAAAGTCTGACCCGGCCCCAGCTCGTAGCCATCATTTCCGAACCCCACCCGACCTGACGAATTAACAGTAATTACAGATCCGAACCCGAACACCCCCCACAACATTTTTTAAGCTTTGACTGCTTTATATAATTATTAATGGTCGGTGAACTCGCACGGCTAAGTAAAGGGGGCAGAAGATCGAAGCTGAGGTTTTTTTTTTTTCATGGCCGTCAAAGGGCATTAAATCCCTGCTTCTGCCTGCATTCTGCATTATTCAAACACAGACCCAGCTCTGACATGTTGGATATTTTGGGATCTCACCTGTGTGGGTCATCATGCGGTTCCTCTGAGGCTGAGTGCAGCGGCTGAATGAACGGCTCTTTGGGCTTTGATGGATCGCTGGCAGTAGTCCATCTGAAGCTTAACCAAACTTTTTTTACTTCTTTCAAGGCCGACCAGCTCACGGTCAAATGGCTGCGTGCGGCTGATAGTTGCCTTATTTGGATTGTCAGCCGCGCATGTCCGCTGACGCAATCAAAAGCCTGACACGGCCCGGTCCACACATTAAGCACATTATTATGGCCCGGCCCTAATCCGGGTCGGGCCTGGCTCTGGGTTTAGAAATGACAGCTCTACTTCAGAGGCACCAAGAAAACTGACAAACCTTCAGGCATCTGAGGCAGGGAAACCAGCACTTTACCAACCCTGTACATTTTTTTAATTAAATTTATTCGTTTTACATTAACACAAAAACCAAAGGAAAAATAAGGAACATTTAGCATATTATTAAAAGAAAACATAAAATGAAAGGTGGCAGAAAGGAGAATAAATCTTGTTTTATCTGCCCCCCTTTTTTTTTCAAAAACAAAATCAATTCAAACAATTCAAACAATAATCTTCTGTGAGTAACAGAGCAAAAAGAGTAACTTTTCACAATCTACAAATATCTAGAACATTAAACACTTAACTGAAAGTTTTTGTATTTTGTTAACAATTTAGTTTTGATCATTTTTTTAAACATAAGTGCTGATTTTACATTTTTAATATCATTTCCCAAACCGTTCCACAATTCAGCTCCCTGTATTGAAATAGACCATCCCTTTAAACTAGTTTTGTATTGTGATTTTGCAAAAAATTCAGTTCCCTTAAGACTGTAACAGCGTTTTCTCTTAACAAAATGCACTTGAATGTTTGAAGGTGGTGTATTATTATGAGCTCTATACATTACTAACAAAATATTATAATCCACCAAATCATCAAACTTCAGTAATTTGAGTTGGTTAAATAATATATTTGATGGACGACAGTAAGCCTTTCTTGTAATAATGCTCACAGCTCTTTTCTGTAAAATAAACTTAGACTTTGTTTTGCACGCTTATCCTCAAACTTCAAGACAATAAATTAAATGTGGAACAAAAATTGTATTATACAGCAAATATAGAGCTTTATCATTCAACAAGCCCTTTAGTTTATACAGTACTGCAGTAGATTTAGATAACTTAATTTTAACAGAACTTATGTGCTGTTTCCGCGACAATCTGTCATCAGCAATCACACCCAGGAACTTCACCTCACTTACTCTGCTTAACTCAACACCATCTATTTTGACAGAGAAATCCACAATGTTATTTTTATTACTAAATAACATATAATTTGTTTTATCTAAGTTTAATGTTAACTTGCTTGATTTAAACCAAGTCTGTAATTTAACAATCTCCATTTTTAACAACTCAAACATTTGTTTCAAATCTCTACCAAAATGGAAAAAAAGTAGTATCATCAGCAAAAAAGAACACATTGTAGAAGTCCAGAAACTTTCACCAAATCATTTACATTCAGAATAAACTGTTTTGGTCCTAGTATAGTACATAGTGAAGGCACAGCGCTGTTGACCTCAAGCAGCAATGTGGTTGGATGGTAGGAGTACTCTGAAGACGTTCTTAATCCCACCAGTGCATCTTCTATGGCAGAAGTTTAGCCTGGGTTCTTTAGGGTGTGTTCATTCATAAGCAGGGCTGAGGCTGCCAAAGTAGTTAAAAAGCTAGCACCAGGGCTGGGATGGGAGGGTGGGGGGGGATTCCCTTAATTCTTCAAGGCTCTGGATGTTGCTGGAATGTCTTAGTTGACACGTATAGACATTGGGGGCGGTGTAAAGGGACCTAAGGGTGTGTTCCAGTTAAAAATGAAAGTCTCATCCTCACATATATGGGTATAAATTTGTAACATTTGACATTAGTAAGTGAAAAATGTCCATGACCTTTACATCCCCCAACACACATTTCTCTGCTTCCCCGGTAAGGTCTACTTAGGGGGTGTTGGAGAAGAGAGCCCAAACTAGACCAGCTTGTTATCCTCGGTAGTGTCCTAAAGTGAATTTTCCCAATCATTCTACCTGTGTTCTTTTTCTTTTTTTTTCTTTTTATTTTTTTGGTGTGTGTGTGTTTTTGCATTGCTGATGTAACTCTGCCATGAATCAAATTGGGGAATTCAGTCATGTTGGGTTGGATACACATCAGTGGGGAAGTCTCAGGGCCTTCCTTGCCCTCAGAAGACCTAAGAATACAGCAAATGTAATGTTACATTAAAGATTTTTAATTAGCATTTTCTATGAAATATATATTTTCAACATATTCTTTTTATCTAAAAAAGCTAAGTCTGGTCCTCTGGACAGACTTAGCTTTTTTAGATTTTTGTACCTGGATTATTGAGCATGCATCAGGGTATATTCTTTTTATCTTATCTCTTTTTAATTTTCCATTTTTTTCTGTAAACTACTCTGCATTTGAGCAAGAAGGTTTTTAAGTTATGAAAATGCAGTTATCCAGATTCTTTAAAATCGACATCTCAAGTCAGAAACCTGAATTAAAAGTCTTTATCGTTGGTAAGGACTTCACTGTCTGGAGGGATGGATAAGCTCTTACAAAGTCAGCTGGATGAATTTGATCAGTAACTGATAGGAAAATTAACAAATCACAATGTTACTGTGGAGCGAGTGGGACCAAAACACTAGTCTCTGAGCCTTCAGGAAGGCCCTGCAAGCATGTTAATTATTATGTTTTTAACCACATGAAGATTGGGATGCATTTGATTTCCTCCTGTGACCTAAAAAATATCCACACTGAAATTTTATCTTAAAAAATGGCCGGTAAATATCCCACGTACATTAATAATTTCCAATACTACAGTTGTATTTTGGTTTCATTACATTATAAAATGGACTCCACTATGCTCTTAGTATTTACCAAGTATTACTTTCCCTGATATTTTCTATGTCCTGGAGAAACTCTCCTGTGCCCTCACCATGCTTCATAGATCCACTCTGGCTTGAACTTGTACTTTGGCAGAAAGTAGTTTCATGGATCTTATCCTCACCGTGTTGTTTCCATGACCTTGTCACAATCACAGTCATACTTGTTCTGCTTCAAATTATTACAAACAAGCAAAGTTGGTGCAGTGAGTCCCACGCCATGGATATACTGCCACAAGGCTTTTCGCTGAAGTTTTGTTGAACTGGAAAGTAACAAGTTCTGGAGTTGGCCGCCCACCTCACCTTTACGGGATGGAAGAAACGAATTGTCTTCTCCTGGGGAAGTCTTTATCAAAGCTGAGGCAGTATAAGTTTTATTGTGACTTAAATATACTGTCAATATTCTTCATATCATCCTCAATGATGGACTAAATTGATATTCTGGTGAAGATTCTCAGTCATCCAGGACATGATAAAATCAAAAAACGTTCAATACAGAAACAACTGGACTTTATTCGTAACAGAAGACGTTTCGCTCTTCATCCGAGGAGCTTTCTCAATTCAAGGAGCAGAAATCCTGAACCCCACACTCTGCTCTTTGAATTGAGAAGGCTCCTCGGATGAAGAGTGAAATGTCTTCTGTTACAAATAAATTCCAGTTGTTTCTGTTTTGAATGTTTTTTGATTGATTCATATTGTCATCTTTAAGATACGTGTTTATTTTGAAATTCCCAAGGCACGTCTGTGTCACCATGTCCGTGCGCGGCTGCGCTCTGCGGCCGCCTCAGCAACATGGCAGACGAGGCAGACAACACAGATAATGAAACTCACTCTTCTGCTGGATTTAAATGAACACTGTGGAAATAGTTTGATTCCAACAGAAGAACGACTCAACAGATAAAACTCATGTCGTCTGCAACAGGTGTCAGTGTGAGTTCAAATACTCAGGAAACAACAAATTTGTCCGTTCACCTGAAGAAGAAACACAGCATTGATAGTTATGTTCTGTAAGCTCAATATCTATTTCTGTTTCTTTTTAACTAAAAGGTAATCAGGGCACTTTGAAGTTAACTGGTCACCATGAGAAATGTGAGCCTATACTGAACAGGTACTTTATTTTTATTTTTTCATTAATTATGGATTTTTTTTTATTTATTTAAATGCCTTGCACCTGTAATAACAGAAATAAAAGGTTACATCATATTTGAATTGTCGTAAATTTATTTCATATGTAAATGAGATGAGCATTTGATATCACAATATATCGATATCAGACTTGTGAATCAAATAGAATCAAAATCGTATCATGACAGACTTTGTGATATCAAGAAAAATTGTATCGTCATACAAACAAATCAATAAAATATTGTACCATGGTAAAGCTGGTGATTTACACCCCTAATACCCAACCACCCCAACAATGAACGAAAAGAACTTAAAATGTTCTAGTGCTTGCTTCTATTGATCTAATTTTATTTTGAAAGGATAGCAAAGTGGGGCAGCACGTGGTGAAACTGGTAGAGCCGCTGCCTCTCAGTGAGCAGCAGTTTACACTGGTTCAAATCCTGGTTCAGGGGCCTTTCTGGGTGGAGTTTGCATGTTCTCTCCGTATATGCGTGGGTTTTCTCCATGTACTCCAGTTTCCTCCCCCAGACCAAAAGCGTGTATGTTAGACTGGTTGGTAACTCTAAATTGTCCCTAGGTCCTTAAATTGTCCCTAAACTGTCCCTCTAAATTTTCCCTAGAGTGAGAGATTGAATGGTTGTTTGTTTGTGTCCCTTTGATGGACTGGAGACCTGTCCAGGGTGTCCCCCGCTTCTCGCACAGTGATGGCTGGACATGGACACCAGTGTCCCCTGCAACCCAAAAAGGAAGAAATGGGTAAAAGATAAATGGATGGATGGATGGATGGATGGATGGATGGATGGATGGATGGATGGATGGATGGATTGCAAAGTAGAAACCACAATCATGGGAGAGCTGCACCTTAATTGCCAGAACATGTGTGCACTCTTCCACATTGAGCCATTGGCCCAGTGAAAAATCCCAGCTAGCACAATTAAAAGTAGCATATACATGTATATAGTTCCACCTGTCAAACTTCTGCTTGACTAAAGCCTTTTTAGCAGCATAACTTAATGCAAAGCAGATGACCACTTGAGCCTGGTTCTGCTAACTGTTTCTTCCTCATGAGGGAGTTTTTCTTTCCACTGTCACCTTCATGCTTGTTCAAGATAAGAGTCTGTGATGAAGTTAAATTCAAAGCAGTCTGCTCCTCAGATAAATAATGTTGAATTATTATTTTTATATATGAATGTTTCTGTTCAGTGCCCTGAGATGACTTCTGTTGTGACTTGGTGCTATATTAATAAACTGAATTGAATTGAAATGTAAGGAGACTTTGATTCAGGGCAAGTCCCAAACATATAGACACAGATTTTTTATTTTATTTTACTTTTTATTTTTTAGCAAGAAAACAGCAATAATTCTACAATACAGACTGCATATTTACAAACTTGGCTAAAAATATGTCCATTCTTTCATTAAGCAGTTGTGTTTCTGACTGTGGGGGTACTTTTAAAGTCTTTTAATGTTGGCATCTAATTGCCACAGAAATATGGACAATAAAAATTTTTGACTTTTTTTTATCAAGAAGATTTGTCATTTATTTATTTAAAAACAGACGTTTTAAAGAAAGATTTTAGGGAGCTTCACATAGTAATAAGACTCATTGTGTGTGTGTGTGTGTGTGTGGGGGGGGGGGTTTGTTGGTGGCTCTGCAGCTCAAAGGACCCTCAAATCACGAGCGTTACATCACTATAACATGTTTTATCTTTGCAACAGCACAATATGTCCCCGCTGTTTTTGAAATCTTTCTGCTCAGCGGTCTTTTTTCAGAATAGAAAGATGGTAGCTAAATCCTTTCAGCGCTAAGAGGACGGTGTTTCTTTGCATAGATGTGCTCCTGCCTTGTTTGCAAAGCTAGGACCAAATCTAACGTGAGCCGACAAGCTGTGGAGTGTGAGGGGAGGTGTTCGTGACGCGCTGCAACCTAACCTTGATCAATAGTGTAATCCAGACGGTTTCTCTGGGGTATTACAGAAGAGCTAGTCATCTCAAGTGAACTGGATACGACCTGAAGTTCATCAATAAATATGCCATTTTTAAACCAATATAACAAACCACAAATGTGTTCGTAGCCGCTTAAATCAATATGCTTTTGTGCCTCCGTGAAAGACGTAATCTTGCAAATCTCGACACGAACTGACAATACTCTGGTTTGCATCCAAAAACCTGAAATAAATCGTATTCCCATCAGCTCTGCTTTGATCACCTGAGTGCTAAATATAAACCAAGCCCCTGAAAATTTCTCATTAGACAAAAGTAAACATGGTAAACATCACGCAGCCGTATTATCTTTGTCCTTTCTGTCAGTGTTAGGCTGATAGCAGGGTTGATGTGAGATTGCATCAGTTGTCTTTGCGCTGATTTGTTGTTGGTTGTGACTGAACTCTTGTCAAACTGTTTGGCAGACAGAAGCAGGCCAGGTAGAAAGCCTCATAAACACTGTGACAAGTCACAAACTCATAAAAAAGTCCCGACAAGTCGTTAAAAAAAGAAATTTAATCATAAACTTTCATCTAACGTGAACATTTTAAAAGCTGAAACATAAACAGTTTGGAACTCTTTAACTCTGTTTGTGTTTTTACAACATACTGTAAATGAAATAGAAGCTGGCCTTCCACAACTTAAACCGTCTCCCTCTTCTGTGTGTACGAGCATAAAGAAACAGTTTCAGAGGAAAAAGTGATAATTCAGGATATTTAAAAAGGGGGTTGTGCCATAAGGTCATGAACAACTAATATCTTACCTGTTTCAGATACCTCTTTGACTGACCTCAGGACCAAGCTATACTTCTCTGCATGTGCTGCACCACGAGGTGGTGAGCACGCCCAGACACAAACACAACAATATTCACTGGGTTAAAAACAATTACACCTGATTCTTTTTCTTTGATATATTTACAATGTCCTCCTAGTCCTTAACCATTTCAGCACACAAAAAGTTTGAAAAATAACAATTGTTTCTGATGACTGCGGAGCTAATGGCTCATCTTTAGTGACGGGTGATAACTAAAGTGTAATATAGAGTTAAATCCTAGAACTTCTGTTAGCATGGGCAGAGACTTGTCTTTTAAATTTGACTCTTTGCTGGTCTGTTGTGGTGAAGAGGGAGCTGAGCTGAAAGGAGCTCTCTGTTTACTGTTCGGACTGCGTTCGGACTCGCCTACGGCCACAAACTCTGGGTGGTGAACTCAAGGACGAGATCACGGATATAACTGGTCAAAACAAGTTTTCTTTCCAGTGAGTCTGGACTCTCTCTTACAGATCAGGTGTGATGGGGAGAAAGATGTCTGGACCTTTCTGAAAATATGTTGTCCCTGTGATTAGAATAAGCAGGAGATTGATGGATGGATGGATGAATGGATGGATGGACAGACAGATGGATGAATGGATGGATGGATGGCTGGCTGGCTGGCTGGATGGATGGATGGATGGATGGATGGATGGATGGATGGATGGATGGACAGATGAATAGATGGATGGATGAATAGATGGATGAATGAATGGCTGGATGGATGATTGGACAGTAGGATGGATGGATCATTGGATGATGGATGGATGATGAATGGATGATGGATGGATGGATGGATAGATGGATGGACAAATGATTAGATGGATGGATGAATGGATGAATGAATAGATGGATGGATGGATGGATGAATGGATGAATGAATGGATGGATGGATGGACAAATGGACAGATGGATCAATAGATGATGGATAGATGGATGGATGAAAGAGACAACTCATGTCGTATGCAACAGGTGCCAGTGTGAAACAACGACTCTGTCTGGATGGATGGATGAATGAACAGATGGATGGATGAAGGGATGAATGAATGAATGGATGGATGGATGGATGGCTGAATGAATGGATGAATGAATGGATGGATGGATGGACGAATGGACAGATGGAGCGATAGATGATCAATAGATGATCAATAGATGGATGGATGAATATATGGATGGATGAATGAATAGATGATGGATGGATGATGGATGGTGGAATGGATGGATGGATGATGAATGGATGGATGGATGGACAGATGGATGGCTGTGTGGATGGATGATGAATGGACATCAAATGTCTAAATGTTTTGTCGTTCTGTAAGTGTAGCATGTCTCTCTCAGTACGCACCAGTTTTAATTGAGCTGATGAACATATGGATGGATGGATGGATGGATGGATGGATGGATGGATGGATGGATGGATGGATGGACAGATGGATGGATGGCTGTGTGGATGGATGATGCATGGACATCAAATATCTAAATGTTTTGTCGTTCTCTAAGTGTAGCATGTCTCTCTCAGGACGCACCTGTGTTAATTGAGCTGATGTAAACAGCTGATAGTCAAACAGTGTCTGTGGACGTACTTTACACTTTGATCAAGGCCTCGCTGGCCTCCACATTAATTTGCTCTGCTCTTAATATTGCAGCAACATAAAATAGAGGACACAGTTTAATCCTAAGTAGAGCTAACTCCTCCATTCTGAGAAAATGTACTTGATGATTTCAAATGGGACCTATAAAGGCAAATTTATCTGCTTCCTTAAAGTCAAGTAGTCTGCCTGTGGTTGTTACGCTTCAACAACAGCACTGATTGGATTTCTTTCCTTTTTTTTTTCTGCAGGAGACAGAGAGAGGCAGGCTGGTTAGTTTAATTGGTTCAATTTGAATTCAACCCTGACAAGTATAAACACAAAGCTGTGGGGGGCAGCCATGTCACAAAACAAAAGATGCACATTCAAGGGGAAAATTACTTATAAAAAATTACAGGTAACAACATCTTATCTATATGATTTTTACAGTTTGATTAACATTTCCAGCAGCTCAGTCGGAGGACTAGCATGTACGAACAACTGAACATCCCTATACTGTACAAACAAATTGTAAAATCCTTAAACAATGTCAACAGTATTTTTTTAAACTTAAAATGATATTTCAGATATTTTCAGAAGTGTTCTGTGTCAGGGCTATGAAAAATCAATATCTTACCTGTTGTAGATAGCTTTATGAGCAACCTCCATTTGAATGAACTGCTTAAATCTGATTGCACTGACAGGATAACGGCTAATTCAACAGAAACCGAGAGATAATTGGATTGCAGCTGTCTAAGAATGAAAGTCTCAGCATTCCTTGCAGAGATGCGTATCACCTGCTGATTTATTGCATTACAGAAACTTTAAAGGCTGATTAGCTGTGGTGGCCATCATAAATTGGCTTGGCATATTCTCTTGTGGAAACACATCCAACAAAATTTTTGGAAAGTTCAATTAAAATCCGTCTATAGGCTCATGGGATATTTATATAACATATACAAACAAAGAAACACAAAAATGTTGTTCATACAGCAAGTCATAATGCACATTTCATAACGCTGCATGACTAGTTGCTTCTGCTGCTATTTGCACATAACAGCCGATTTCTGGGCAATTAACTGGGTAATGCTACACTGATGGGAAAAGTCTACTCATGAGAAAACACTGGGAAGCACGAGGAATATGAGGAGGACTGGACATGGCATGTAAAATGCATAATGCTCAGCTGACTGTGGAGCGAATACTAACAATTAAACAGGCTGGGGCTGATGGAGAGAGTGACATCAGCTGTGACTGAGGGAACAGGTGGAGATGGGTGGCAGAAAAAGTACTGAGGGAGAAGCTGGTGGCACAGAGGAACATGGGAACAAAATCTGAACATAAGGACACAAAAACTCAGAAAAACAGACTGTAACATGTTGGTGCAGGTTTGTACCAGTACAGGTTTAAACAGGTCCCACTTGTAAATGAGTCTTTGAGGCTCAATGTGATTTATCTGTTTAAATAAAGGTTGAATGAATAAAAGAATGGTATGAACTGCTGTGACAGTCTAGATTTGGGGTCTGCAAACTTTACGATCAAAAGAGCCATTTTTACGCCTTTGTTCACAACATTAAACGTGTCTGGAGCTGCAACAACCTGCCACCACTGTGGTTATCAACTGGTGACCCGTGGGCCACTTAAATTTGCTGGAAGGGGGCATTTGTGGCCAGTAGGGATGACATTATAAAGCATAAAATATCTAAGGATTTTTAACATTAAAAGAAAAAAACCAGATCCTTGAAAATAAGGGGTGGGGGTGGGATCATTTACCGTAAAAAAAATCATAAACTATGCAGACAGTTCTTCATATAATGAAATAAAAGTTAAATATATTTTACTCTTTGTACTCACTCCATTGTTCACATATTTGCAAAAGGAATGACATGAAAACAGTTTGAAATTATGCAACAAAGTTCATGCGCAGTCATCCAGGTACCAAATCCAATAATTCTCAGATGACCTGACTGAGAATTATTGAGTTTGAACTAATCCTGTTTTTGTTTATAACAACCAATAAAATTCAGATTTATGTCAAAGAGCCGCTACAGAGGAACGAAAGAGCCGCGTGTGGCTCCAGAGCCGCAGATTGCAGACCCCTGGTCTAGTTGTTTTATGACAGCAACAGTCTACACTGCAGTTGGCCTTGTTAAGACTACAGTAGCTTTAATCTCCTCAGTCCAGTCAGGATTGTGCTTTTGTCTCCAAATGGAGGTCCATCAAAGCACTATCTACAACAGGTAAGATATTACTGGTTTGTGTTGTTTCCAAAGAACCCTTCTTCAAAAAAAATCAGGACTCCTGTTTCAACTACAGCCTCAAAAATAGTCAGTTTAAAATTAAATACGTCTACACACATCTTCTGAGTTGTATTTATTTATGAATACAACTTTTTTACAGGTCAAACTTAAATTGTAATCAAGTTGAATTTGTAAAGCACAATTCTTATTTAAAAATGCTGTCACCATTAAAGCTGTCAAACTATTTATCTACACCGGACTAATTGTAGGATCTCCAGAATATTTTAAATGGTCTAAATAACTATTATCTTAAAGGGAAGATGTGTGACTCAAAATAGCTCTGGTTGCTTCTTTCTCCCACCCTGAATGCACAGATCAGACTTCCTTCTGTCAGTAAATCTTTAAAGAAGACTGATGTAATTCAAGGTTTATACCTCTGCATGTACATCGAGCTCACATCATGTTGCTATATATCAAAGAGAAGCAAGTTTAAAACACAATAAAACTCAAACATGTGTAATCCACCTGTCTGCAGATGTGGAATCATGACAGAATGCTTCAGCCTAACGGGGTTTTTATACAGCGAACAGCCGTGTGTTCAGTGTAATTGGCTCTTAGTCAGAACAGCCTTTTAAAAATAAAATCCACATCCACCTACTTCAAATAAACCGTGACCCAGACATGGGATGAATAACTCCAGCATGTAATGGAAAATAAAATGGTTTCATGATCTGTTTTTTGTATATTTTCCAGTATGTTTTCCTCTGTCTGGGAGATTTAGATTATCTGATTCATTTGTTTTTGTCCCAAAATCAGATGCACTCTAACATCGACACACAATCTGATCATGTGCGGATGAAGTTAAATCTGTAGTGGTTAAAAACAGGACACTCTGATGGTCTACATGTTTTTCAAATTACTCCACCTAAGCAGGAGGCTTGTGGGAATACTAAAGAAGCTGACTACAACCAGTTTCATCGCTGTGGTTTTCAGTTGTGTGCTCCCAGTCACATTGATAATGGCAATAAATGACACGATGAAAATAAACATAATAAAGTTTCCAACTTTCCTCTGTAACTTATTGCCATTTTTATAGTACTGCAACTTCTCTTTCTCTGTTTCTTTGTGTTCGTGCAGCTTTTTTCCAGTTTGCTGGCAAAGAAAAACACACGCTAGCTTTTCTTTTGAGCTAATAATAAAATAATAAATGTTGGCAAAAGTCATCCAGTTAATGTACACTCTGGAATTTGTTTTTCTAATGTATGATACAGTATAAAAAAATATAGGCTCAGCATTTTTTGAAAAAAAAAAAAAAAAAAAAAAAAGCAAAACACCAGCAGCATTTTATGTCATAGATGTAAAGTATGATTA
>JARVGS010000400.1:23749390-23763569 GCA_031762315.1 Hypsolebias antenori | reverse complement strand
ACACACACACACACACACACACACACACACACACACACACACACACACACACACACACACACACACACACACGGCTTATTTACAGTATATTCTGTGACTTCTTAATTAAAAACAAACTACACAGTTGATCATTTTATGGCCAGAGCAGCAGCTGAGCTGAAGTTTCTTCACCTGCTTTGTGATTTCAGTCTGAATTTAATGATATGTACACCAGTTTTCCTTCTACTACTGTAAAAATCATTGGTATCTTTAAGAAACAGTCAAACTTAGGATATAAAACAATCTGTCCAGAGGATCTGACTTAACTTTGTTAGATTTTTCTACGTGAATTATTGAGCATGCATCAGGATAGTCAGCCTTAGGATTTGATTGTTCTTATGGTGGGTTAGACCCACATTCACTCTGTGACCTGAACTAATACAAAATATTATCAATGTGTAACTATGTGGTAAATTAAAAAAATTAATACAAGGCGTGTTCACAATAATTCAACAATTTCACAATGTATTCATTTAATTTGGATCTGTGTCCACGGTCTTTGTGTGGAGTTTGCATGTTCTTCTCATGCTTAAATGAGTTTTCTCCGGGTACTTCGGGCTCCTCCTCCACAGACCAAAAACATGCATGTTAGGCTGCCTTCAGGCCTCCCAGGTGCTAAAGAGATCTGTGATCGCAATTTCGTTCCACCACATGTGGTGTGTGTGTGACAAAGAACCTTGAATCCTTGAATTTAAAATCTTAAATGAAGGGCAAGATTCATTCATTCAAATTCATTCATTCGTACTCATCTGCTCATGCAGATTCGTGTTTGTGCTGCTGTTGTTCGGCTTATTGTTTTTGTACTATTAGTGTTTATAGTGTATTCTTAGTTTAGCAAATTTCTTAGTTCTAGTCATTATTTGTGTATTATTATTATTACTGTGTACACTATTAGCGCTTAGTATATTCTTAGTTTAGTGAATTTCTTAGTTAATATCTTAGATCCTACTGTTTTTCTTTACAATTTATACTTATGTTGGATGTAACTGGGACCCTGTGTACACAGTTTCATTCCACCACATGTACCAGATGTGACGAGAATGACAATAAAGAAACCGTACCCTTATATGTTTGCATTAGATGAAAGTAATAAGTTGAACCTACCATTGGTGATTTCATGTTTGACAGTGCAGGCCTTCTCGTTGGTTTTCCCATCAGAGTCATCGCTGCTGTCAGATGAATCTCCAGACATAACTTCAGCAAAAACAAGGCTTTCTACAAATTATAATGGACGTGGACGCCAATTGTCTTACAGTTACAATAGATTACACTACAGGCTGGACAGCAACAATAAAAAAACATCTATTGTTGATGCACTGCGAGGAACACACGGATTATAGGATTGACAGGACAGCTGTGTTTTCGAGACACTGTTGAGTTAATCCCCACGCGTTTGACATTTTTCACATTATTTTTGCTTCTGTGATGACAGGCCAATATAAATCAGAGATCAGATGAATTGCTCACAAGCTGTTGCCTTTTGTTATGAAACCCGAGTGGAATAAATGATAAAAGCTGCTTCCAGTGTCTCACTTGTTTGCGTTAGTGGCACCTTTAAAACGCTAATGTTAGCATTAGCTGCTCCACAGCACTCGTTTTTCATAAAGGTAGCTAATAGTTACTTGGTTAAAAAGGTAGTCCTTACTGCTAAATGAAACAGTTGAGCTTAAAGCGCGAGGATGGTTAGTGTGTTAACACATGCAGCGTTTATTAATTAACATATTAGCCAGTAGAAAAGTGTTGATCTAGCGAATCGCTGCAGCTGTCCGTCAAAGTTTGAACCATTAGCTAAAACGCTAATTTGTTGTTAGCCATTTTAACTGGCCTCTTCAGACGCGAGCAGCCAGGCAATGTTGGAAGAAGGCAGCTACTGTAGTTCCTGGTCTTCTTTGTGTCCATCAGAGTAAGATTAACGCTTCATTCATTTTGAAAAGATTTACGTCCCACTTTTAGATTTTGTTAGCCCAGAACAGCTAACACCAGGATGCTTTCGAGACAACCTGGGCGACGGCCAGTCACGTGACCAACACTTGTGGGCGGAGCGATTTTACTAGCGAGCGACCAGTCAGCTCGTAAGGCGGAAGAATACACGGCGCTAAGGCGGCAGATGAACTAGTTTCACTCAGAAACTTGTAAATTAATTTTCCTTTGCGATGTAACTGCAAGCAGTATAGATCCATAAATTAATAACTTAATGGTCTGAAGGGTGTAGTCACCTTCAGATAGCTTTACTCTAAAATAACGTTTTACCTATTTTATAAAAAAACCCAGTGTAAACATCCCTGCACTTAATATAGTACAGCTATTGTTTTTATGCCTATACAAGTTAATATGTACATCTAAATAGTTGTAAATGTGCAATAAATTTTAAGTGGGTTCAGGATCATAGAAAAATAGGCTGATGCCGAATTAAAATAGGAAAGAATAAAGCACTACCCTTTGATTTACAGATAATCTATATTTCAGAGTACAACTGTTTTCCATTAATAGATGACACCTCCTGGGACAGCTTGCTTTACATTACTTGAACATTGCTTGATAGCAAAACAAATGTGAGGGGAAAAAAAACACCCACACACCAATTTTAGCTGAGAATCATTGTAGAAAATGTAAAACAATCCTACGTCTGTGGAATCAAACAACTCCAAATTTGAAACCTTAACACAAATAGACAAGAGCAGACTGAGGTATCCTGCTATCCTGACTGATGAATAAAACGTACGCTTTTGCTTTCTGGGCACCAAATCGAAAGCAGTTACCCAAATAGAAACTTATACCAACAATCCAAACTTGGAAAAGGTTTGCATAAATCAACCTAAAGTTTTACTGGCTGTAGACAGCAGACAGTACTTTATATTAAAAAAAGTTTACTGTTGAAACACAACCAACAGAAAGATGCTGGTTTAGACAAGTAAATCCACTGTCATGTTAATCTCTTCATGACAAAGAGCCCGTTCTATACAGAACTCAGGTGAGGGAAAGGATAAACTTCCCACGTGTCCGATTATATTTACGATACAAAAACACCTTTTCCTGTGGTCACTGTTGAGCTAAGGAATGTGGCTGATAATCAAACTATGTCAGAATCATTCTGTCGTTTTACAAATTATTGTAGACTTCCATCAAAGAGAAAATGCCAAAAAAAAAAAAATAAAGTGTTTTTAACGATTGAACTCGTCATCAACAGTACAACTCATTTTAGGCACCAGATAATCTATTTGATTTATTTCAAGCACAAAACATGAATACAGTACAAGATCAACTTTAGGGTGGATGTTCATCGAGTGCAGTGGTGTACACTCATGCGAGGTTTATTTTCTAGATGTTACTACAGCATCTTTACATGTGAACGCAGTTTTTTTAGATGGAAGCTGCCTGGAGTGCCCACATGTTCCAGACGACAAACAAGAAGCTTCTTTTTCTTCCAACACAATGTCAAAGTTGTGAACAATGATAAAAATAAAAAAGACAAAGTCCCAGTCAGATCCAGGACAATATAACTTTCAATTTAAAGGCAAGAAAAGAGATGTAATATTTCATCTGCGTGTGACTCCACTCTTCTTGAACTGGTCCCAGATCAGCGGATGGCTATCAGTCCAACGTCAATGAGCTTCTGTATCTTCTGAGCAATAACTGGATTCTTAAGGTGGCTGTGAATTCAACAGGGAACATTTGAATCAGCATCAGTTTCAAACCTGGACCATAATGTAGAAAGTCTGCAGACTTACTCGCTAAGTGCCTGAGGGTCCTTCTGCATTTGCTCCAGGATCAAGCGCATGGCTGGGTCGGACATGATCTGCTGCACCTCGGGATCAGCCATAGCTCTTTTCTTCACCTCCTCGGGGCTGTCGTTCCTCATGGTTTGACTGACCATGCACCGCTGCATGCCTTCTGATGCTTCCTGTGGACGGTGACATCAGACGATGGTCAAAACTACATTTGGTTAAAACGTAACTCAATTATATTAAATTCAACCATTATTTATACAGGTTGTCTCATTGAGCCACGAGGACTCATTTACAAGCAAGACCTGTTTTAAACAAAGAACACAGATGAGGTACAGACAACCTCTATTGTTTGCTAATCTTCCAATATCGCTTAGCATGAAACATGAATCCATCAGAAGCAGTAACTGTAGCAGGAATCACAGAGTTCATGATGTAGGACAAACAGGTAAAGATGCAGAGACATGGTACGTCCCGCCCTCCCAACACCACAGAACACAGCTGTATTAACGTTCACTCGACATTCGTTTTCATTACAAATACACACAAAAACATGTTTTTGCAGCACAGCAGAGCTACTGAGGTGTTCAGCATATGGTATTGATTTTAATGTACATTTAATATACATTTTAATTTGTAATCTGAAGATCTGTGCTGTACAGAAAGATAAATAATTCAGGTATGGGATTGAGAGATGCTGTATTGGTTGATACATAATCTAATATGTAAACATATACATAATCTAATATGTATACATATACATAATCTAATATGTATACATATACATAATCTAATATGTATATGTATACATAATACATGAACTTAAAAGGACTTGGATCAATAGTGTGGACAAAAATACTTTTAAAGGGGGGGAGGGGGGTCACACTTCCTGTTAACACATTAATGTTCAAACAGCTAGCGGTGTCCTGCTGCCACTTTGCTTGTTAATTCCTGTTTAAACAGTAATGGTGAACTTACCCTTACAGCGTTTTTTTAATTTCCTTAAATAGATTACCATTTTTTTTGGATGATAAGGTGCAATATCAATGAACGGGTCTGTTTTCATGCATAAGACGCATCAAGCGAAATAAGTTCATTCTGATAGATTTTTGAGCGCTGTGTATCACATACTATCAGTTTGAGGTCAGTAAGCACAACCAGAATTAATACATGAGGCGCACTGGATTATAAGGCTCACTGTTGATTTTTGAGAAAATTAAAGGACTTTTTAGTGTGCCCTATAGTCTGAAAAATATGGTAATGTAATATGTTGTGTTGTTTTCTCTCCACATGCAATGTTTTTTTTTTGAGTTTACCAGACTTTGTCCTAATATATAACCCAACGATAGCAGAAAGAAAGTGCACTTTTTGACATTTAACCTGAATGACGATTTCCTCACATATTAAGTCATACCTTTGAAGAAGAATCCAACTCGAGAGCTTTCTGATAGACATCCATAGCTTTAGAATAATCCTTCATGGCTTCCAGTGCAGCTCCTTTACGTGTGTAGCCCTTTACTGTAAACAAATTGTATTTTAATTTGTTGTAAAATTTAAAATGATTTAAAAAAAATACATTTACCGGTAGTTGTTTCCAGAAAATACTTACTGAATGTAGGTTCAAGTTTGATGCACTCTTCACAATCCTGACAGACAAACAGTTTAATGTATAAAAATGTCACAATATCCAAATGTACATTTTAATCAGACTGCTCAGAGGAGCGTTTTGTACCTTCAGGGCAAGCTGGAACTCCAGCAGCTTCGTGTAGCACGCAGCTCTGTTACTGTAGAGCTTGGCATCATTAGGGTTTCTCTTGATGGCCTCAGTGTAATGTTTCATAGCTAAGGGGTAGTCTCCTGTAACATGGAACAGAGAGAAAGTTATCTTTATGCAAGGTCTTTACATAATAACCAACAAAAAGCAGCAAACTGGTTCACTAACCTTTCTGGAAGGCATCGTTGCCCTTGTTCTTCTCTTCAAGGGCCAGATCAGGGTTGACGTAGGCTAGTTTTTCTTGCTCCTTCAGTATTTTCTCTGCCTGCAAAGAACAAAGACGGAATAAAGGTAACAACAGGTCTGAGGCTGTTAATTTTAAACTCTTATTTTTTAAAAATGGGTGTGCAACTGTAAAGCGAGTTTATTTGTTGAAAACGCACCTGTTGACACTTCTTCAACACGTCAGGAGTCCGGTGTTCTGTCAAACTCTTGTTAAAGAACTGAATTGCTTCTTTGTATTTTTCCTGCTTAAAGTAGGAGTTACCAATACGAGCCAGCGCCCTGCCAACAACAAGAGGAGATGCAATAATCAACAAGTTGCTTTAAAGAGCAACATAATTTTTCTCACCCTATAAGTCACTTTTTTTTTTTTTGCATAATTTACATGTTCTGCGACTTATAGGGCGAAGCGATGTATTTATTTATTTTTCCCCATAAACCAATTTTTGGCTGAAATATGACTTTTTTCATTCAATCTGACTGAAGAAATAGAACAGTACAATTTTCAGTCACTAGATGGCAGCAGAGTTTTATGGCATGCCCTTGTGTTATGTAATAGGTAAAAGTGGCTATTAATGACAAATTCAAAAAAGATCAAGACAAAAACGACTGGACTTTATTTAATATACGTTGTTTTTGTCTGTAACTTTTTTTAAATTTACCATGTCCTGGTTGACTGAGAAGTTTAAGCTTTTAATGACACTTTCGGCCTGCCACAGACAGCCACCTTCGTTCTGCTCGCTGTTTGAAGCAACAGTCAAATCAGCTTCATTTCGCTGCGCTGCCCTGGTGAAATGCAGCTAATTTGAGTATTAAAGTGCATTTATTGAGTAGAAGTTCAACTGAGACATCTTTACTATAATTTCATGCAAACAAATAATTGTTTTGGGTGCTTTTCTTGTTAAATTTCAAAGAAATGCACAGCGTTCCTCCTTTCTGATTTCCTCCCTGTCTGTGCGCTCCCGGAGCACTGAGATAGCAAATATTTTTGAAATACAGCTGATTTGACCGTTAAAGTTGAGCAAACAAATAACTGTTTTTAGGTGTCAATCTTGTTAAAGTCCTCCCGCGCACGCTCCCGTGGCCACCATTTGGCAGCCAATTGATTTTTGGCACACATTTCTGGATTGTCAGAGGTGACGCGTAACAAACGCTACGTGCCAGCAGTGATGCATACTAGATGCGACTTATACGAAGAAGTGACATTTTTCCACTTTATTACATTTTGGACTGATGTGACTTATAGGGCGGAGCGATGTGTGCGGCGGAAAATACGGCATTTAGAGATCTCTGCAGCCACTTTCACTCAAATCAGTGACCCACACAACTTTAGAAAAATGAACATTTAAATGAAGGACTTGCAGATGGATTCAGTGACTGCTCAGAGCGGAGTGCCACCTTCTTACTTTTATGTTGTTTTTATCAAGTTCCACTGACAATTTTTATTATTAGAAATTTCAGGATTTTTTACATTAAAGACAGTGTTGTTATTTATACTCCATTACATAGATTCACATGTAGTACGGTTTGCTACTTCTGAAAGCGCTTCTGTAAACACAAAATGAAAAAATACATACCGATAAACTGATTCCTTTTAATGTTTGACCAATTTTTCCAGTAACTGGGTATTTTATTGTCTAAATATGACATTTGTGGCTCCAACAGTTCATGATGCTGTTCGTTAGAAACAGCTGTAGAAACTTACTTTGCTATTTGTCTATAATCTTCTCGGTTTTCTCGGCCAACATCAATGGCTTTCTCACACAGCTCTCTGCACTTCTCAAAGTCTCCCTTCTCAAAATAGACCGCTGAAAAAAAACAAATTTAACATTTAGGAGAAATTAAAACTTATTTTACCACTTCTAGACACAAGTATATATATTTTTTCTTGTATATTGAACCTTGTTGAAGAATCTACTAAGCAGCCTGAATTAATTCAGTCCTACAATAATTTACATTTTTAAAAGTAATATTATTTAGTGGCAGGAAACTGCTTTTTAAACACAACCAGGAAGTGTCAGTAAATCTAGCAGCTAAATTAAATGTGTGAGCTTGTTTTATTTTCTTATTTAAGATACAAACCTGCTTGATTAGATAAATAAGTCATGTTGGTGGGCTCATGCTTCATCGCTTCTTCATAATGTTTCAGGGCCAAGTCAAAGTCTTTATTCTTGTATGCAGCGTTCCCCCGTTCTTTTTCCTTCAAGGCCTGTTTAAAAACAGAGAACCTCGTTAAGAACAGACACTCATCAGGAGATGGGGGGAACTTTAAGAAAATGTTTAACTAACTTACCATTCTCTTGTTTTCAGGGAGGTCTTCCTCTTTGGGAGGCGGCGGTGGGGTTTCTTTAGGTTTAGGAGGAGGAGGTGGTGTGGGCTCCTCTTCCTCCTCCATTTCAGAAAGGTTCAGCCCCAGCAGCACGGAGAGCGTAGTCATCACTCTTGGATCCTGCAGCTTCCTACAACATGATCGACAAGTGAAATTATACATACCAGTTTTTTGGGGAATTACAAAGGACCAGACTTAACTTTTAGATTTTTTTCCTGCCTGGACTATTGATCATGCATCAAGATAATTTTAACATATTTCACATTTCAGGGTTTTAGTTTTATATGTTTAAACTCAAAAAAGAAAAGTGCACGTACGCGCCGAGCTCTGACGGTTTGTTGCGGAGCTGCTCCAGAAGTTCTTTATAGCTCGGATCTGACAAGAGCTCCCGAGTCCGAGGATCGTTCTCGAGCTTCTGATACAGGTTGGGCATGGCGAAGGGGTTCATCATCGTTTTCTCTGGTAAAGGACAAGTTATTTTACATTAGCGATCCCAAACAAAAGCTGAACATGCACACCAAGAACGCACCCTCCAAGTCGTCCTACAGTAACCTTACAAACGCAAGAGGCATCAAAACGCTCATGTTTGTACCTGCAATCTTGGCCTCGATGTTCTGTAAGCCCTCCTTCATCTGCTGATTGCTCGGCTCTTGGCGGAGTCCCTCCTGGTATGTCGTTTTAGCATCCTCCAACCGGCCAAGAAATTCCAAAGCCGCAGCTTTGCGAGAATACCCCTAAGAGAACAAAGTTTAAGATTTCAAGTACAGTTTTTTTTGACAGCGCAAACAACATCTTACCTTTCCCCAGTCAGGCTTGATCTTGATGGTCTGGCAGGCGTCCTGGAGGGCTTTCTCATAGTTGCCCTTTTTGGCGTAGGCAGCCGAGCGGTTACTGAACAGCACATGGTTTGATGGATCAATTGTCAGGGCTTCGGTGTAGCAACGTACAGCTTCGTCAATATTTCCTGCACTCAGAGCCTTGTTGCCCTGGTCCTTCAACGCTGAAACCTATAAAACACACAAGCCATGTTTACAACACTACATGTGAACAGAAACCTTCATATGACTCAACTTTAACAGGTAGAAAAGAAAAACTGACAGCTGTTTTCTGTCAGAAAGATGCAAAAGCACAGGATGGAAAATATTCCTTCTTTTTTTTTTTTTTTTTTTACTTTAGCATATTATCTAGGTGCAATCTTTATTAGGTCTGAAACAAACACTGTCAATCCCAATTTTAAATGTACTTTAAATGCTAAAATCTTAACAGCTGTAACGAAGTTTTAAAAATGACTGAAATGACGAGCATGTTAGTGATTATAAACAGCTGCAAAGAGCTTTTGAGAATGTAAAAATAAGTGTTTCCCCTACCATTATATAGGCGGGGCGCCCCGCCCCGTCAACAGAACCGAGCAACCCACCTACCCAACCACCTGTCGGCACTGATGTAACGCTGCACTAGCAGCTCGCAATGCAGGTGCACTAGCTAAAAACCTAAAAGTAGCCTCTTCCCTCATGCTGAACACTCACGCTGACACCCCTCCCCCCCCTCCACCCAACACACACATACACTTAAAAACTGTCGGTACAAACAGCACGGCTCACATTTGTCTGCTCACCCAACCCCACCCAAAAAAAAACTACAGGCAACGTGCAGCTGAGATGTTTGTCTCTCCTCTGCCCTGCTCCAAAACTGCGTCCGTCCCCTCCACCAACACTTGTGTACATTATACACACATTTGTAGTTAGTCTGAATTCAATAACATGTTTTAATTGTATGAGAAAAATACCAATTACTGACTATAAAGACTGCTTATTTAAAAACTCCTTTGAGCTTGACACAGTAAAGTAACAGACACTGATTAATAAGTTATGGTGAACAAGTACCGGTACTGATAAAAAAAAAAAAAAAATCCCTCAGTTACCAGCATGCGAACCATAAAAAATTAAAAATTAAATAAAAGCTTAGGTCAATATCTCTATTGGACAGGGTTATAAGATATATTTATTTACATTTTTTCTTTTCTTTTTTCCTATTCATACTGCATGTAAATGTTATTTTTTATATTAAATGTAAATAAATAAATTAAACTAAACAACATTTTTACTTGGCAGTGGCACATATTCATGTTCCTATTTTGTCCTAAACTAAGGTACTAAACAAGTCCAAACTTTGATTTGACAACATGAATGTTGAAAAAATGTCATGAACAATTTTAGACATACAAGAGAAAATGTAAATTATTTTTCAAAAGTCTACACTTTTCAATTTTTGGCATTATAAAATTTACAAAAACTTTAAGGGTACTGATAAAATCATACTTCTGAAAACATTTTATTATTTTTGTCACCTTTACTGCAACATTTACAATTACTGTATTTGATTATAAACAGGTAATATACACGTCAACAACTGTTAAGTTATAAAGGATAATATCACAGAGCGCTTTTTAATGGTATTTTTGTAAATAAAAACCAAATATCTATAGATCCCTACTGTTCCTAAGCTAAACTGATCATTACCAAAGTATTTAACTTCAAAATATGTAAAACTCTGCCACATAAACATTAGCCGTTTTAAAGGTATGCATTAAAAAATTATTACAACTTAAGTGCCAACATTTCCTCAAAGAGAAACAAAAGGCAGCAAAACAGTTCATCTCATAAAAAAGGGCTGGTAACATCAGCACCACAGATGTCAGAACGTGTCCTGCAAGATCCTAGTAACATAAATCATGGTGGTACACAGCTGGTGTTGTAAACTACAGGCTGAGATATAAAATGGTTCTCCACATGGTCAAAACCTGGACAAAAATATAAAAATAATTGCTCAAATTTATATAAAATCTTAACTTGTGACAAACACAACTTGTATGTTTTGTTGTACCTGTAACAAACACATAATTTCCGTTCTTCAATAAATGTCAGCACAACAACAGCATAACTGGAAACTTCGAGAAGTTGCGACAGTTTGTGACGACAAACGGCAGGAGCCATGACGGCGGTGCATCTAGAAAGATCCTCCGGTCTGAGGGCTAAACAAGGGCCAAACATACTAGCAGCAGCCTTTTGAACGCATAAAATTGAGCCTGTCCGACAGGGCTGTCATTTTTTATTGCACAAAAGAATGTAAGAGTAACTTTTAAAGTCCACATCCCAGCGGTTATGAGATGAACTGGGTTGTTGCACAGAGATTTGCTAAATCGAGTTACTTCAAGCACTTCACTAATTAATGTGCAGGGTGCTAGAACACCGCTTGGCCAACAACATGTCATTATAATAAGCCACATTTTATTTCAAACGTTCCAGTTGTGGCAACAACAGCAGTCAAACTTTACTCTATAAAAATAGCCGTGATTCTGGACATTAGCTTCAATTAGCAGTTGGCGAAACTACTTGGTCGCTAGTTTGCTGCAACTGACCCGTCACCCTACAACACAGTCCAATTCATTTTAAATCGTAGGTTAGCTGCATTTCAAACTGTGTCCGACATGTTTAGTGTTGTACCTTAAAGCGAACTCAGCTAAATCAAAGTCAGTGGCTACAGTCATTACATGACGCTAAGCTAACAAGCTAAGAAACAGTGGTCTGTGTAAAAGCAGATTAGCGACGCCAATGTAAAACATTCTGTTAGCGAGTACTTACATTTAAAGCTAGCAGAGATACAATCTGTACTTCTCGCGTGAGATAAAACAACAATAATCTATAATAAGCACACCAGAACTTGCAGGGTACTTACTTTCTCCATGTTGCACGCATGCGGTACCTTCCAGAAACAGACAGAAGCTGACTGACTGACTAGCTCCGCCCCCTGAATGCCGTTTGCGGGTTGCCAGGTAGGGTGTAAAAATCAGCAATCACCTCCGGGATTGCGTTCAGATGAGCTGTGTGAAACTTCCAGAACAAAGAGGAAAACTTCACCCAAACTCATTGCTTGTTTGTTATGGAACACCAAAATGGTCAAAATTAAATAAACAAATAAAACATGAAATAAGTATCTAAGATCATTATTTTTTTTCCCATTTAGAAATGAATAAGCCATCATGAAAAATTCCATTATTCATTAAACCTTTATTTATACAGGTTATTAATCCTATTGAGCCTCGGAGGCTCATTTACAAGAAAGACCTCAAATTATTATTATCATTATTTATGATAATTTATGATTATGAAATAAATAAGTCATCATGAAAAACTCCATTGTTCATTCAACTTTATTTATACAGTTTAATCCCATTGAGCCTCGAGGGCTCATTTACAAGAAACGCCTGATAATTATTATCATTATTTATGATAATTTATGATTATGAAATGAATAAGCCATCATGGAAAACACCATTATGAAATAAAATAATAATGTTTTATATTAATAAGCATATTGTTAAAGGAAAATGAAAAATGTTCACAATAATGAGCTTAGAAAGTTATTTCATAATGTTTTATTCATTAAATTTTGACCATTTTGGTGTTCCACAGTTTTAGGCTCTGAGGTTTATTTACATTTTCAGGGAGTTTAATTCACAGCTTCTGATTGCAGCAAGTCCACAATTAGACACAAAATTATTAAACCATAGTAGAGTACCTTATCATTTACTTTTAATATTTTGTCCTCACTCATGAAGGCTCAGGTACTGAACTGTACTTTTATAATCTTAGGATGGCATAAAGTATCACATCCAAATATAACATTACTTTATCGTCATTGCAAAGTCAGTGAACGTAAACCTTAATATTGCAAGGGGCTACTTGCATTACAATAAATCACAGATCATTATATTTCAAGTACCATCCATTCATGTTTTGCATACTAATACTATTTTTTCATTTATTCTATCAGACTGTCACACACACCAGATTTGCACGATAGTGACCATATACAGTATATAAGAAAAGGTGAGAAGTGATGAAAATGTGGGTTTAACACAGTTTATATCATCACCACATTATTAAACATAACATTGCTCAGTGAATGTCATGCAGCCCTATCAACCTCTAAAATCTATTGTATGTTCTGATATGTACTGTATATATAAAGTATATATAAAAATTACAGACTGTGACCCATAGTTTCTGGGTTTCAGCAGGTGTATGAGAAACCAGCTGTTGCCATAGATCATCAAATACAAGCAACTCAAAAAGTAGAAGCAGGGATGACAGTAAATGTGGTATAAACTAAAGACAAAAGCTGAATCCTCTTAATCTTTGGCCTGGTTTTGAATAATATGCTCTCAAACAACACTGGTCCTATAAGAGCCTCTGTATAATGAACGACACAACTTCTGTCTGACATCACTGGACTGCATCAAACTACAAACTGGTTGTAGCCTCTGCATTTTCTTTGTAATTGATCACATATGCAAAGACATGGCTGATGCTGATTGTAAAGCAGTGGCCAAAACTGGCTGATTAAAATATCCGTCTGGTTAATCGGTCTTAATCTTAATCTGTCAGTTTGGGTATTCCACCTTCGTTGCATTCATTTTAGTTTTGTGTTTCTTCAGTATCTCTGTTTGTTTTTTAATTATTTTTGGTTTCTTTGTGCTCATTAATAGGCTGATTCCTCCTTTGGTTATTGTGTTTAACTTTCTGTGTTTTTGGATTCCTGTATTGTGTTTGATCTTTATTTTCATTTTTGATAAATCTGGGTGTTTTTCCTCTGGTCAGGTCTGCTCCTGCCCCCCAGCTGTTTACAGCTGTCTTCATGCAGGCGTTAATGATTTTCTCATCAGTCTCTGGTCTATAAATTCCTTGAGTCTCTGTTTCCTCCTCAGCGGAGCATTGTGCATTTTTACATGCCTTGTCTGGTTCCTTTCATTTCTGTTTGAGACCTCTCTCCTGTAGTTTGCTGTTGTGTCAGCTTTTGTTTTTGGTTAAATTAAGACTTAACATTACAGTGTGATCTAGTTCACTGCAATAATATAGAAATTGCAGATTTATCATCTTGTTTTGCACTAAAACATTCAGAATTCCTGACTTCCTGACCAGTCAAATCCAATTTCATGTACTGTAGCTTACATGTGGATGGATGGATAACAAACCACCATCCATCCATCCATCCATCCATCCATCCATCCATCCATCCATCCATCCATCC
>JARVGS010000400.1:23706135-23723544 GCA_031762315.1 Hypsolebias antenori | reverse complement strand
TACCCCGCCCCTCGCACTGTGATTGCTGGACATGGGCACCGGCGACCCCCGTGACCCTAAATGGAAGAAGCGGGTAAGGAAAATGGATGGATGGATGGATAAATATTCATAGTCAGTTCGATCAAAAACATTTAGTGGACAAAAAAGTAGGAAGATACATGATTGAGTCTGGCATGATGTAGTCCCCACAAGGTGTGGCAACAAAAAAACAACCGCTGTGAACATCTGCGCAGTCTGTTTGAAACCACAGGGGAATTACTTGTTAAGGGTCCACTTGAGAATGACTTGTTAAAGAGGAGATTAAAGCAATTTCAGTGGAAATGATCGACTACTGTCGGTGGAGAAAAAAAAACCTGTTGACCTTGAGAGATGAACAAAAGGAGATAAGAGATAGAACGCAAAGAGAGTGAGGGAGAGAGTAGAGAGAGGACGCCAACGAGGAAATAAAATACAGGGAGTTGGGAGAGATTAGTGGGGCAATAAAATAGCTTCTGCTATCTTTGGAGTGAGTGGGCCTGCCTGTGTACTGGTCAATCAGAGCTCAGTAATGGCTCTTTTTATCACTGGTCACCTATTCTGCTCATTCAGTGGGCTGCAGAGGTGGTTCAAGCCATCCAACAAGATTGCGTTTCAGAACGTAAATGTTATTTGTTTTTTTATAACCTTAATCATTTTAACTTTAAGTGTTTTGCATCTTAGTGATGATCTTACATGATTAAATGTAGTTTAATGATCCTGCGTGGCACTCGAGGGAACGACGTAGATGAGGACAGAGCAGACACAGACACTTTCAGTCTGAGCACGCACTCTGAATATTCTGCTTTTATTAATTAGACATCAAGTTGCTGCTTGGTAAGTTTTGTTGTTTTGTCCTTTTTTGAAGTTAAAATAATATAATCGATACGATTAAACGTGGATAAAAGAAAAAAATCATTACAGCTCAACTAAGCGTCCTTTTATACTTGACATCATATTTTGCGGTTTCCAAACAAAGACAAATTTATGTTTGTATCCCTGTGCACCCGGTCATGCTAATCCATCTGTACTCCTGTTTAAAGCAGTGGATCTTTATCCCAGGTGACGGCAGCAGTGACTCACGAATCTAACAAGCAGGATCCAATCTATCACTCTAATTACTTCCACTTCTACGTCTCCATTTCGTTATATAGCAAATTAATTTACACTGCACACTGCTTGTCCTTCAGTTCCTTATCAGTTATGATGCAGCCCTCTGAGCACAGCAGGATGTGTCAGTGTGCAGCCTAACCAAGCCTAATCCCACCACGCTAATTCAATTAGGACAGGAAACAAAATACTTCAGGTGTCTGTAAATTGGACACTAAAAAATAATATTCCAAGAAAAAAAAAAAGCTGTCTGTTCAAAGACATCTGAATGACATGAAATCTAACCTTGAGTGCACAAAAACAACAGATTTCACCGTGTCATTATTTATTAAACAAAAACAGAAATGTAGAAATAGAGTGTTAAAAACTAAGCTCGCTCTTGCTGCTTTCGTAGAATTTAGGAGGTCCAGTATCAACCAGGTGCTGTGAATCAGATGTAATGATTAACTGATCATCACCAGTGTAAGCACCTCCATAAAAGCAGGAGCTTTGTAAGTTTGCTGCTCTGGAATATACAAGTGTGTGTTAATACAATGCCAAGACGGAAAGACATCAGCAATGGCCTTAGAGACGCAACTCTTGCTGCCCATCAATCTAGGAAAGGTTAAAGTTCATTCAGATCATAACTCATAAAGATCAACTCCATTGGCAGGGCGCTCGTGTATTTCTTATTTATTTATTTTGTTAACATGGGGTGGGAGTCACGTTTGTGATGCTCACCTGCTAGCTTAGCGCTATGTTGCTGCCCTGATAATTGTCGAGGTGTGTGTGTAGCAGAGTGGTACGTCAGTAGCATTTTTGCTAGTGCGTTTGTATTGTGCCCCACGTTACATCAGTACTGACAGTTGTCGATCGGGGATGAGGCGGTTTCAGTAGACAGGGAGCTTGGTTCTGTTGACGGCGCGGGGCGCCTCACTTGTACAATGGTAGGGAAAACATTACAGTATATTAGCATAAACACCTCATACTAAGTGCCAAGCATGGCGGTGGAGGGCTGATGGTTTGGGCTTGTTGTGTAGCCACAGGACCTGGGCACCTGCAGTCACTGAGCTGACCATGAGCTTTCTGTACACCAAATGATTTGAATGTGAGTACATCTGTCTGACAGGTAAAGCTTGGGCAGAATAAGATCAGACAACAGGACAATGATCCCAAACGAAGCAACAGCAAGATGAAAATTCATATTATATGTATAATGGTTTTCTTTTAAACATTTTTGTAGTGTTTTAAATATAAAATGAATAAAGATTAATAAAAAGAAAACAACAAAACAAGAATCAACTGGAAGATGATGGACTTTGTTTTTCCCATGCCTTTGTGCCCCTGTACAACATTTGGGTGGCTGGTAAAGGTGTTTTTTTATTTTGTTTTTTATGTTCTTGGAGTTTGTTTGTGCAGTCTTGTACCTGACATTAACCCCAGGATTGTGCTGGTAGCCTTTGACCGAATCTAAGCCTCTAACCATCTCCTGGGTTCAGAAGCTGTCTCGGGTCCAAAAGCAAATGTCAGCAGCAAAAGTCACAAGAGTCCAGTGACAGGGGTGTTGGGGGTGAACTCAGCTGTGCGATGGTACCACAACTTGTGTTTGTGTGTGTGTGCGTGCGTGTCTTAGTGTTAAACAGAAAACTAAACATGTCATCCTTGATATGTGAGAAAATGTGATTTTCTGTTTTGTAAAATTTGATGCAGTTAAATTTGGCTTAAAAAGTAGCTCAGAAAACGTGCTTTCTTTGCTTTACAGAGACTCTTCAGTGGTGTTAGGGAATGTGATTGGTCCATACATAAACTGACAGGCTGACCAGAGTGAACACTCTTCCTGCGTGAGAACCATGACAACTATATTTGCACTGGTAAAGTAGAAGCTACCTAACATTGGCTGTAGTCTCCAAGAAGAACAGCCAAAGTTGGGTAGCTTTATGAAAGGAAATTGCATGAAACTGTCACTAGAAAGGTCAAATGCTCTTATTTAAATGTTATAGCACATAAGATACTGACCTTCTGTAGGAATCGTGGTTCCTGTGATTCCTACTTATAGCCCCTTAAATTTTGACGTTTTGCTATGGCTGAGCGGTTATAGCAGTTGTCCTGCAATGCGAGAGTTGGGGGTTCGATTCCACCACCAGTAACATGCTGAAGTGTCCCTGACCAAGACACTGAACCCCTCATTGCCTCCTATGTGTGTTCCATCAGTGTATGAATGTGATAAAGCACTGATTAACCTTTGTATAGCTCTAGTAGTGCTGTATGAATGGGTAAATGAGGACACTGTGTTGTAAAGAGCTTTGAATATCTTGATAAGATAGAATGGTACTATATAAGTACAGTCCATTTACCATGTAAAACTGAAACCAAAGAGCTACAATATACAGCTCCAACTACAGTGTCTTCTATTTGTTGTTGATAAATGTTGTGTGTAAGTGAAGTGGCAGAGCTGAATGTTGGCCAAGCATTGCTTGCGGTGCACACACAGGTCCCTATAACTGCTCCATAGTGGTGTTATCAGCCCTTATAATTGTTTGATCTAAATGCAACTAATAGGTCAAAACAGTCCAAGTAATCCTTTCATTACTGATATTGCACTCATTGCAATGACAATACTGTAGATGTTCAATATATTGTGAAGAACTACTTCAAAGCAACATGAAATGAGATGAAAATAACTATACCATCTAAAGTAACAGATGCTAAACATTTATTCTTATTCTTATTATTCTTCATCATTAACATTTATTTTTACAACTACAAGAATACAAAATGAGAAAAACTACAAATGATGTAGGCCAGAAAAGGATACATAATACTCTAGTGAGTTTTGGGTCTGTCCACAGGTCTCCTCCTTGTAGGACATGCCCCCCAAAAACCTCCCAACAGTAGGCACCCAGGAGGCACCTTAGTCATGTGCCTAAACCACCTCAGCTCACTCCTTTTGATCCAGGAGTAGCAACTGTTGTAGTCCCACCCCCCAAGGGTGACTGATCTCCTTACCCTAGCCCTCTTTATTCAGAATGAGGACCCAATTTGTCATTTCACTTCCCATTCCATCCTACCATCACTCATGAACCAGACCACCAAGTACTTGAAACCCTCTACTTGAGGCAGATTCAGTTCTGACCCAGAAGGGGGCATTCCACCTTTTTTCAGTTGGAAATCATAGCCAGACTTGGATTCATACGTCACAAAAAGTAACAAAGTCTGCTCTCGCTGACGTAACTGGAGACGTTCTTTTCAGCATGGACATTTTATACTCCATGAAAAACTACAGCACAGAACTCCTGGGAAGCCCCTCCCCTTGGAGTTACAGCATTTGGTATTTGCGTATTTGTACTCCTTCACAACCCCCCACAGCCACATACCAGATGTGCCTCTGCATCTGTGCTGTCTCTTCCATGCACAATAATTGTGGTATGTCCTTCCACAAGTTCGACTACTGTTTTACTGAAACTGTTGTACTTTTTTAACACCTCGGCCAGCAGCTTTGCAGCAGTGTAGTTGAAATTAAATGAGAACAATGTGGTTCACCTGCTTTTCCACATAAACATGCCCACAACAAAGTTCTGACCAATCACAACACCTGATGCATACCCCTGAGGAAAAAAGTTCTGCCTGGACCTTGTGCACAGATCTGATTCTGGAGCTTATGCAAGAACAAAACGACATAATTTTCATCACGCAACTACAGCAAGCGCAAATTTCTTCCGTTCTTGCAAAGTATGACTCCAGAATTGATGGAGCAGTTTCTCGTCCCAGCTGCTTCTGACATGTTGGCAAACCACCACAGTACACACTGAAGGTCAGGACCTGAAAATGCCAACAGGACTGCATCATCTGCAAAAAGCAGACACAACACTCAATCCAAGCATGCCACTCTCCATGACTGCACCTTATAAACCCCAAGTTCCACTCCCTAGCCAAACCCTAGGTCAGGCTGATGCTCAGTTCCAGAAATCCTCTGTTCTCTTCCACAATGACAAACTGTCTAGAGTTCCAAAATTTGATTTTTTCATGCTCCGTAAAGCATTACCACACCTCCAGATGCTCATCTGTTTATCTGACATAATGTTTTGCATCAAAATGAGTCATCTCAAAAAACACAATACAACCCTCCCTTTTCTATCTCTGTCTTTACCTTCTAAGACTGCAAAATGGTCCTGGAATTACCACACGTACATACTACACCATGCCCAGATCATGGGCATTCATTTACTGCATTGATTTAAAACTGATGGTCATTATCAATACAAAGGAGCATATGTACGGTAGTTAACAGTTTTCTTGTTTTGCTGTTTGGCAAGATTTCCACCAAAAAAAGTTATGAATGATTTCCATGAGATTAGTTTGAGAAGGGAGAGGCACAGTTTAGAATTTTGCTTTCTTAAACACAACCCATTAACAATAGTCACCAAGAAACGTGTGATTTTTGGTAACAAATGTATAAAATGTTAAACCCTACCTTGCTCAGGACATTCATGAAAGTGAGATTTAAATTTTTTAATCACTTCTTGGCCTGTTGCCTTCACATATCTCCTCCTACATGGCACTTCATGAGTGCAGCTACAGCATGCACTCTCAGGACATCATTGCACCCTCAGTGAGGACTGAACTAGGCAAAATGGTCTTCTCCTACTCCACTCCTGTTTCCTGGAACACCTTGCAAAAAGATCTGAAGCTCTCAACCTTAACTTCTCTAAGGGATTTTAAACAACTGTTAAGTTCATAGCAAAAATCAACACATACATGTTCCTGTTTTTAGTATTATAAATCACTTTATAATGTAGCTGTTTTTTTTTGTTTACCAGTAATTTTTATTTCATTTTTCTGTTTACTTTTCATTTTATATACTTTTTATATGATTCTCTATTGTTGTCTGAACCTCATTTGTGTTCTTTGTTTAAAACAGGTCTCTATTGTAAATACGTCCTCGAGGCTCATTGAGACTAACCTGTATAAATAAAGGTTGAATGAATGAAAAAAAAATGTAGTAAGTTTTATTAATTATACTCACTTTTTTGCTCAGCCAGTGCACCAGCTATTTGATAGACTTGACGGTGGAAATCTCAACCTCTTACAAAACACTACAGGTATAATGAAAAGTGCAAAATTCATGAATTCTTGAGGTGGGTTGACACCAGGGCACTTATTTTCCATCTGACAGACTTGCATTTCTTAAATTAAGGAATGTATTTTAAAATGACTTTCCTACTTCTTACACAGCACACAAGTGACCCTGTAACTCCAGAGAGAACATGAGAAAAGCTCTTCTGCACATTTTTTTTTACCTTCCGTGTTATTTAAATTAATTTTGCATCCACACACAATTTTTTTTAAGCGTTGCCTTGACAGCGCTGCGTTTCTAAAGCGAGGGAATAAAGAAGTTGGATGAGTATGAATGTGATGAGCACAAAGATGCTGTAGACAAAAGGAAATCTGGAGCTCTGCACCTGTGCACAGTACAGCAACTATAAAAAAAAAAAGCTGCCATTAATCACTTTGGTGAAACAGTGACTCTGGGTTCACTTATGTAGCCTGCACACAGAGCCAGGTTGCACAGAGAGAGGAGTACAAAACAATCAGTTAAAAAAAAAATCCTAAACACCCCTGATGTACCTAAAAGGAGTTTTATGAAGTATTAAAGAGCTTTTTTTTTTTTTTTTTTTTTTTAACTGTGCTGAACACGCTGCACAGCAATAAAAAGAAATCCTTTCAATTTGCCTTGGTCTCTTTCGCAGGTGGTACACCGGCTGTGAAAATGAAGGGTGAAAAGCACAATCCATGATTGTCTCTGGACTCAGCGGTGTACTTGCTGAGTGAAATTTCTGGACATCATCCACTGCTGTTTGAAGACACTCTCAGATATAATGTCCTTAGGTACTACTTGAGATTTCACTGTTACAGGAGCACAGAAAGTACCCTAAAAAGATAACACGATCAAGGTAGCTCGATCAAGCGAGGGAGATAATTTTGAAGCCTTATGTCCTGGACTGTGGCTCCAACCTGCATGATCATTATCTGACACAGTGATATACAGAATGCTCCAGGAAGAACGCAGCCGGGCGCTGGTGATGGAGGGAGAAGAAACAAATCATGGGGGCCCTGCTGGGATTCTGTGATGAAGGTCTGCCCCACAATCATTCCTTGACCCACCTGCATTCAGGAAAAAGCAGCATCTACGCTGAGCTGTCACCAGACAGGTGTGTGTGCAATGTTTGCTGGTTAGAACAGCAGCGGGTGAACACCAGACAGGATTACCTACATTAAAATGTCTGGCACAACGAGGCACGGCGTGGCGCAGGTGTTTGGAGTGCGGGTGCTGAGAACGATTCATCCGAGACACGCAACATTTCAGACACGTGCGGCTTTTAAAGAAAATTGGATGCTTCCTTTCTTTCACATTCCAGCGGAAAGCTTCTAAAACTGCCCAGGGAACTAAACAGCTTTCTTTGTCCAAGAAACCATGTCTACGTGTTTGTGCTCGTCTCAGTACTCCTGCACTAAGCTCATCCTTGGTTGAATGCGTCTTATTAAGAAGAGAATGTCTTTGTTTTGTTGTGAGTTTCCAACCGAGCAGCCTCACCCTGCTTTCCTGCGTCAAGCGTGTTCGTTTTGTCACGTAGCTCAGCTCTGTCCAGCAGTCATTGTTCAGGAGCGCTAAAATCCTCAGCATCCCAGGGGAAAGGGAACAAAAGTCAGGTTCTTGTCTTAATTCTCTACTAATTATATTTTCTAGACTGCCTTGATGGGGGAAAAGGGAGCATGTGTGCTGCAGCGATTGCATCCCTCCACTGTTCGCTGGACTCTCAGATTGGAGTGTTACTGGCTGGAGATCATCTGCTCTGTGGATCTCTGGGATCAGGTTCATTATAAGAGATGGAACACCACAGCACAGCCACAGATAAACCCTTTAGATCAGATGGGATTCAGTTTTCTCTTTGGCTCTGCTTTGTTCCTTTCTGACCATTTCTGATTTTCACCATGCCGCTTTTTTCCCGAGTGTTCTAAAGACAAAACGAAGAAAGAAATCGACTAAATGATCGAGTTGACAAAAGTTATACATTAAAGTGCTGGCCATGTGTTGTTTGATTTTGAACCAACACAGATGCATCTTTATGTTAGGGTGACAGTGTTTTTAATGGCCGCCACAGCTGAGCAGGGGATAGGGGATTGGTGGTGCAGAGGTTAAAGAAGGTGGGCCTGTGATCGATTACCTGTACAACATCAAAATGTGTGGAAAAGGTGAAACACCCACACCTGTCTCTACCATCATCTGCCCCACCTGGGCACTTGAGCAAGGCCCATAACCCCAACCATCTACTCCCCTAGGCACCCTGGGGGAGCTCTCTGTTCCACACAGAGGGCTGTGGTAGCTCGGTGGTCGGTGGTCACATCAGGTAAGGCATCTGGCAGAAATGCAATGGCCATGTCTTCGTGCGATATAGTTTGCTGTGGCAACCACAATGGAAGGGAGCAGCCGAAAACAACAACAGCAAAAAAAAAAGAAGCTAAGAAACTTAAAAATATAAAACTACAGGTAGTCCTCGGGTTACGACGGTCTTGTTACCTGTAAACACTCCTGACCAAGGTGGATTGGATTTTAAAGAAAAAAGAGAAAGAGTGAACCAGTGGTGGAGGGATACAGGTACAGTTTTTTTTTACTGTTTTATTTCATTATGAAACGTACTGTGCAGTATTTTATGTTTTTTTTATAATTATATAGGGTACTGTGTTAGCTAACTGCTTTGGAAATACAGTACTGTACAAGTTTATGGTACAGAATGTACGCTGGTTTTGTCTTACGTTGAAAAAAACGTGTTTACATTGCCGTACCATGCACGTTCCGACTTACGTCAAATTCGGTTTACGACGCCGCGTGAGAACGGATCTCCATCGTAAGTCGAGGACTACCTATATATATAAATTGGGACAGAAACAGAAAAATAACAAATAAGTAGTAGTTTTTATTCATGTAGCATGAATCAGCACTCCTCTAACTATGACCCTTGACCCTTGGGTCGTCTTCCAGTCTCCCCATGAATTGTTTTCTTTAAAGTTACATTTGACCTAAATAATGTCTGATGTTTTTCACACATTCATCGTCCTTGGATGCAGAGTCAGTCTGACTAATATTTTCTTATGCTTTTAAGAAAGGAAAACAAATAATTAATGAAGTTTGTTTTATTTGATTATCAAGTGTGAACATGAATAATTTTGATCATTGTTTTCAGTTATTATGATGAAATGATGTGAAATTTTATAATGTGAATAACATATTTATTTCTCCTGTTTTTCAGAAGATAACGTTCCTTCAGAGACGCCTGTTGACAATGTTCTTTGAGCTGGAGCTGTTTGCTTCAGCAGGGAAGTCACAAAGTTCCTGAGAGCAGTCAAAACTTTTCAGAGCTGTTGTTTTGCACAAAGTTCCTTACATTTTTTTTTTTTGGACTCCCGAACAGGAAAGTGGTTCACCTTGGACCCCTGAACCTGACCAGTTTGTCTTGAGGTCCACTCATTCAGTCCTGAGCAGATAAACGTGTTGCTCACTTACAATTGTTAGAAGTTTAAATAACTACAGAACATGGTGGGTTTTTTTTTAAACTGCAAGACTCAGGTTCTCAGCTTGAAGTCCAAACTGGCAGAAGGTGCTGATGGACAGCGCACCTCCTCATCTGATGTTCCCGGCGAGTCCTCCTCGTGGTGTATCCTGGTCTGATCCACCAGCAGAACCCCAGAAAGACGAGTGACCTGCTGCCCTCAACAAGGAAGGAGAACCTGGTGACGTGATGCCTTGGTCAGGTTAGGCCATTTTAGCTGATGCAACTTGGTAAATCATTTCCTGGCTTGCAGTGATGATAAATGACTAAACTTCTTTTAACCAAAACCCAAAGCAAACTATTTATTAAAATAGTCAAACTTTATCTAAATTCATGTGCGTATAAAACCAAAATAATTCCTGCTCAAAGGGTTAATTTGGCCTTAGATAAGAGACTTAAGCCTTGATTGATTCATTATTGTTGTTGTTGATTCTTAGTTTGATTATTTTTGTGATAAAACTTCAAAGATAACTTTGGTCTCTTCATTCAGATAAATATGAATTTGTTATGTATAGAGCTCCCTGTAATTAACGGATTCTACTTCAGTGACTGATTCTGATCATTAAAGGGTGAATATATTAATTAAGTTGTTTGTCAGTAAACTGACCAGCTGGTGCCCCACTTTAACGAGTGCTAAATAAATAAAAACAAACGTAGCAGTTCCTAGTGGAGACAGTGTCGCCCTTCTTCCTCAATCTCACCGTCGTAATTGCTACATTCACTTGGACTGAGATCAAAATCTCTTTTTCCAAGGAAACTGGGCCAAGACGTCAGCAGCGCACGTCATAAAACGATGACCAAAACAAGCTACAATAAAGAATAAACCTCAGTTCTTTTACCCACAAATGGTTCTCAAGTTGGAGTGCCATGGCAGCAGTGGCTTTAACTAAACACAGGAAGTTAATAAAATACAGGCAACGCTCAAAGTTCTCACTAATCTGATCGTTGAGGATAATTTTTGACTTATTAAAGTCCACTAAAGGCCAGCCCAGCCTGGATCGACTGTGGCCCGTCCAGGTTGGACCAGGCTTTACAATGCACAAGCACCCGCTTCGAACGTTATCAACTATTAAATGCCCGTTATTAATTATTATCATCCCCATATGTAGCGGTCAGACTGCCCCTCCTGTACCTCTGGGTTTAAAGGTACGTTGTTAGCATTGGTACTGATGATAATAGGCTCCGTTTTTAGCTACGTCTTTAGCTTTACAGTAAAGGGTCTGGTGTTACGTTTAGGGTCTTGGTTAGCACAAGGGTAAGGGGGTTAAGTTTAGGGTTGGTCCTCTGGGTCAGGTGTAACGTTAGGTTTAGGAAAAGGGTTATATAAGCTGGAAAAAAAAAGACACTGTCTGGTTTACCCCGGCGAGACGCTGCCTATTATCAGCGATAATAACGATAATAACATACCTTTAAACCTACTAGGAGGTAGGTGGGACAGTTTCACCGCTACATACAGGGATGATAACAACTAATAACGGCCATTTAATGGACTGATAACATCCGAAGCCGCTCACAGGCACCGCCATTTTGTAGTTTTCTTTCAATCAGCCTACACAGTAGGCACATGTCTTTTAAGAAACGGGGCATTGTGCTATGTAACCAGTTGTTCAAAACACACTTGGTTGCAACCCTCTCCATTGAGAGCTGGAGATCATGGCACAGTGATGCCAGCAGGACTGCACTGCATCATCTGCAAAGAGTAGAGATGAAATCTTGAGGCCACCAAACTGGGATCCCTCCGCCCCTGGCTGCACTGAGAAATTCTGTCCATAAAGGTTATGAACAGAATCGGTGACCACGGACAGCGCTTGCAGGGTCCAACTCCCACCCTGAAGGGGTCCAACTGGTTTAATGAATTAAAGAGTTTAAAATTCTCCCCAGGATTAACAAACACATAGAAGTTTGCCTACTTTTGATAAAATGTTCAAATTTTTTCTTTAAATGTTTCTGCTTTAGCTATAGCCATTCCTATTTTCTTCACTCGGATACAACTTTAGTGAGGTTGTATCTCTTCGGGGGCGTCTTTTTTTCCTCATCAGAACAATAAGCATAAAGGGAAGTCTTTGCACAAAAATGACTGTAACCTCCAGAAATCTGCACCACAAAAAAATGAACAAGTATAAAGGTAAGAAATTGTGCACAAGTAAATACAAAAATATATTTTATTGAAATTTAACAACTGATCTGGGTGCAGGTAAGACTTGAGTTTGGTTCGGTTTGTGACCCACTACTTTGGGACTCCTAGCTTAGGTGTCCCCCCTTTATTTAGTGTCTATGGTTATCAGTGTGTGTGATTTTTAAGATCTGCAGGTTCAAACAACTACTCTCACCGCGCTTTGCCACTGAACCCACCAAGAGGTCGCTGAGACACTACAAATGTCTGTGCGGTAGTGTGTATGTGTGCGTGAGAGTGTAAAAGTGCACTGACTCCCTGCTCTCCTGCTCTAATACCCCAAAGACCTTTGGTTCCTTAGCTATAGGAGGTCCTAAACAACAAACCCACATACAAACACACACACCATGAACACATCTTCAGAAGATATCAAAGATAAGACTTCAATCATTCTCATCTCTTGAAGTCTTAAAGAGCGAGCACCTCATGCCAAAGGTCAGCACACACCTGGAGAGCCACAGCAACATCAATATGCATTGATGAGGGTGACGAAGATGAGAACAAAGACAGAGGAGACGATGCTGCTAAATTACAGGAGGAGAAGAAACTGCAGATAAAACCAATTGAATTCTATTCAGTTTATTTAAATAGTTACAAGTCACAACAGAAGTCATCTCAGGGGCACTGAACAGAGACAATCATATACATAAAAAGCAGTGCTGTAGTCAAGACCACCTAACCCGAGACCAAGTCGAGACCAAGACCTCAAGTCTTGGAGCTCAGTCTTTTCACAGATTATCTCTTGTACTGTCACAACATAGTGGCAGTTTTGACATGTAAAAAAAACACATGTAACTTTTATATAAAAATTTTCATTCGTAAAAGTTACATACTTCAACTTTAAGTTTGCTTTTGAATGAATGTATCAGCTTTTCTAAATTTTCAAAGCTACATAAAGAAATCAGACATTCAGTGGTTTTTTTGCACAATAATTTTCATGTCATGTGACCCACTTATGTTAAACTACTCTACTAGACCTGATAGATGAGACACCCTCATTTATCTATCATTTTAAAACATTTCTAACTTTACACAATTTATTTGTTCAAAAATCATGGTTTTTGTTCAATAACTAATTATAAAATGCTTTAAAATGAGAAATAAATGATGGTCTCTTGTGTGTCGGGTCTATTATAGTAGTTTAACACTAGTTTTGTGTCAGTGGGTCAAATGATGTAAAGATATAAATTTTTGTTTCTGAAGAGTGTCTGGTTCAATAATTTGTTGACGGCCCCTAAGCGAACCATTACGTCTTGGAGGAGGGGCAGACTGAGCGCAGCTGACCAAAATCAGACTGCCTGCTTCGGATCGAATGAGAGGAACACACCGCTGAAACCATGGAGCTCGAATGTCCAACGTCCGTAAAACTAACTTCACTTCGGTAGAAAAGCGAGGCTCCAGCACAGCATGAACAGTTCAGAAACTATTTGAAATGAAATGAAAAAAAAAGCTATTTATTAAGTGAATGAGTTGTGTTTTAGACTGCTTATTGCTAGCAAAGCTGTTCTGACACAAAGTGCAGCCGTGACTGGTTTTGACTGAAACTTTACAGTAGAAAGTGGCTCCCCTTTCTTCCAGGTACTGCTTACCGGCGCGGAATATTTTAGTGGTACACAGTACTGGACCAGACTGGCTTACTTTCACCCTTGGTCGCGATGTTACGCTCTGTTGTATGTATTGTTCTGGTTGTACAGAACCGCGTCCAAGTGAAAGTGGGTGAGCGTGACAGCAGCAACAAAAACATGTATTTAATAATGAGTCACGTTGTCGCTTGGATTTAAATCAGTACTTTTTTGCATCCAATAAAAACAAATATGTAAACAAATAAACTGTTCAATATTCTGGCAATTTAGTGACATTTCCACCGTTGGAGAGACTGGTCTTGAAAAAAAATTCTGAGTCCTCAATGTCTGAGAACGAGACAAAACCAAGACCAAATGCGGTCGAGTCCAAGACCATCAAAAAGTGGTCGTGAGACCGGTCTCAACACCAAGACCCCTCTCAAGTACTACAACACTAATAAAAAGTAAGTAAATAACATTATTTATCTGATCAATTTGTCCTCTAGTAGTCTAAGCTTAGGGCAGCATAACAAGCCAACCCTAACTTTAGGATTTATCTAAAAGGAAAGTCTTCAAACTGGACAATGTGTCAGCCTCATGGACAGAAACTGGAAGTTGGTTCCAGTAGAGAGGAGCCTGATAACTGGAAGATCTTCCTCCCATTCTGTTGTTGGAAACTCTAGGAACCCCAAGTAAACCTGCAGTCTGAGAGCAAAGTGCTCCGGAACAATAAGAGCTGTAATATGAGCTGGAGCTAGGATGTTGAGGGCTTTGCATGTTAGAAGTAAGATTTTGAATTCTATTCTGAATTTGACAGGGAGTCAATGGAGAGAAGCTAAAACCAGCACTTGTTGGAAGATTCTCAACTTCGTTTGAAGAGTCTGTTTGAATTTGGGAATGTTTGACTTTTTGTTTTATTGTTTGAAGTTTCCAGACTAAAACTTGTGTGGAAAAGGTTGTGAAAATGCAGCGCACTTGACTGTGTGTGCACAGAAAGACCATAGAGTTTGCTCTGTGTTTTACAGATAATGAGATTCATTCATTCATTCAACTTTTATTTAAACAGATAAATCATATTGAGCCTCGAAGACTCATTTACACGTGAGACCTGTTTGGACAGCCGGACAATAAGTGGTGAAATTGACAACATAGGTTTTGGAGGAAAATAATTCCTAACGTGCTCTATACATGTGCACTATTTAATGTGAAACGTACTGGAAGCTATGGGTTCAGTACTGCACTCCTACAAAGACATTCAAATAAGAGATTAAATATTGATATAGCAGTAAAACCATGGGATCTATTTCTCTGCGTCTTAGGGTTGTCATTTTCTGTACTTGTTTGTATCTACTGTAATTATGTATAGTTATTTTTTCTGAGTTTGTTTATCTATTTGTAATTTTCTAAATGATTTAGTCAGTTCTCCTTCACAGCAGATAGACCCTGCTATGACATTAAAACAATTCAGAATGTGGATGGTTTTTACTGGAGAGCTTATTTAGGTAGTTTTTCAGGTATATTCTATGCAGTTTTGACATGGGGTACACATTCATTATGAACGATGCACTCTGCTGACTGTGGTGTAGTAATAGGGCAGCTAACTTGGGACCACATAGTTGCAGGTTCGACTCCCCGCCATGTCCATATGTCGCAATATCCTTGCGCAAAACACCTATTCTCTACTTGCTCCCCATGCAGGCGCTTAAATAGCTGTCTGCTGCTCCACTTGGGTGTATCTCACGTGATGCAGAGAACAAATATTGTCTTTGTATGGGAACATAAAATGACAATTCATAGCATTTTTACTGAATCCACCCAAAAAAAAAAAAAAAAAACAACACAGCGAAGCTTGACTCATGATTACGTTCAACAGGCTGGATGTAGTCAGTGTCGGTTAACACATAAGGGGGAATGGCTCAAGTGTAGAATCTTGGAGAAGATGTTAAGGTGGAAATATAGGAGTGTTGCATCCAAACATGAAAAAAAAGAGAATAAACAAGACAACTTTCAAGAATAAATATCAGGGATCAGTCATGATGAAGGAATAATGAAGTCAGAAACATAAAGCTTGGCTTTCAAAAAGAAGCAGTAAATAAACTCACATGGTAGTTCACAGTTGTTTAACATTATGCTAACTTTTTTTTATTTAAGGACACATTAACCATCAACATGATTAAAAAAAAAAAAAACGTTAAAAGTCTGTTTCTTTCTTTATGATTTATTTTTTAATCAATCTTCATGCTTTTGCAAGGAATGCCTTTAAATCGCTGAGCAGTTAGCCAAGAAAGATGGCTTTGCTGGTCGTTGTTTGTAAAGTTATTGCAATTTGTGCATTTTTAGTCCTTTTACCTTGTTATTGTTTTCTGTCTTTGCAGACAAAGTTCTAATTATTTAAATTTACCGTACATTTTGAGACTAAAACGTCCTCAGTTTTAGTCTCATGGCATTGCCACGGTTCTCAATGCGTAAATATTGTTTATTGCAAAAGTAGAAAGCGCAGATTTACTCTCCTTTGCTGGTTTGAACTTTTGTGATGCCAAACTTTGCTTGGCGCAAAAATGTCGAGTAACTGATTGAGATAGGAACGGGCGGGCTTATCTCTGAAAGCTTGGTGTTTGGATACGTATGATGTCCAACCAGTTCTCGTGACGCTTTCTAGGCTGCGTGCTCAGATAAGCTCTGGGATCTGGAGAAGGTAGAGACATATGCAGGTAACAAACAAGACACAATTGAAATTGGAGTAAAAGAAAGTGCCGGATTCTGTTTGTTCAAATGTGTGTTTATGCTATGTTCTTCCGCACTAAGCCTACTTTAGCTCGCCGTACTCCCCGAGCAGTGACCGGAGCACTAAGCTCTCCTCGTCCAAGCACTTGGAAACTGGAACGAGGCAAGGAGAATGAGGGGATGGATTGGAAAGAAAGGCATTTGTTCAATGGGGAAGAAAAAGGATGGAGAGCAAAGACAGACGACTGGAGAAGAGTGGCAGCAGAGAGAGGGAGAGATGGACAGCAGCAGCATATGGAAAGACACAAAACAGAAAGAACTGACAAACGAATGGAACCAAACAAAAGGAGGAGAAGGATTGGATTGAGGGATGAGAGAGAAGGCGAAGCTCTTCTCCCTTTTTTCTTCTCATCCCCCGTGAGAGTGTGTATATATGTGTGTTTTCTTCCTCGTCAGATCTGATGGGCTTTTATTCCCACACAAAGATGGGACATACCTGGCACGCAGGAACGTGAAGGAGCTGGCAGAAGTGTTTGTTGGTGTGTTTGAGTAAGTGCATGTGAGAAAGAGGCACTGGCTCACCTGCTTGGCAGAGAACGATGCTAGTTAGAGGATCACCTGACCGCCTGAGATGTCCCACTTAACACGAGTGCAGACACACACTTAAACCACTCAGCAGCAGTACTTTCTCCTGACGTATGCTCTCGTATTTCCTTATGTCACCCCTTGGCCTGGATCGCATGTTTACCATGGGCCTTTAGTTTCATCACAAGGGATATCAAAATTAAACTGCAAAATTAAGCTTAAATTAAAGATCTGTCACCCCTTAAAGAAATGCTTATCACCCAGTACTTTACATGCCAGAGTTTTAGACTATTTTCATTTTAGGATCAGAAATTATAATGGAGTTGTAGCTGTTTTGCTCAAGGAGTCAAGGATTCAAGGTTCCTTGTTTGTCATTTGCACCCCCATGGGGTACATGTGGTGGAATTAAACACAGGGTCCCAGTTACATCCCACAATAAAATGTAAAAGAAAAACAGTAATAAGGTCTAAGATATGAACCAAGAAAAACATCAGCTAAAAATACACTAAGCACTAGTAGCATAAAAACATTATGTCGAACAGCAGCACGAACATGAGTCTGTATGAGCATATGAGTGCGTATGAACACAGCAACATGAAACAGATCAGCAGCAACATGAAACAGATCAGCAGCAACATGAAACAGATCAGCAGCA
>JARVGS010000400.1:23665938-23676903 GCA_031762315.1 Hypsolebias antenori | reverse complement strand
CCATCCATCCATCCATCCATCCATCCATCCATCCATCCATCCATCTATCCATCCATCCATCCATCCATCCATCCATCTGTCCATCCGTCCATCAATCCATCTGTGTGTCCATCCATCTGTCCATCTATCAGTCCTTCCATACAAACATACATACATACATACATCCGTCCAGCCATTCATCCATCTAGCCATCCATCCATTATTTTTACCAGCTTCTTCCTTTTCAGGTCACAGGGGTCACTGGTGCCCATGTCCAGTCATCTCTGTGAGAGAGGCAGGGGGACACCCTGGACAGGTCTCCAGTCCATCACAGGGGTCTAAAAATCTTCTTTTCATTATTCATCTGTACTATGTGTCTTATGAAAATTAATTTTCAATTTGATTAAAATGTCAGCGATTCACCAGGTCTCTCTTGTAAATGAGTCCTCGAGGCTCACTGGGATTAACCTGCCTAAAGTAAGGTTGAATGAAAAAAACATCACTTCGATAGACTATTTGTCTTTTACAACTAAATCTGAATCATCACATCAAATCATGGATGAAGTCATATTTGGTCTAAATTAACTTAGCACATATTCAGATCTTTTTTTTCCCATTTTAAGCTTCATTTTGATTCTTAGGTCATCCTGATCTGAACGATTCCAGAGATATGGATTGATTTCTCTTGCTACTCAGGATAATCCCTGGAAAACTATGTAGTTTGAAGCTTATTTTTAGAGCATTCTAATGAAGATTTCTTGCCATCATTTGAAAGAGTTAATCTCAAACTATGTTTTTAAAATCATGATTACTCTGCTGGTATTGAAAATTGCTTTCATAGCACGCAGGGAAAGTAACAAAAATGTTAGGCATTTCTGAGAACCATCGTTCGTTGGTGCTGCTCTGAAAAGTGCTTCAGAACATTAAATGTAATTTATTTTAGACATTTCATTTGAAGGCCACAATATATACATGAAAAGTAAGTATTTATTCATCATATCTAGACAAAATCCCACAATTACAATTTTTTTAACCATATTAAATAATTATTTACAGCTGCCTATATGTCAGCTTACAACATTCTATTTGAATCATTGGTTTGATGTGACAGGCACATGGTTCTCCTTCACAAATGGATTTTTACTATCATCACTCCACCTAATAATGCATAGATATAATTGTTGTTGAAACATTTTTGAGACATTTTCTGTTTGCAAACACCCAAATGAAAAATAAAATGATAAAAATGACAATGTTTTAGTTTTGAAACCAAAACTTTGCCATCAGATGTTCATCACTCCAACGAAACTCACCATTCATGTTTCATTCTGTACAGTTTTTACTAAAAGACATAAACATGAAACATGATGTCAGACTGACACAATATCAGTAAGGACATTTTTTTAAAAGTAAAACAAATGCATCGCCATAGTGTTAACTGTACTCATGATTTCTCGTTTCACAAAGTGACTGACAGGCAACACTTTCCTAAAGAGGCATGTTCTAAATCATCATGTAAAATCCAGACCATGTCTTGGATGCGAGTCAACATTTTGATGTAGTTTGATGTAAATGATACTATTATGTTCATGTAATACGGCTCTTTCCTGTTCTTACAACAGTCTTCGGTCAAATGCAGCCATGCAATTCTACAAATATTCCTAACCCACGTTGTTTCCAGTTAGGTGGGTTCTGGCCTGCAGGCAGCACTTCAGAGTGATGCTGTGTTCGGCCTGACACTCTGTGGTGAGATGCAAATGAGAGGAGGCTCATGCTAATGCAACAATGGAGCACGGTGGTCTGGAACAAGACTTTTCAGTGTTGCGAGAAGCCAGACATGTACAGACAAGAAGTGTCCAAGTGATGTGTTAAATGTGGTGTTCCGGTTGTACAGAGAGTGGGATTAATCAAAATATAACAAGTGATACTCTGTCGCTGAGGGGTTTGAATAATGAATGTTTGTATGCAATGTTTTCAAGATGAATACTTTTTTAGACAGGACCTGAGCAGGGAACGCAAATACTGTAATCCTTAAAGATGTTCAAGAGGTCAGTACTTAGACTGTGTAGAAGGACAGGGTTCTTTTTTTTCCTCTCCTGGAGGTGTAATGGTGGAGCCAGGGGGTGGCCAGTGGTGGCCTTGCCCACCATAGACTGATCTTCAGCCACACCAATCTTTTGAGGAAACTATACAATAAAGCAGTGTTTTTCAAAGTAGGGGCCGTGCCCCCCTGAGGGGGCCGCCAGAATGTGCTAGGGAAGCCCCAGAAAGCTGGAGAGAAGAAGATTTAAAAACACAAAAATAAAAATAGTAAAAATAATGATAAAAATTGCCCACTGGGGCAATCTCTATCTGTCATTTCCAGATAAACACACCTGAGAGATGTTAGATTTATTTTTGATTTGTTCTTCTGGTCAACGGGTTGTTGAAAAGTTGTTGTTTTTTTCCAGTGGGAATATAATACAGTGTTTAAAACATGCTAGTTAATAACATTTTTATGCTCAGCAGCTGTAACAAGTAATTGAAAATAGTGAATAAAAGTCAAAACATTCTAAAAGTTTATGTTTCTTTACATATTTTGTAGCATTGTTTGTGGGTTTGTGAGTGGGGGCTCAGCCAGAAGCTAATGCTGTTTGTGGGGCCATGGCATGGAAACGTTTGTGAACCCCTGCATTAAAGCAATATAGGGACTAAAAAGTAGTTTCCTCAAATGATAGAGGTGGTCCATTTACTTAGTGACATGGTGGTGGCCATCTTGGATTTTGACGTAATTTTCAAGACAAAACTTTCTAGCCGCACACCAAAATAAAAGTTATTTCACTTATTTTTCAAGTTATCATGTTCACAACATGCACAAATAGGCAGATGGAAGGTATTTCCAATTCCCCTCTTCACTCCATGATGGGGAGAATAATATTTACTTCATTTTTATATTCTTTAAACTGACCTAATTAAATGGCCTAAACACTGATGTTTTTCCATTTACTTATCTTAAATTCAAACAAGAAGCAGTTAAAAAAAAACCTTCATCTGCAGCTTGTTTTCATTGCAAAGCAGAGGTTTGTGCCCCATTTCCAGCTACCGTGCGTCTCTTCCTCCGTCCTCCGAGCGTCGAGCTCTGTTTGTAGTGAAGTCACCCACCGCAACCATCTTTGGCTGCTGCTTCATCGCCGAATACCACAGCACAAACACAATGACTGGGACTGAAGGGAGAAATGTGGACGCAAGAGCAAAAACAGGGCAGAAAGTGAGAGTGATGAATGCTGACGGTAATATTGTGTAACTGACGGATTATTCATTGTGTTGGTAGTTCTCAGCAGCAGCTGCTGCCAAACTACACAAAGATGAACAGCAGCTACGTTTAAAGGTTTCTCTGAGGCACCACTGACTTCAAGATTTATATCTGTTTCCAACTTGGACATTTAATTTACGTAGAAAAACTGTAACGTTAAAACTAGCATTCAGTGTTGCCTGCTTCCTGGGGTAATAAGTTTCCAACAGATTTCTGATCTGTTAGCCTTCTGTGTCTTTGATAAGAATGACTCTCAGCTACTACCACAACTGACTTTACCTCAATATCTGTTAAACTGAGTTATAGCCACTTTTGTGATTGTTACGATTAATTAGATGTTAAATAATTTCAAATCTGTTTGTCTCTGTGATGGATCGAGTTGAAAAGCAAGAGAAGTCACAGGAAGTATTAGAAAAATAGGGGTTTTATTTTAACCCCAAAATATTATTTTTAATAAAAATGACTGTTGAGCTCATAAAAGAGGTCAAAGGAACAAAACTGAACTTGGGCAAAAATGTGAACACACTGGGTGTACCAACAAACATAATTGACCTGAAAAAATGACACATGGGGGTTTATACTGGCTGGTCAGACCATTCAGACACATTATTATTATTATTATTATTATTTTTATTCATTCCAGTTTGTAAAACACAAGAAAGTACATTTACAAAACCATCTCAGAGGAAAACAAAAAACAAATTTAAAATGAAAGGAAGCAGAAGAAGAAACAATCTTATAATATCTGACCCTTTTCAAACAAAATCAATTCAAACAATCAATTTTTAAACAATAATCTTTAAATGTCTCTAATCTCAAATATTGTATAGCAGTTTATGCAAGGGTTATTCCACTCTTATACTTCTGCCAATTTCATAATTAAACTCTTATTTACATGGAGTTCTGTGGTAATTTTCTAGCACAAATAACAACTGCAGCAAGCAGTAGCACTTCAAGCAGGACTTTCATAATATTTTTGCTGAAATAAAAATGCAAAATGAATGGTGGTGTGAAGATATGATCACTAGTGTTTGCATGAACTGCTATAAAAATTTTGAAGAGAAAAGAGAGGTTTTGCAGAGAGTTTTTCATGTGTCATGGGGGAGGTTGGAGACATGGAATCCGAATGGGCCATGTTCAGGGCCTCTATTGCAGATGTGGCTTCCAGGAGCTGTGGCCTGAAGGTCATTGGTGTCTGTCACGGTGACAACTTAAGGACCTGCTGGTGGACACAAGCAGTGATGGAGGCCATGAGGAGGCCTTCAGGACTTGGCTATCCTGGAGAACTTCTGAAGCAGCTGACAACTACAGGGTGGCCAGAAAGCCTATGCTTCTATGATTGCAGATGCAAAACCTTGAGCATGGGAGGAATTCAAGGAGGCCATGGAGGACTTTTAGGTGGCCTCAGAGAGGCTAAAAGCTCTGGATGTTGGACAAGTCCATTACCATGGTAGAGGCCACTGAGGTAATCAAATCACTCCTCAGTGGCAGGGTGCCAGGGGTGTACGAGATTTACCCAGAGAGCCTAAAAGCTCTGGATGTTGTGGGGATGTCATGGTTGACATGCCTCTTCAATGGTGCATGGGAGACTGGGACAACGCCTGTGGCATGGCAGACCAAGGTGGTAGTTCCCATTTTAAAAAAGGGAAACTGGAAAGTGTGTTCCAACTATCATGGGATCACACTTCTCACACTCCACTGCAAAGTTTATTCCAGGGTATTAGAAGAGAGGCTTCAACCAATTGTCAAACTTTGGATTCAGGAGGAACAGTGTGGCTTACATCCTGGTCGTGGGACAGTGGACAGATCTTCACTCTTGCAGAGCCTCCCCAGACTACAGTGCATGTGTTTTGTGGATCTGGAGAAGTCTTATGACCATGTTTCTTGAGGCATCCTGTGGGGGGTGCTGTGGGAGTACTGTATAGTGTGCAGCCTTTAAGCAAAGTACAGCTCCTTCCCAGTGCAGGACGGACTCCACCAGGGCTGTGCTGCCCAGGTTGTGTCAGGAAGGATGTTCAGCATAAAATAATTATGAATCTTTAAGCAAGTTCACTTACTGTGGTGAACCTTGAACAAGGAAGCATATAAATCAAAAACAACTATGCTCAATTGTGAATAAAATATTGGATTAAGAAATTTCCAGATTATCGTCAGGCCAAGCCCTTCAGTGTGCACTGGGACGATTCACAGCCAAGTGTGAAGCATCCGGAATGGGGCTCAGTTCCTTTAAGTCAAGGCCATGGTTCTTGAGCAGAAACAGGTGGAATGACTCATCCGGGTCGAGTCTTTGGGACATTGCCTCAGGTGGAGGAGTTCAAGTATCTGGGAGTTTTGTTCTTGAGTGATGGTAGGATTGAGCTTGAGATGGATGACGAACTGGGGCCTCCTCCTCAGTAATGAAGACATTGCTTCAGTCTTTTGTGGTGAAGACAGAGCTGAGTTGAACTGTCTACGTTCTAACCCTCAACTATGGTCATGAGGTTTGAATCATGATCGAAAGAACAAGATCCCGGATACAAGTGGTTGAAATGGGCTTCCTCCACAGGGTGGCCAGGCCCAGCCTTAGAGATAGGGTGAAGAGCTCTATCACCCAGCAGGAGCTCAGAGAAGAGCCGCTGCTTCTCTGTATCAAAAGCTGTCAGTTGATGTAGTTCAGGCATCAGATTAGGACGCCTCCTGGACATCTCCCTTTAGAGGTCTTCTGGGCATTTTCCACTACTAGGAGGCCCCGGGGAAGATCCAGAAGTGGCTGGAGGTATTGAGTATCTTCTACGGCCTGTGAACGCCTTGGGATCCCCCAGAACAAGCTGAAAAGTGTTGCTGGGGAGAGGGACGTCTGGGTTTCTCTCCTGGACCTGCGATCTCCACAACCCGATTACAGATAAGTAATGGAAGATGGAGATGACAATGAAGTTCAGTCATGTGTAAATTTATTGTAAAATTCTGTTTGAATGTCAAGGCTCAGATCCCATCATTCCACAACATGGCCAGGCGATGAAAGCATCTCAAAAAGTTTGAGATGCAGAAATTTGCAGCTTAAATAGACTGTCCAAATTGGTAAACATCTTTGCAGGTTATGAATGTGATCACATGTAGAGCAGCAGTGTAGCTAAAACTGTTCACCTAAAATAACTCACAGCTTTACACCATGTGTTTAAAATGGGCAAAATTCTCTATAATGGTGGTCTGTTAGTGGTCTGCATAGCATCTACACTGCAAATCAATGTGCAATAACAATGTGCAATCACTCCTTAATGTGCAGTAATGTGGTGTGGTGTATGGCTGTTCCTTTTATCTCAGTTTTCTTTTTAAACCTTTTTATACCCTTTCCTATCTTTCAGATTTCTGATGTTGATTCAAGGTTTGCCTTCAGAAAGCAGTTTAAATCTAAATCTCATTGCAGTTCATGCAAAAACTATTAAATTTAACTTTTACACCACTGTTATTTTGGATTTACATGTCCTTTTCTGATAGAAACATTATGATATTCCTGCAGGAAGTGTCCCAGTCTGCCCCAGAGGTGCTACAGCTAGCTGTGACTCTTTGCTTTTACTAATAACCATAAAACTCCCTCCCTGTAAATAACCACATAATGCAAAGTTGACAGTGGGGTATAAAGTTCATGAAAGAGTGATTGCATGACCCGAAGCAGATGGCCTTAGGCTTGAGCCTCGTTCTGCTGGAGGTTTCTTCCTCATGAGGGAGTTTTTCCTTTCCACTGTTGCCTTTGCTCAAGATAAGAGTCTGTGAAGAAGTTAAATTCAAAGCAGTCTGCTCCTCAGCTAAATAGTGTTATCAACGTACTTTTTTATATATACGAATGTTTATGTTCAGTGCCCAAGATGACTTATTTTGTGACTTGGCACAAAATAAATAAACTAAATGGAATTGAATGAACCATTATAAAATTTTAGAAACTGAAGGTGGTTTTACTTTGTACTAGCCAACCAAGTCAGAGGATGTTCAAAGAACTATCTATAACAAGATATAAAATTGTTTATAACCTTTCCACAGAATCTCTCTTAAAACTGGCTGAGATCTGCTTTTAGTTTAGTTTGCAAATGTAATTATCACAGGAAGGAATAAAGAACAAGAGATTAAAAACGTTAAGAAGAGTGATAGATTGACAGCACAGAGGAGTGTTCTCAGTGATAAATTACCAGGAGCTGTGTATCCAGTGTTGATGCACAAAAAAAGGAGGCAATTTGATCTGAAAATACAAGGTGACAAATGACATCGGTAAGTCTGACCTTAGGTGGTGAGCTTTGAAGGCATGATAATTTTACGAGTTTTACTAGACACTATATAAGGTAATTAAAGATCAATACTGACTGTGGTCGGGAAGTGTTAGCGCTAAATCCTGTTACTGTTTCACCAGTTTTTTCTTTAGTGTGAATGCTACCATACACTCATTCAGCTGGGACTGTATCCATTTCTCAAAAGTGCCACAGATCTCTTTCAGATATGTTTGCCAACACAGTTTACTCTCTGGGAGAAAAAAAGGGCTGATCCGATAATCACATTCCTCCTCTGGTTTTGTCCTCCAGCCATTCTCACTTTCTGCAAGGGTCCATTCACGTAGCGGTAACCATTCTACCTCGTCCTGAAAGGCTTCAAACCCTCTGCTGCTCAAAGGCTGAGAAAAGGGCAGCCCATGCTTTCTCTTCATAACACAATTATCCATGGAGCGGCCGGGTCCGGCCTCCAGCTCATTCAGGCTGGGTCTGATGGCCAGACAGTCCCATGACTTCATCCATGCACACTATCAGCCTATTGCCATGCAAAACAGCCTCAACACTCCAACAGCCTAAAAAAGACCCCACAAATGGAGTTGCTTTGTCCTGCAGCTACTAATGCATGTATTTTTTGTACAAAATAAAGAATTGAGACTGAGAATAAATGCCGCTCTTTTAGCTTGTGCCATTATGATATGTTGGCCCATATGGTGGGAGGATTTGTAACAACATCTCACTGAGAACACAGTGAGAAAAGAAACATTGGGGAGATCGGTATCTAAGGGCTTTAAGAGCTTCAGGCACCTGTTTTTACAATATAGGTTATTTGAAAAAGAAAAAACAGAAATTAAAACAAGTGTTTAACATTGACTGTCAGGAATTAAAAATACACAGATTCCATATTTAAATTGTGAAAAGAAATCCTCCAAAATTCTTGAAATTTTGAGTCTGAATTTTAGAGAAACCTTTCTAACGAGTCATTAAAATTAAAACTCAAAATTAGAGGAGTGGAATGTGAAGCCAGCACGCCTTCAGTGTGGAGCTGAGGCAGCTTTATATGATTAAAATTGACTGGCACATGGTGCAGGGCTCCACTCCCGTAAGATATATTGAAGACGCCCCTGGGAGGGCCAGCAGCCAGAGGCCTCCCTCCATAAATGGGACAGGTTTGTAGAAACAAGAGGCTGCCACCACAGTTCCCTTCAGCCTGTGTGTGTGTGTGCGTGTGTGTTTTGTCTTGGCAGGCAAGAAGTGGTCACCAATTCCAATTCTTTTCGCTTTTTAACATCTACTCAGGCCCCTTCCCCCTCCTCCTGTGGGACGCAAGCCTGAGTGGTTCAGAAACAAAATTTATCACATCACAGACAAAAAAGGAATGAGGGGACAGAAACCCAAAAGCCAGAATAATTTGTCTATATGATGACAACATGTTACGGCTTGGCAGAGGCCAGAAACAGATGGAAATGAAGAAACTAAAATTAAAAGTCAAATTGCAGCTATGTGTCAAGCCACAAAATGAAGCCATGGGCTGGAGTGATGCCACTCTGGTCAGCTCCCCTTAAAGAATTCTGGGAAAAAACAGATAGGGTTTGGTAGTTCTGTTCTAACAAAACTGTAAGAGGTTTCACGACTCACATTCCACTTTCTTCTCCATTGGAGCCCAAATAGTTGGTTGCACAGGAGGCAATCATAATACACACTGCTGTATGTAATAGCACCTTTCAAAATAAATTGGTTTGTATATTTAAAGACACTGAAGTATTCAAGGTTATGATGAATGTGGGGGGTATTATGGGTAAAATCCATTTAGGGTTCAGTCAAAGAGGAAGAGGAGGGTGTTCTCAGAGACACCGGGAGGCTCCACAGAACAAGCAACATTTGACCCACAGAAGCTGGGGGGTGGGGGGGGTCATGTAGATGTGGCTGCTCTAATAGAAAGGTACCCGAGAATTAAATATGACAGGTTATAACAATGAAAACAAAACGTTCTGTCACAGATTGTGATGGAAGGACCCGCACACCAGAGGCAAAAACTTTATTCAAGGATTCAAGATTCTTTATTGTCATACGCACCACAGGTGGTACATGAGGTAGAACAAAATTGTGTACACAGGGTCCCAGTTACATCCAACAAAAGTATAAAATTTAAAAGAAAAACAGTAATAAGAACTAAGATACGAACAAAGAAAAACATCAATAAAAATACACTAAGCACTAATAATATAAAAACAATTTGCCAAACAGCAGCATGAACATGAGTCTGTGTGAGCAGATGAGCACGAATGAACACAGCAACATGAAACAGATCAGCAGCAACATGAGACAGATCAGCAGCAACATGAAACAGATCAGCAGAAACAATGTGATTTTTCACAGTGATTATTCTGGCTAGAGATTCATAAGTCTGCACAAAAGGCCGAGATGGTGTAGAGGCAGGGCAGCCGGCTCAGGACCGGAAGGTCCCAGGTTCAATCCCCGGTCACTTCATACCTCGTTGTGTCTCTGGGCAAGACACTTAACCCCGAGTTGCTCCCGGTAGGACTGGCTGGCATCTTGCATGGCAGCCTACCGCTACCGGTGTATGAATGTGTGTGTGAATGGGTGGATGGCTGGTACTGTACTGTGAAGCGCTTTGCGGCCCCTCATAGGGGGCTGGAAAGCGCTATACTGTATAAGTAAGCTCCATTTACCAAAAACTCAAGTTCATGTTGCTGTATTGTTTTTATTGTTTAATGCTATCAGCGTATTATTAATAGATGTTTTTTAGTTGACATTTTTCTTTGTTCATATCTTTGATCTTATTAGTTTTTCTTTTACATTTTATTGTTGTCTGTAAGTGGGACCCTGTGTAGACTACATATGTTCATCCCACAAGTTCAACATGTGGTGCATATTCAGTATTTATTCAACAAGATAGTTCATGCTCAGTAATCCAGGTGTCAAATCTGACACCTATTTATTCAACACTTTTTTTTTAACTTTATAAATAAAATCAAAGCAAGTCCTTATCGGCACAAATAAAGTGATGTGGAACATGTTTTGTCTGTTCTTACCGAGTACAGAAGCTGCAGCGTTGTTCTGCTCTGTGAGGAGCAGCTGGGCTGCGACAGAGGTCTGTCAGGTGTAGACTCTACTGATGGAGCAGGTGTAGGCTCTGCTGATGGAGCAGGACAGAAGCTGGGAGGCTTGGAGGGTTTAAAGTGGAGTTTAGAGACAAACCGTCACGTGCTGAAATACGTTCTGGATAAAATACAGTGAGAAACGGGAACGGAGGACAGTTAGCGTTTATGCTAATTAGCTTAGCATCGTAGCAATGATGTTGTCCTATTATAGTGTCAGCCTCTTTTGTTAGTTAAAAATGTAGGAGAACAAGGCAGTGGAGTTGTTACCTTATTCGACCTTACACTTTTCAATAATCATACAAGACTCATTCGAATCTCAGGGTAATAATTATTGATT
>JARVGS010000400.1:23618074-23628379 GCA_031762315.1 Hypsolebias antenori | reverse complement strand
CCCCCCCCCCCCCCCCCCCCCCCCACACACACACACACACACTCCTGAGGACATCCGTTGTCTTATCAGAATTGGGACGCTGATAGACACTGTACCATCTTATCAGAACTTTGAAACATTCTGGAGTGTCTATGGACAACTCACGGCCTTTGATGTCCCTTATGCATAAATGTATTATGATGTCATTGTATGTTGCTGTTTTATGTTGCATGGTCTTTTTTTGCATCATTTACACTGTTTCTGGCCAGGACATGGTGTGAGGCATGATTTTTTTTTTTTGGCTTCCTCCACCCTCATGCGTTCTTTTTCTCATCTACCTGTATGCTGTATGTAACAGGTCTCTTGCAATTGCGTCTCCCATTGAGCCTTGAAGATTATTTATTATTATTTACACAGGTTAGTACCTGTATAAATAAAGGTTTAATGAAATAATGTGAGATCAGAATTGTTTAAAGATGGCATCTGCTCAGATTATATTGCTAATCTGTTCAAAAACAATCCCTTTCTTTAAACTCAGGTGGTAAGATGAACTTTCTACAGCAGGTAAGATATAAACTGTTCACAACCTTATAGATCCCCACTATAAAAGACCCTTACAGTTGTATTAAGAAGTTAGACATGAAATTTGTAACAAATGTTTGTTCAATGCGAAGTTTAGAGGACAATAATGGCTCATGCAGCACAAACTAACAAATGCTGCCACATCCTCGCACAAATGTTTGCACACGTGCACACACCCTCAGGGTGTCTGTGGTTCGGAAGCATATGGGTTCCTGTTACTACGGTTATCTGAAGAAAACAAATATGTTTAATGTACCGTTCCGTGTTTACTGTGTATGTAATTGACTTGCCGTTAATATGTTTGAAAGTAATTTTCTAAAACGAAGATAAAACCAGAGCAGGTTTGATTTCAACAGCAAAGACAGAGTTTGTAGGGAAATACTGATATGCTGCTTCAAAGATTTGATTGTGCTGCTTGTATTGGCAGAATGATGACAGTTTATGTATGAACATTACAAACCAGAACCAGTTTTGGCTCCAGAACCTCAGGGGGTTTCCTGAGGCGTCAGAGGTAGTTTAATTTTTAGAAAGTGTTGGCTGTAGATTAGACTTGTTCCAGTGCTTTCCTTGAGTCTGACCTGGGAGTTTAGAGGCCAGGTCAAACTTTGGGTTCGTAGTTTTACACTTTGTTCTGCTAGAGACAGCTACTGCTACCACCAAGTGTGTTTAGTTAAAAAAAAAAAAAAAAAAAAAACAGCAAACTAATGTGTCAAATATGAATACCATGAAAAGTTTGCATGCAAACGTTGCATTGCAACAAGACCATCAATGTTTTTCACTTAAGCATTTACTCAGCTGCACCAACTCATTTTAATAACAAATTTCCAATAGTTGTAGCAGAAATGCAGGCGTGACTGGCAAACACAAAAATAAATTATTTTTATTTACATAAGTATTAATGTCTGTAATGTGCGATATAACTGAGTCATCACAAGCTGCATGAATTACATTTGCATAACTGCTGTTGAATAAACATTACGTTCACAGAAAACAGCATGAAGTCATGGTAAAAAAAAATAAAAAACATATTCCAAGGTTTTAAAAAGTCACAGCAAAGAAAGAAACAGCCTCAGACACGCCACGCTATGTGTCATTGTGTTGTTAAATACTGCCAGACTGCAGGATTAGTGATTAACACTAGTAATATTGATATATTAAGAAAATAAGCAGCAGTTAGGTGCTGCTAATGAAATTCATTGAATAAGTGAACGCTGGTAAGTGTGAGAACATTTTTAAACTGAGGATTGTTGTCAGTTTGTTGCTCCGTCATCTTCAGGTGTGTTTTAACACAGTGCCAAGAAGGAAGGGCATCAGCAATGCCCTTAGAGAAGCAAAAGCATTTTAATTTGGACAGACGAGAACAAAATAGAGATTTTTTTTGGACAACAATGCACAGTACCATGTTTGGAGGAAACCAAACACAGCCTAAATAGCTCATACTAACTGTCAAACATGGAGGTGGAGGGATGAGGACGATCCATCCAGGCTTGTTTTGCAGCCACAAGATCCATGGTCTGATGGCTAAATATGAAAACAAAACTAATAATCATGAATGACTTACCAACAACTGAGTGGTAAAAAATGCAGGTGCAGGACCCTTCAAAACTGTAAATAAAACATCTGCAAAAAAGAGTGGGCCACAATTCTTCCACAAAGATATGAGAAACTGATGAAGTCACACAAACATGACGAGTTACTGCTCTAAAAGTAACTCATGTTGTACATGAGGTGGTTGAGTCAGGGGTTTTGGATTCAGAATCAGCAAGACAACAAGCATGGGAAGAAAAAAACTATTGATTTTGCAGCTGCAGGTGGGAGTCAAGATAATAATAATAATAATAATAATAATAATAATGTTATGTGTTGTCGTCACTGTATGTTCCAATACAATGGTGAGATTGAATTTCTGCATTTAACCCATCCACCACCAGGTGGTGCAGTGTGCAGCTATTGAAAGCACCTGGGGAGCATTTGGGGATAAGGTGTGGTGCTCAGAGACACCACGACATGTGCAATGACTGGAGATCAAACCTGTTGGCTTCCCTGCCTCTATAACATCTCAGCCTCCAGATCCAGCTGCGGGAACACGTCTTCACAGGCAATTAGGTTGAGAGCCACCTGTCGGAGCTTGAAGTGGTGACGTCACCGCAACTGGTGAGAAGGCAGCTGCAGAGAGAGGCCTTTAATGCTGTGAACAGTGGGATAATTCAGGGTCATGATCCAGAAGACAGAACAGGGGTCAAGCACAGGGAGACAGAGATCCAATAACAAGTCCAAAGGGTCAAACCGTAATCCAGAAGAAGTAGTCGTCACCAAGGTCAGATGGGCAGAACAGAAGCAGACGAGGAGCAGGAGGTCCGGAAGGCAAGAGCGGGGTTGAGACAAGAAAAGCAAGGCTTGAACAAGAATCTAGATGGCTGGATAAAAGGAACCATGAAAGGTCTGATAATCTGGCGGGGAATGCGAGAGCGTAGGGGCTCCAGTATACTCGCATGGACCTTTTCCTGCGCGGACTCGACGCACACTGTCCACAGAGGGTTGAGACTTTATACTCGAGGGTCCACCCTGAGCAGCTGCAGACCAGCTTCGCAGGCAAAGGGTGTTTACCTTCAGGACAAACTGAGGTCACCGAATGGTCATTTGCTGGCACGTCTACTGGATTGATTGACAGGTCGCAAAAAAACAAACAAAAAAAAAAAAATGAGAGCTGGCAGCCCAGCCGCAGCGGTGTTCTGTGTTTATATGTTGTTAATAAAAAGTTCTTTTAAAAAACAAACAGGGAGTGCTGGTCCTGCAGCCACACATCAGACCAGCACACCAGGAAATCTACAGACCCTTCCACAGCCACGCTGGACCTGATTTTAATTCGCTTGTGACAAATTCCTTCATTTCTCACCATTTCAGTCATGGCGTCAATGGAGGAGGAAGAAGAGATCGCTTGCCTCTTGGGAAAAAAACAACTACAGAAAAGGCCATTAAACCAGATCAGGGATGAAGAAGGAGAATTTAATACATTGGTGTCGCATACAAAACAGTCTGTCGCCGGGCAGTTTATTGTGCGACACCAAGTACGCATATGAAGTTGTAAAACTTGATCTTTGCATGGATATGCCCTGCTGGCGTCCACTTCGACTCTAATCCGGTACGCAAGGACTTCCGTGGACTGACGTACGCCCGACTATATTGGAGTCTTAGGTCTTAAATATGGCAGGTAACACTTGTTGGGCATGAGCGCTGACTAGTGTGAACATAGAGAGGGAGTGGTTGGATGACAGGAACAGAAACATGACATGAAGGGCTGTGAGCGAGGCAGGGGACAGAGGACGTGACCATGACAGTGGTTTCATCTTTTTACACACTTTTCTCACATTCTGGCTCAGTTAAAAAAAAAACAATGTAAATTTATTGTTGTTCGTTATTATATTCAGATACATAAAACATTTTAATTGAATGCTATTTTTACAATAACTACATCTTTGTCTTTTCGAGTGCAAACAAATTTACTGCCCCTTTGTGTGTGTGTGTTTGTGTGTATGTGTGTGTGTGTGTGTGTGTGTGTGTGTGTGTGTGTGTGTGTGTGTGTGTGTGTGTGTGTGTGTGTGTGTGTGTGTAGATCATTAAATGGCACCGAGCAAATGGGATGTTTTTGAAGGCAAGTGTAGGCCATGCTGAGTTGAGGGGAAAATAGCCCCGTCATTACGGAGGTGATAACTGAATACACACAACAAACTTGTGTTTGTGTGCACCTGTGCATGTGTGTGTGTGTGCGTACACTGATAGGTTGTGCTTTTACTAAATGGATTGTGTGCAGCCAATGCCAGGGGCCAAACAGAGGATATTTGTTTATCCATCCTTGCTTTATAGACCCTCCACTGTTGAACAATGAGGAAACAATGGAAGCACACACCCTGAGACACACACACTCACGCACACACACATAGCAGTGCTCGTGTTGTTCACACTGTTTGACCAGCAGTGAGTCTAACTGGCTCGGACTCTCGATGACAGAGAGGATGGGCATCCCTGTTGTTTCTGGCTGTGGATGGGGATCGGTTCATGTTTGTACGTCATGAGGAGGTGGAGGTTTTACACGAAAAGGATGTGATGTGTAGCTTCAGGTAAGAACATGTGTGTGGCTGAAGTGCGGCTGCCGGGGTTTGTTTTGGACCGTGAATTCATTCAAAATGGGAATAAATGTATTATGAATTCATTGCAGGTGCTGATCCTTTTTAATATAAATTTATGAAGGAAATCTTTCTCCCTGATACAGTTTAAGTAGTCAGGCTTTAAGGAAGAGCTGCCCTCATGTGAACTTTCTACAGTCAGCTGATGAGTGTGTAAATCTGAGAGAGGGACGTTGTTCTTCATCCTGAGAAACAATGGATCAGTAGAGGGCTTCCAATCACATTGACCGCAACTGATCTGTGGATCGTGGACTGGGACACGAGATTTGTAGAAGACACGTTTTTAAACAACTTTCATTATTTAAGATTTACCATTAACTGTCTGCGTTCTCTCAACCTATCCCACTAGAAGTACTTAAACTGTTCTTAAAAACAACTTTGTAAGGAAAATAAAGCTTTTCTAACAGCCACTTGTTGAACTGATGGCCACACTCCTGTCACTATAGCAGCAGATGGTACTGATGCCAGCATCCCTATGAGCGTGACAGTACCAGTAGCTTACATGTTAATGGTGCGCAAAAATGACTGACAAACAAGGTAAATGGAAAATTATTTTCACCTGGAGTGTGAGGAGGACTAATGTTTTGTTTTCTTACATGTGAAGTCCATATGCCTAATTTGTATAAGAGTGGACTTGTCCAAAAAAAGATGAATTGAACAGCACTACAACTCAGCGCACAAACATTTTGAGACGGATTTTCCCATTAAAACTGCTTGACGAGTCCAGAAAGTTCAGGAGCTGCACAACCAGCGGGCAGCACGGCAGATGGTCTTCGCCTGGCCCAACACCAGAGGTAACGCTTCCACTGCAGCGTTGTACCAGGTCTACCACGTTCTCACCAAACACAAAGTCTTTCAGCCATGTAGAAGCTATGAAAGAAGCATTTGAGGCTGCAGATGCACGAACATTAAAGTGAGATCATGACTGCCATTAAAGATGTGCAGTTGTCTTGTAATACCAGGACACAGCAAAGTGTGTGTATGTTTGTGTGTGTGACTTTTAGCAAAATATCTCATGAACCACTGGACGGACTTGAATGAAACTCTCAGAAACTAATCAACAGATGTACGGTATGTGACTAACATTTGGAGTCAACGCTCTTAAAATGGCTGTAACTAACTGACAGCACACACCAGTGGCAATAATTTAGTCAATTTACTGATCTTAACCTAAACTTTGGAGTGGTAATAGTGGAGAGAGCATGTGCCACGTTTGTTTAAAGCCTCTACATGAAAGGCAGCAGGCGGCATTCCTTTCTTTAATTCATTCTATTTTATTTGAAGTACTGTATTTTTGTATTTACCTCCCACAGCCAGTGTGTCACAGCATGGTTTCCATATCTTGTTTTAAATACAGTCCCTGCACTGTAGCTAAGCTTCTGAACAAAAACATTAGCTTACAGGAAAAAAAAAAGATCAGTTAAATCTGAAATAGCCAAATGATCGTTGAGTCAAACTAGAACTTCAAAAGCACAAACATGACGACGAACAGATTGTACACGTTGTTCACCTAATAAAATAGTTCAGCCATTTTGAGAAGGGTTTCATTTAAAAGTTATAACTGCTTAAATGGACTGTACTTATATATCACCTTTCTATCTTATCAAGACACTCAAAGCCCTTTACTGTACAACCTGTGCCTCATTTACCCATTCACACAGCACTCTACTAGATCTGTACAAAGCTAATTGAACAAATCATTCTAAAGAGACTAATGAGTGCTTTAGAGCACATTCATACACTGATGGGACACACATCGGAGGCAATGATGGGTTCAGTGTCTTGCCCAGGGACACTTGGGCATGTGATTGCTGATGGATTTGAACCCCAACTCTTGCATTGGAGGACGACTGATCTAACTACGCAGCCACAGCTGCTTAGCAAGTGAACTGTTGTAGACAGTGCTAAGTTGAGAGAAAGTCAAAGAGTGTTAATTTACTAGCATTTGCAGAAACTGCTGGGAGATTTTAGAGGTTGTTTTAGGAAAGCAGACATTTTTGTTGAAAATGGGTTTAATCAGATTATATGATGAGCTAATGACAGACACTTCCAAAAGAACACATATCTTATACAAATTACTGCTGTTTAAAACAGCTTCTGACTTCAGAATTGTATGCGGTTCATGCAAATGCTCTTATTTAAGCCCTTCTACTCCAATCAGTTTTGCAGTCGTTTCAACCAAAATGCTATAAAATGATTGTCAAATGTGACCCAGCACCAGAAGTGATGCAAAACAACCTAAATAATCTTGTAATGTAAAGTCATACTAAGGTTTATAAAATATTATTTGCATGAACTGTTCTGAAATATCTTAGATGGAAGTTGTTTAAAGACAACAATCCACTCCATCCTTGTTTTTCTTTTAGATTAGTTTAATACATTCTTCAAACTAACTGAGGATGTTGAAAAAGCTTCTTACAAGTAGTAAGATGTAAAAAAAAATATATATATATATATATATATACTTTTAAACAGAGACCCCATTTCAAAATGACAGAACTGTTCTTTTACCAATCATCCTGCATCTTAATGTTCCATAGATCTTTGTGTGGAAATCCATTTCAACAGACTGACAGCTGCCTAATGTGTTAATTTATCATTTCACGTGTGCAAACAAGAAAAAAAAAAAGACATGAAATGTGTGTACTGTCACAGTGACAGTGGCAGTCATTTATCATCATGTTTGGATGCCAATCCTGAAAAGGTCAGAGCAAGGCTCAGTTAAGGTCTACGTCCGTTTTTGTTGTTGCCAAATAAGACATTTACACAAGGCTTATTGGCAGCTAGTAAGACCTCAGTGTTGTGGACCTCTCTGTTGACAGAGGAAAAGCAGGAAATAAAATTCAAACAGGCATTTTTCTTTTTATGACTTCTGAAAAGGGTCATGTTTTATGTCTACAAATAAATATGTGCCATAAGTATAAAGTAGATATTTGTAAAGAGCTCTGCATGCTTTAAACAACCATGAAAAACACTAACTTTGATCAAAAATAGCATAAAACGGTGCTTCTGAAAATAAAAAATAAAAAGTGTTTACTGCTTTTCTGAGTTTATGCTCCTAATCACAGGGTTCAAGACTTCGCCAATAAAACATGATGTTCATCTTTAAAACCTGTCTGTCTGTGTAAAATAAACTACATCAAGCTTCAGGGCTTGGCTAACTTGTGACAGAGAAGTTGCATGTTGCATATAAAAAGAAAGTGCACTAATATAACATATAAAGCAGCTTTTTAAACTTAACTAGGCTCACAAAGAACTTTACAATGCATTTTCTCTTTCATAAAAAAGCTGCCATGCAAGGTGCTGCCAATAGGAGTAACTGGTCCAAACACCATGTAAACACGTGGAAGAGCTGTGGACTGAACTGCAGACTTTGTAGTTAGTGTTAAACATGCTCCATCAGATGAGGCACAGCCAACACTGATACCTGCAACACTGTAGGACTGTAAAATGCGTCTGTGCAACCCTGCAACACATCCTGACAGCTAACATGTTACACTCAAGTTTTTGTGTGACAAATAAACCAAAAAGGGTCATATTACTTCTGTCATGTTTGTGGGATTCCTAGGTTTCCAGCCACACTCCCCATCTACACACCTGCCGCTCATCTCAATCAGCCACCACTCCACACCTGCACCTGATTTGGAGGACTGCTCTGCAGAATATAAAAGCTCCTGCCAGACGTTCTTCCGATGGGACATTATAATACCCAACAGTAAATAATGGACGGCCAGTAAATGAGTTCCTCAACAAGTTTTACTAACCTTTGTTATTCTACTCCAGAGACTTCCAAGTCCTGTCTCTTAGAGTCTTCCAAGACCTTCTTGTTCCTTGTGACTTCGCCCTGACACTGTCTTGTACCTTCAACCATCCATCCATCGACCTGATCCTCTCTCCACTGATACTCACCTCCTCTGGACCACCTACTCTACTGTGGAAATCTAGGACCTTGCCTCTCCCTCCTCTCTGGCTCCATCTACTAAACAAACACCAGTAAGAAAATATCTTCAAAACAAAATACACCGTTCATCTCATCCTGAAGAATTCCAAGAATACCTTGTCCTTTTTCCCTTCCGGCTCTAAAAATCACACTTGTAAATAAAAATGCTTGCCTTTTGTATGGCTGACTCTGTCTCTTCCTTAGTCAATATCGACGACAAGCATGAGTTTGAAGAATCTGTAGTCAAGCTCAATGACATTTTAAAGATGGATGAAGCATCTCCACCTCTACACATCCATCCATCATCTTTACCCGCTTCTTCCTTTTCAGATCGCAGGGATCATTGGTGCCCATGTCCAGCAGTCACTGTGCAAGAGGTGGGGGACACCCTGGACAGGTCTCCAGTCCATCACAGGGACACATAGAGACAAACACGACAAACAGCCATTCACTCTCTCACTCACACCTAGAGACAATTTAGTCTCCAGTCAGCCGAACATGAACGTTTTTGGTCTGTGGGAAGAAACCAGAGTACCCAGAGAAAACCCACACATGCACAGAGAACATGCAAGCTCCACCCAGAACGATCCCCGGCCAGGATTTGATCCAACGACCCATGCCGCCCCTCTCCACCTTCATCTGCTGTTAAAAACTGAAACAAAATGTCTGATTTTAGGTGCTGCCAGCTTGTATATTTTGGAGTCAGAGTCTGTGCAGTGTGGACATGGGGCTGTACATCTGATATAAAAGTCCCACCTACACACCCTTCCCACTCACTAACAGGCTGACATTCTCAGTCACATGACACTTTAAAGAAGTACAGTAAGAGAAAATGAGTGTGTTAGAAATGTGCATATGTTGAGGGAATGTGTATTATTTGCACTAACCATACTCCATAATCTTCACTGCTTCTGTACAGTGATTGTGAATGATATTAAAATGTTCTTTGTAATACTCAATCTTTGTGTGACCGGTCAGTGAGGGACAGCAAGAGATACCTGTAGTTTTTATTATCCTCAAGGTTTGAATGACATGATTACAGTGACGTAACTGTGGAGAGTCCTTGAGAGCTGCTGGCTCCCAGTTTCTTCTCACTTCTGACTGCAGTTGGGTTCTGATAACAGCCGGACAAGGAGGGAGGGGCTAAGGGGCCTGGTGGCTGAAAGGTCTACAAAACTCTTTTTTTTTTCAGTTCAGGACATCAAAACGGGTCAGAGCCTCAAGCAGGTGAAAGCATTGATAAGTGTGAACTTGTAAATGCATTGATCTTCTGTGATTGTTTTGCAAATTAATCTGATTAAGGTTACACCTGGTTGTTTTGGGAATACCTTTTTTTCCACAACACATATTTGAAAATGGAGAACATTCTAAACCACTAGGATCAACAAAAGTCAACACCTGAAAATAATTACTTGATGTGTTTTTTTAGTCAGATAAATGTTTTCTCAAACTCTCTAACAAGTTTGAGGCAATCCTGGCCAAAATGGTCCAAAATACCCTGATGCATGCTCAATAATCCAGGTAGAAAAATCTAAAAAAGCTATGTCTGGTCCTCTGGACATTCAAAAAACAAAACAAAACAAAGCAAAAAAATTGTAGAAACGTTTCGTCTTTCGTCCG
>JARVGS010000400.1:23528906-23540026 GCA_031762315.1 Hypsolebias antenori | reverse complement strand
ATTTTTTTAATATGTTTTTTTTTTTTTTTTTTTTTTTTTTTTTAAGTTAACAAGGGTGCATGTTTGGTTCCTGATGGTTTAGGACAAAAAAAAAATAAATAGGAGACAGTGTATATGAATGCAACACTCGGGCTCTTGCATGCAAATATTTAATTGTTTAATAAAACCATAGCGCAGGGAGTTCAGTACATACAATATTTATGTTGCTCATTTTTTTATTTTTATTTTACAGGTGATTGGAAACAACGTATGATGGGGAATTGAAGGAAGAGAAAAAAATACTTGTGTGCAAAGATCATTTTCAACTTGTTCTTTTCTATATAAATTTCATGAACATTTTCTGTTTTTTAGTAATTTTGCATAGTTTAGGATGTGTGTGTTTTGCTTGCTCTTTCAGTCAGTTTGGTTACTTATACTATTTTTATTCATTTAAATTTTTTATAAGAAGGTGGCATCTAAAGAAACCGTGCCGAATCTGAAATTTTCTACCAAGTCAATGCTACAATATAGCATTTATGCATCTATTTATGTTATTAAAAACTGTTTGTTTGGAGGCTATTGTAGGTCACGAGTTGCACATTTATTACATTAAATGTTAGATGTTGGAAGTAATGTTTATTTATTTATTTTTTTCCCCAAAAATAAAAAAAAAAGTGATTATGGATAGAATGGAGTAAATGTATGGTCGCACCTTTACTTAACTTTTATTTCTGGAGTTTAGAACTTTTACTTTAGCTAAAATAATAGCTTTTAAAAAGTGTAAACTACATTTGATCACAATAAACATAAAAAAAAAAAATCTCAGCTTGTTCTTTTTATCTTTTTTTTTTTTTTCAGCAGAATTGTTTCTAAAAAACACATACATATATTTAATCCTAAATTCTTGGCCATGTTGAGTTCTTGGACCCCCTTCCATTTTCACTCTATCTGCTCTCTTTGGCGTCTATCCTCAGGAAACATGGTCTTTTTCATTGTTATGCTGATGATTGTCAGATTTATCCGCCCTTAAACCCCAATGGTTCATGCATGATTCACCCTCTGTTAAAATGTCTCGATGACATCAGAACATGGATGGCTTCATTTTTTTTCAGTTTTTAACAGTCAGAAAACTGAAGTTTTGTGTTTAGCCCTAGCTCTACTGCTTTCTCTGTTCCTGTACACCTTGACTCTCTTGAGCCATATCTTAAACAGTCTGTTACAAATCTCGGGATGGTTTTAGACTGATTTTAAGTTTAATAAGCAGATTAACTATATTCTACAAAAATGTTTATTCCAGTTAAGGCACATAGCTAAGCTTAAGACATTGTTGAGCAGATCTGACCTTGAAAAAAATAGTCCATGCTTTCATAACCCGACTTGATCACTGTAACGCGCTTTATGTTGGGGTCCGTCAGGTTTCCTTGTCCAAAATGCTGCAGCTCAGCTATTGACAGAAACATGTAGGTTTTAACATATTTCACCAGTTTTGTCCTCCCTTCACTGACTCCCAGTATTTATCAGGATAGATTTAAAACTTCTCCTGTTGGCTTTTAAGTGCATAAATGGCCTTGCACCATCGCTGAACTACTTCAACCATGTTCCTTCTCAGGCGCTGAGATCATCTGACCAACTGCTTTTGGTTGAAGCACAGAGGAAATTGGGATTTTTCAGTCGTGGGTCCTAAACTTTGAAACAATCTGCCCCCCAATATGAGACAGGCCACTTCATTTCCTGTTTTTTAATCTCTTTTAAAAACACAGTTGTTTTCCCTGACTTTTAACACAGTGTGATTTGATTTAGTATTTTGTTGTTTTGTGTTTTATGTTTTTCTTTTGATGCTTCTAATTATTATTTTTTTCCTTTAATTACTGCCATTGATTTTTATTGTGAAGCACATTGGTAACAGCTGCTGTTTTTAAATGTGCTTTGTAAATAAACTTGACTTGACTAAACCGTGCACGTTCTCTTACTTAAAAGGCTTGCATCTCGTACTAAAACAACGTGTAAATTGATACTAGAAGAAGCACCAATAAATAATAAGACAAATTTAAACAAGTTACGGAGTTATTTTGTTTTATTTTATTTTTCGGAAGATCTATGAGCCTCCTATCGTTCATGCTTTTATTACCGTACTCAGTCTAGGCAGTATTTTATCTGATAAGCATCCCCAAACACAAAATTAAATTGAAGATAGAGTTTGTTTGGCCGAATTCTGCCCCGATAAAAATATTTTGTTCCACTTTATGTGATTTGACAAATTAGGTACCTCCATGCGCAGCACACTGTGTACACAAATAGGTACAGAGAATCCAAGCAGCGATTCTCAATAATTTATGGCTCAGGGTTTATTTCAGAACACAAGAGATTAATGAGAAAATAAACTGTTTCTTCCCAGCTTTGTGCACGTGCGTTCATCTGCGCTTGTTCTCTGGGTTACACTCCCCACATGAGAAACTCTGCAATATACTGGCCAGAAACTGGTCAAACGGTTTGCTTTTCTTTAATAAGACTGAATCAATACCTTATTCTTTTTCCATCTCTCTGAACATTTGAGAGAAACACACACTCTGGCACACGAGCTTGAGTTGTCACATCATTAAATGTCCATGAGTCAGTTATTTAATAATGATCCCACACATATTTTTCAACCGTCAAAATTATGCATATGACACGGTTCTACATTAATTGTAATTTCTAACAGGATTAGTGTGTTAATTGTGAAACTGAATACAGTTTGGAACATTATCTAATATAATTATCATGCAGTCTGTGTCGTTTTGGCAAATGCCATACCTGAAAGTGATGTGACTGACAGCAAGAGCCTATGAAGCAATAGATTATTATTAGAAGTGTGAATGGTTTTGTGTCCCATTAGATTCCACATGAAAATGAGATTTCAATGATTTATTAGTTTGTTTTGCTGCTGCATTTTATGTAAGCTTTTATTTATTTATTTATTTATTATTTTTATTTTTATTTATTTTTTACATTGTTTTGGACAAAGTTGTTCTTGCAGTTGTAGCTCCTATAGAACAAACTGCTATTACAGAATACTGTACTTTGTGTAATTTATTCCAATTACTGTAACATTAAAACAAATTTTCTTTTTCTTTCTTTTTTTTATTTTTTTTTTAATTCAGCATGACTTTTAAAATTCCTATTTTTTAATGGCTTTATTGTTTTTCCTGATTTGTTTTCTCATATTATTATTATTATATATGGGATTTTGTGTGTGTGTGTGTGTGTGTGTGTGTGTTTGTTTGTTTGTTTGTTTGTTTGTTTTTAGGGTTGTTCTGGTCCGTGTATGTTGGAGTGGTTAACAGAATATATAACATATAAAGTTTAGACAACTGTAGCAGTTTTAAAATATATTTAGTAAATGCATTCATCTAGACTGACAAGTAGGTGGGAGTCATGGCTAAAGTAACAAGACGTACGCCATGTCCCCCATCACTGAAGGATTTGAATAGTGAAAGTCTGCAGTACTTTGTATTTGAGTGTTTTTCTGGGCAGGGAATGCAGGTAAACCTTAATTGCTTTTAGTGCAAGATATTCAAGAGGAGCACCACATGTAAGATTTTTTTTTTCTTGTCCAAGGTTGTGCAGAGTGACAAATCCTGGCAAGCATTGAGAGTAATTTTATCCATGACCAGTTGCAATTTCAAAGACGGGGGTGGCCAGTGGTGGCCTTGACCCCCACAGATTGTTCTTCGGCCACCCCAATCATTTGAGGAAACTAGATTTATAAGCAATAAACTAGAAGGCATACATTTCTCAAATAATAGGAGTGTGTGTATATATATACTGTATATATACATACATATACATACACAAACATACTGTCTTAATATACATATAGTCCTCGACTTACGACGGAGATCCGTTCTCACGGCGGTGGCGTAAAACCGAATTTGACATAAGTCGGAACGTACATAAATACATGTGACGTACCTGTTTTACCAAGCTCGTAAACCGATTTTCTACGTAAGTCCATGGAGATGGCCTTCCTTTTCTTCGATGCACTGCCATCAAAAGTCCTCCTTGAAGGGCTAATGGCCTACTGGGATGCTAGTGACGCTGTCCTCCTCCGTACAGTACTGTATTCCTCCGCCGCTGCACCGAGTAACTGTATTCTTCCGCCGCTGCGACGTAACTGCGTAACGTGAATAAGGGAGATACGACGTTTCGAGTTTACGACGCAAAACGAGACCGTGGTAACCCGAGACTGTCATAACCCGAGGACTACCTGTATATAAAATATACTACTGGACCTCCAGAGGCTGCAAAGGGGATTGGTTTTGCGATTGGCACGGAAAGGCATTGATCGGTATGGCCGATCACATACTTGAATGGAAATTGGCTGATCATGATAGATGGCTGATGGATCGGAACATCGCTAGTCTTTTTAATAACAATTTGGATCCACATGCAAGCATCAGCAACAAAAGTCACAATTTTGTGAAGCACTTTGGGCCATGAAGATCCAAAGTTCTGACGCATCATTCCTGTCAATATCCCTCATAAACAACAAACTTTCTGAGACAGGATGTTTCATCAGCAGGACACTTTTCCTCCTAAATCTGTAAAATAACTTCTGGAATCTTTATGGAAACAAGCATAGAGCTGTGTTTTTCACAAGGCTGCATATTTATCATCTGCAGTGATGGTTTGGAGAATTAAAAAAAAAACAAAAAAAAACAGGATTTTTTTCCTTTTTTCTTTTTCTTTTTTAAGAGAACCACAACCTGTAAGTTAAACAACATGGGTCAAGGTTTACAGAATATATACTTATTGGGGCATTCAAACTGTCTCACAGAACACAGATTTTATTTTATTTTATTTATTTAGTTGTATTCCTAAAATTGAACTTTCCATTTTGAAGGAAGGCTTTTGTTCTATGCATAATAATGCATAGAACAAAAGCCTGCATTTTTACAGTGTGGTAAAGGTGGTTTTTAAATTGATGTGGGTGTTTGTTTTTCCAGAAACTGTGGCGTTCGGTTAGTGTAGTACACCCTCACTGTCCTCGTTTGTTGTCGTGTTCATTAATAAAAGCCTGTTTGTTTACTAATGGCAGCGTGGGCAGACGTCGTAAAGTATTCCATCAGAGCAGTCAAAATCAGTGACATGAGTGAGAAATACAGTAGCGTTGGCTTATTATGGCTTCAGGCCATAGCGTCTACACTGATGTCTTGAGAAAAAAAAATCTTGACTAAACAGTGGAGCATGATTGAATAAACACCTAAATTCATGCATAATATATATGTTTATTTCAGCGGAAGCAGTTTATTTTAATTGATGATATAAAAGCAGGGAAATAGTAAACGCAAATGTGCCTGAAGTTTTTTTTTTTCTTGATCTTTAATTTCACACATTCTCATTCGCTCTAAGGAACAGCACTTAAAAGGTATGATGATACATTCATGCTTTTCTAGCATACAAAGTAAAAAAAAAATAAATAAATAAAAAAATCCATTTACCTTTGAAGTGTTTGACATACTTTCTTATCTGCAAAAGAAAACTTTACTTGAACTTAAATTAAAACAGCTGCAATAGCAGCAAATAAAGCATCACATTTATAAAACATGTTTAGTTCATTTTTGCATTACAGGTAGTCCTCGGTTTACGATGCAGATCCATTCCCACAGCGGCGGCATAAACCAAATTTGACGTAAGTCGGAACATACGTACAAACTGCACATGTACTGTACTGTATTGCCGAGTACTTAGCCTATCAGTACACTACATAATTATATTATAAAAAAAAAAAAAAAAACACATACATTTGGGAGCCACAATGAAGGGACAAAAAAAAGAGTTAATTTCTTACTGGGAGCTGCTGGTCATTTCTTCCTCCATCTGTTAGCTCGTGCACCTCCGTACTTCGAGGTCCACAGCGTTTACAGTAACGTCTGTTAGCATGTTAGCTCGTTGATCAGCTATAGCCTGTGTGCCTCGTAAACCTCCGCTCAAAACAATAAGGTCTCCTGTATTTCCACATGCGGTCCAGCGTTAGCATATTTAGCATATTAGCCCCTCATGACCTCCTCTGCTTCTGCTCCGGTCTGCCTGGGGTCTCCTGTAAGTTACCAGCGCGTCAAGCTCCCCACTCCCTCCCTCCAGTCTGTAAGTTTCCACTGACCACGCTTCAAGCTCCCCCTCCCTACCTCCCTCCTGCTCCCTAAGTTTTGTTTCAGTACCGTATATTCTGGTGTAAATGCGCATAAACCACGTAACTTGAAACAATGCTTTTCAATGGGAGGTGTATCGTAGACTTGAAACGTCGTAACTCCAGACCGTCGTAACTCGAGGACTACCTGTACTACTAACTGTCTTTGGGGATGAATACACATGCACACACCACTTTTATCTTTATCCATTATCTTTACCCGCTTACCCCATGTCCAGCTATCACTGTGCGAGAGGCGAGGGACACCCTGGACAGGTCTCCAGTCCATCACAGGGACAGAGACAAATGAGACAAACAATCATTCACTCTCTCACTCACACCTAGAGACAATTTAGAGTCACCAATCAGTCTAACATGTATGTTTTTGGTCTGTTGGAGTATCTGGAGAAAACCCACACATGCACAGAGAGAACAAGCAAACTCCACCCAGAAAGGCCCCTGGTCGAGATTTGATCCGGCAACCTTTTTGCTGAGTGGCAGCAGCTCTACCAACTGTGCCACCGTGCTGCTTTTATCTTTATATAATTTAGAATTATTTGAAAGCATTTCCCATCTGTAACGTCATTAATCTGGACTATTTTGTGTAGCTCCATTTAAGCTCCAGGTTTTACGGCAACAAAATAAAAACTATATGAGCTCAGTGCAGAAAAAAAAAAAAAATCTAAAAAAAGACACAAACACATTCAGATGCACTTTCATTAAGTCGATTGCACAAAATACAAAACCCAGTAGCTGTAAGAGAAAAAAAAATAATCATTCAAAATTAGCTGTGTCAGTATTTATTTTAAGATTTCCAAGTCTGTGGAATAATTCATGAAGAGAATAACGTGTAACACTGACCACTGTTTGTCACTAAAACCAGCTCACAGGCATGTTTCTTCATTTGTGACGGGAAAAAAGGCATCTTGTATCATAGATCAGTATTATCTCCACCAGCCCTCTCAGCTGTATTCATCACATATGAAATAAAATCCAGGCCTGGTGGTGTTGCAGCAGCACACAGGGAGAGTGATTGGTCAGTGTTTGGAAATGTGTGGAGAGACAATGAAACGGTTATGAACGCCGGGAGCGTCGGAGCTCCATGCGTATAGGGGGTTCATCTGGGCCAGCTCGCAGCGCTTCCAGTGTAGCTGGCCTGGTTTCAGATCATCCAGAGCTGCAGGCAGCTGCTTCCCTGCCAGGCTACTAACCACCACCTGCTCCACCGCCTGCAGGCCGCAGGGACCTTACTTATGGGCTCTGAGGTGATTAATAAACCAAAATAGTTGTTTATAAATGAGTCAGATATGCACTGTGACCTGTCGCTATCAACAAGTCACCCTCTGTGTTCACAGCCGGTATAATCAATGACACCGATGGGCTCAGCTGATGGCCTCGATTGATTCTGTGAGATCATTCTCTAATCATAAACAGTTGAATAAAATCTTTATATTTGAGCCAAACATAAACTTGTTCAGAAACCCCACAGTGTGTAATCATGAGTGATACTTCCATCTGTACCAGGGTTATATCTGTGCAGCGCGCTGTTTCTCATATTTATTTATACCCTATCGTTTTTTATAAATGCAGCCAACAGCTAATGATGCGACGGGGAGGATGCAGCATGTTGGCAGACGCTCATCTGAAACACCGGAAAGTTAAAACGGAACCAACTCAGAAAATGAGACAAAGGACGTCTCGAGTCAACAAATAATGATAAAACATAGGAGTGATCTTGCACTCTGAATATGGTTTTATATCTGCCAAGGTGTGCAAATCGTATAAATATAAACTGCTTGAGGTTGTATTCAAACCAGGCCAAAAAAAAAAAAAAATTCCAGTTCGACTCTGGTCCCAGAACTGCTGGAGGAAGACATCAACCACATGAGCTGCTGTGCAGGATGAGAAAACAGATGTATGGTGGTGAGGTCCCACAGGAGAACCTTCTTTATAAAAGCCTCAGGTGGAGTATACAGACAGTCAGAGACTCATCTGGAAGAGACTGCTGCAGGGAGGTTAGAGGACACAAAGAAAAGCTTTTATTTTACATGTTGCTGAGCAAAAAAATACCTTCAACACAAAACTACATGAAGCAAGAGAAACCTGCAGCTGCATTTACACCCATCTACACAAAGTGTCCCAGAGTCTCTTAATTTGTTGAATCTTTAAATAATCTATAGCAGGGCTGTTCAACTAAACTGCTCAGGGGGCCACAGTTACTGAAAGCCATAAGCTCAAGGGCCAGATTTCCAGCAGTTATTGTCATTAAGTACCGGTAAGTTTGTTTCATGGATTAAAATCTAGTTTTCTTTAAAAATGAACCCAGTACTGGGATGAACTGGGTTCACTCGTGGGCCTGATTTGGCTCCAGGCACCAGTTTAATAACCTTGATATATAGCATGTTGACTTTGTGAGCTTTGGACAGTTGTGGCTGAGTGGCTAGAGCGGTTGCCTTCCAGTGGGAGAGTTAGGGGTTTGATTCCACCAGCAATCACATGCCGAAGTATCCCTGGGCAAGACAATGAACTCCTCATTGCCTCCGATGTGTGTCCCATTGGTGTAAGAATTATGATCTAAAGCAGGGATTACAAAGTAGATTCAGATTAGCTTTGTAGAGATGTATTAGAGTGCTGTGTGAATAAATGACAGAACAGGTTGTGTTGTAAAGCGCTTTGAATATCTTGATAATCCAAAAATGTGCTAGATAAGTACAGACCACTTACCATTTAAAGCCCTCACCAAAATCTATTCTTATTGAACCCTATTGAGGTGTCGATAAGTTTTATGTGCCTAATTTGGTATTAATATGACCAGTACTGGTAAATGAGTTACAATTAAAAAAATTGCAAAATTAAATTATTATTTTAAAATTCTCAATCTCACAAGCTTCCAAATGATCCGTAGTTTGTTGAAATTCGGCCATTTATCATCTCGCGACAAACTAGTTTTATTGAGTGCGCTGGTTTAAAAACTCGATTTTGATTCATCTGTGGTGATGCCATCAGGAATTCTTGCTCTGTATTTGAAAAGGAATACCCACGCTTCACAATGAAGCCAAAAATTATACGAAGGGCTTTCCCAGCTCTACAGCAGCCAGTAGAAAGAAAACTATTTCTAAGGAAATCAAAATTAGAATTTAAAAACATTATTTCTAAGGACATACTTTGATTCAAAGGTAGACTAGGAGAATTACATGCTATTGAGGTTACCAGAATTGTTAGATGGTGTGTGTATGGACTAATTTTTACGCAAATCCCAATTACAGCAAATATTAACATTTTCTCATTTTTGTGCTCATTCCAAATCATTTGGCCATTAGAGTACAGGTCACAAATGTGTTGAGAATACTTCTTGTAAGAAAGGCTCTGTTTGAAAATGAAACACCATAGTAGAGTAGATCTTCTTTGCGACTCTGCTATGACTTTTTTTTTTTTAATCAGCCTTAAGATAGAAGTTCTTTGCAAGGTGTTAGTAAGGTCTTCAGGGGCATATTGAAAACCCAGTGGTCTCCCCATTAGGCATTATAGAGCATTATTAGATCACAGAGGGGGTTTTAAGTGTGCACAAAATTTCTGTAGCAAGGATGTGGTGGTGTATCATTAAGGTGGCAGTGTGTCCAGGTACTGGTTGGAGCATTTATGCAATTGGCTGCCATTTGAGAATTTGAAGCCAGACTGGGCCCATACTGGTCTCTTCAATTGTGATCGTGACAAGATCATGGAATCGACCTACCACAGATGTGAACTTGTAGCTGTGTCCTGATGTGATCAGTTATGACATGATGGGGCCCAGAGAGAGGTGTGATTATGGGCATAGGTGGTGGTGTTATTGTGGGAATGAACCAAAGGAGAGGAGGCAGGAGATCATCTCAGGAATGCAGAAAACAGCAGGAAAATTAACTGGTAAAAATGAAAAGCCTTGCGGCATCATAAGTACCTTCGTACTGAAATAAGTTTTCCGAATTTGCAACAATCCAGCCTTGTTTTTAACAGGTCATGAAGAGTGTCACAAATTTTTCTTCCAGTATGAAAGTAGCTTTAGAAGCAGTGACTTAAAAAAGAAAGTAAAGATAGGTTTGTAGCTTGTAAAGTGAAAATGAAATTACTGAAATGATTGTTCACAGAATGTTCACAGAAAACACACTCAAGGCTAACTTATCCGAACTGGTTTGAAGAACATTAATTAAGCTACATATTTTACTCAGTATGTCAAAGTAGTCTTTGTGGTCCACGGTCCTACTCAACAACAAACAAAAGAAGAACTGTCCTGTACACCACAAACATTAATTACATTAATTATAGTAATTATTTTAACTTGAAATACAGGGGGTGATGCATTCCTCTTTACAAATATTGACCTTGTTATTTCTCAAGAAGCTAAAAGGGTTAACTGCTTATTTGATCAGTCATGTTTGCTAAAATTGTCACGATCTCGTTGTGTAGAACCCAAATGCAGACAGGATGATGAGGCAGGAGTTTTAAGATAAAATATGTTTATTTTAAACAACAAGTAAACAAAAAAGCTGTCAGGGCAGTAAAAACTTACAGATAGGTGTCACCGTGGAAAGGTGACAGGAGCAGAGGACCGTGGTGTCTGAACAGAGCAGAAACGACTGGACGAGGAGTGAAGGAGAGAGAAGGCTTTTTATATGAACAGAGGGAGAGTGAATAATGAATGCGCCTGGGCAGTTGGCTGATGAAAACAGGTGTGGATGATTAAGACTTGAGGCAAGAGAGACAGAACTGAGGAGTGAGTGGGAAATGACAGAGAGAACCGAATGAGGTACACAGAAATCACAAAAGAGTTGAATATGAAAAGAATGGCAGGAGCAGAGCCTGTCAAAAATAGAACGTCTTTGTTTTGGGCTTTTTTAGCTGATACATGTATATAGAATTACAGGTGGTCCTCGGTTTATGTTCGAGTTCCGTTACAACGGCCCGGTCGTATACCGATTTGAACGTAACCCGAAAT
>JARVGS010000400.1:23308009-23318228 GCA_031762315.1 Hypsolebias antenori | reverse complement strand
TGACGTCACTGGGGGTGGCGGCCGTAAACGCGAAACGCCGTAAACCGATGACGCCGGAAACCGAGGGTCACCTGTACTTGACAGTTTGTTAAATTAAAAATATACTTAAAACAGAAGCCTTTTATATCGGTGAGTTATTTTGGTTGAATGGCCGATGTCCGACATTTAACTTTATCGTCAATATTGTCTGATGCTGATACCATGCTGATAATGTCTTGCATCCCTAATAAAACTCCTAAATTTTACTTGAGTTGATCACTATCAAATGGTGTAATATACACAAAAAATGTACTAACATTAATTCTTTACTTTCATCCCTATCAGGGGGCTTCTAGTTAATATCAGCTTTAGTTTATATGTATTTTCAGAGCATTGTATCATCCATTTGTTAGTTAAACAGTAACAACGTAGTTTTACTTAATGAGAGAAGAGATCATTTCACACATGTAGATGTGAAGTATAACCGTATGGGCAATGGGAAATGTTTTTTGTCTAAAAAATGTATAATAAAATTAAATGTAGTCCTTCTAGTTCCCACTTCCCAGTCTATATCAGATGTAACTGTTTAGTGTTTTGCGGCACTGCAGCTACCTGCACACTTGCTTCCTCAGTAGTTTACCTAATCTGTTTGCTGTCTGTTCAATATAATAAATATGTACAAACAAATCTTTGTTGTTCTGCTTCAGATGTCAAAATAAAATAAAAAGGGCTCTCGTGTTTTGAAGCAGGTGGTTTCCCCTCATGCAGAAAGAAAGCCAAAGACTGAAACTCGTCCACCTTTCTCTGTTTACGTCTTTGCTTGTCTGTCTGTGCAGAAAGCACCAAAGGGTCAGAGCCGTGTGGAGCGTCTCAGGAAGAAGATGAACGAGCAGGAGTCCTGGTTGCTCCTGCACTCCCCCACCATCCCATTTCGCATTCACAACAAACACGGAAAGGTACTGATGTCCTTCTGCAGTGCTCCTTTATCACCACTAGAGGGAGACAGAAGTCCACATGTGTGGGTTAGACGTAGATTACAGCACAAGCTGACTGTGATTCTTTACTTTTTTACATTTAAAACAATATTTTCAATCAGAACGATGCTCTTCTTTTATTTTTTTAATCAGTTGAGCATTTTATTCCTCCACAGAGTTATCAGTTCCTCCTCTCTTCTGATTATGAGAGGTCGGAGTGGAGGGAAAGCATCCAGAAGCTCCAGAAAAAAGGTACCACCGGTTTTAAATTCTACTTCTTTGAATAACTGAGTTTAAAATAAGTACAAAAATAAAATCATCCTGGTTTTTTTCCCCCTTTCAGATCTCCAGGCATGTGTATTAAGTTCTGTGGAGCTCCAGGTCCTGACCAGCTCCTGTTTCAAACTACGAACCGTCCACAACATTCCTGTCACTACTAACAAAGATGGTAAGAAACACTCAAAAGGATCAGAAAGAACATCGCTTCCTCTTTCTTTCTCTGATTTAAAATGTAAATTCTTCCAGAGTATGTGCTTTTGGCTCCATGATGAAAGCAGGAGGTGAATGGAGGTTGCAAAATGTTTGTCTTAGTGGTCAGCGTTACTGTGTGTCACTCGCAGCTTCTGTACGTTTGTTTGTGCTTCAGATCTCCATGTTGTAACTCCTCTCCAAGGCTGGAACGTGGCATTAAAGCCATCTGGCCGACCCACTCTGATCTCCTCAGATGTCCTGAGATTTACACATGCACACAGAGAAGACGTGTGCATGTCCTCTGAGCTTTCAAAAGCACATTGTTTTCTTTTCTTTTCTGGAAGAAAAGAAAGCGTTTGCTTCTTGTATAAATAATTCTTTGTTTGAGCTGTGAGTCTGACATCCAGTTCTTCTCAGTTGGCCTTGGAGGTTTCTGGTTGTTGTGTTCTGATTTAACACTGCAGGACTGCAGGTTAACCAGCACATAGATGGCTACAACTCGGTCACTTTAAAGCTGTTAGTTTACAGTTGTGTGTGGTAGTAGCTGAGGGTCATTCAAATCACACATGTTGAGCTCTAACAGATCATCAATATGGTATTTTCCAGGTTGGACCAAAACAGCAACAACGTCATCATTTCTCAACGTGAACTGATCTCAGTTTTAAACTCTTGGATGAACGGCAGTGGGTGAAATACATTGTTCCAATTTAACATCATTCTCTTTGGTTTTTACTACACTATCTCTTACAACTGATTGTAGTTTTGCTAAAGATAGTTTGTTGTAATCCATCTTTTAGGAACAGTGACTTGTGTGTTTAACCAACCAGGTTGAGAACATCTCTGTAGGGAAGATGTTCAGCTAGTTAGCAGGCAGGTCTAGATTCATATCATACTTCCTCTGTAACTCTGAGCATCACTGCAAGTCCTTTTTTACAGGAAGATGCCAGACTTTTATATACTGTCCCCTAGTTTAATGATGTCAGCGAAACAAAAGTTATTATTTGGTTAGCATGTTTTAACAGTTTGTTGTTCTTCAGATATTATCGTAGGATCAGTTTGACTTGAGGAGCAGATGGTTCAGAGGTTGAAGTCGTAGCCCTCTGTCAGACCTCCCAGCCGCTCCTGCCGACCTCCATCAGAGTTTATTTACCAGGAAGCGGTCAGACTTCACAGGTCTCAGCCAGAGCAGGAATGTCTCATCTTTGTGTGTTTGTCGGTGAGATGCAGAGAGGAGGAAGTGGGGGAACAGTGTGGGCTCTGTCCCCTACAAGTCTCCAGTCAGCAGCTAGTTCAGCCAATATGGACACGTGAGTTTGCTGAAGGGCAAAGAGACGTGAGGTCTGATGATAAAACGTTGTTCTGACTGCCACCTGTCACTCTGATCCTCAGATGGTATCAACTGTTTCCTAATGCAGTCCATTTTATAGACTTTGAGGGAGAATTTGGTGCAGTAGTAGCTGAGAGTCATTCCCAACTCATTCTCTGAGTGTTAACAGATCACGTGGGATTTTTGTAAACAATATTGGAGTTTGAGGCGGTGGTCAAAGAGCTGCTTTAGTTTCAATAATTTCCACTCTATAAAGTAAACAATAAAGTTAGAGTGTCATTTTGGTGAACAGTTGCAAACACCTGCTCACCTGAAATGAACTTGTTTTAAGAACGCTGCACATTTCTGGTTGGTTTAGCAACAAACTTGTCCTCATGTCTAGTTTGGATTACTGTCCATTAGGCTTATAGACTTCTGGGTTGAAATTAACTGGATTTCTCTTTGATGCTCTTCAATAGACCGGTGTCAGAATTTAAGATTTGACATGCATCTGCTCATTTCAGTCTGATAAATGTCTCCTGCTTCCTTCCTGTGTTTTTAAGTTGAGGTCATTCATTTGTTTTATACCCTAAATTTATCTAAAAGGTTCAGTGTTCTTTAATGTCATTCACATCACATGGGGTACATGAGGTGGAAGGAAGTTGTGTACTCAAGGTCCCAGTTACATCCAAAAATAGCAAAGATATAAACTATAAAAAGAAACAGTTTATAAGAATCTAAGATATATGCTAAATAATAATAATATTATATAAAGTAGAGAAATTGCATTTCCTGCAAAAAATGCAGCGTGAATGCTTATTGCAGAAGAACTTTCTGAATAACAGCTGAAATTAGCTAAAAACTTGCTGACATGTAACTGAAATAGAAGAATAAGCCTGAATTAACAGAAGAAAGCAGAAAGAACACATATTTGCTGAATTAAGTTTAAATAGGCAAAAGCTGAAATTTGCAACAAAAAAATTTAAAAGCTGAAAACTAGCTGGAAATGCAGAAAGAATCTTGAATTACCAGAACGAAGCGAAAAGACATGAAATGAGCTTTAAAAAAAAAAAAAAAGGTGGAATTAGCTGAAAAAGCTAAAATTAGAATAAAACAGCTAAATACTAATTGAAATAGCAGAAAAAGCTGAAACTAGCAGAAAAAAGCTGGAAGGAGCATATCAAGCTGAAATTAGAATAAAGAAGTGGATTATAACAGAAACACGACAGAAAACTTGACTTGATCTGAAAACAGCTACAATTCGCTACAAACATGCTAAAAATGTAGCTGAAAAGGTATAATAAGCTTAAACTATCAGTAAAACCTTGTTTGCCAAATCAGGCTGAAAGAATCAGAAATGAGCACAGAAAAGTGGAAATTATCTGAAAAAAAAAAGCTGAAATTAGGAAGAAGAAAAACAACAGCTAAAAAGACAGAAAGAAGCTGAAATGACCAGAGGGGAGTTGAAAGAGCTTTTATTTTGCTGAATTATCTGTTGTTATTATTATCTGTTCTACTTTAAACTTGACAGTTTCATTAAAAAAATTGCTTTTATTTTTATAGTCTTGATATTCAGCTGCAGTTAATTACTAAATCTTACATCCAATGATAACACATTGGACATTTTTAAATTAAGTAAAATCTAGAAAACCCATTTGTTGTGTTTCAAAGTTGAAATCTAAATCAAACTTTTCGCAGCTGCAGGAGAAATGATTGATCTTAAATGTGCATGTGTAATGTAACTTAATGAGACTGACCTTTCTTTTCCTTCATCTGCCGTTCTCTTGCACAGTGATGAAGACAGGATTCAGGAAGGTCGTGGTGTCCCAGTGTTCAGTGACTTAACTCAGACTTACACCTCTGTGCGCTTGTCTTGCAGATGAGGAGAGTCCTGGTTTGTACGGCTTCCTCCACGTGATCGTCCACTCTGCCCAAGGATTCAAGGAGTCAGCCAGTGAGTCGGCCAGAAGCAAAACAGGCCTTTTATTATTTTGTCCAAACCACACTTCCTCACACGGTCCAGCTCCTGTGCATCCGTCTGTCAGCTTGATCCGCTCCATGGCTGTAGCTGAAAGTACAGCTTTAATCTTCGACACGATGGAGGAAAAGTTGTAGCTGAAGGACAAATAAAGTGTCTCAGCAGACAACAGAGGATTTTCATAGTTTTCAACGAGGAAGCATCAAATATGAGACCACTCTTCAGGCGCATCATAAAACTGCAGCCAGGCATGCTTTATTTGGTTGTTGACACGATCAGAGGTTGGCTGCTTTGCAAAAAGCCTTGCTTTGTGTGTGATTTGTGCAGAGAGTGGTTTCTTGATGTTTGTCGGCAGAGCCTGAAGTCGGTCTGCTTCAGACGTGTCAGCGACAGACAGCTGCAGCTCCGGTACATTTTGTGCCCTTTTGTTGCTCAAGTACCAGTTCAGATATCAAATATCAGGGGAAGAATCAGGCTGGGGGAGACGTATTTGTTTAAGGATTTTCTTTTCTTCTCCCTTGTTACCATGGCAGTTCTCAGTTCTGTGTATGAAAGCTGGCCCGCTACAGTTTGCAGGGTAATGGATCGGAAAGCTCTGAAAGTCTGTTTGATCCGCACTGAGCTGATGGGTTTAAAAAAGAGGAGTGTGTGTGTGTGTGTGTTCACTGCTAGAGGTTACAGATAGTGAGTGTAGTGAATTGTATTGATGGATTCAGGGTGTGGCGTATCCATGGATATGGTCTGGGGTTAGGGTTGTTCAAGGTCACGCCGGTGTTTATATCTGTTCCTTTGTGAAAACTACTGCTATCTGCAGCAAACTCCAAATAGTCTAATACAGTAGTACCTTACGACTTCGTGGTTCGTTTATTGCGGACTCACGCTGTCACGGTTTTTCAAAATAAGATTGGACACGACACACAATTGGCTGAATGATGGATGCACTGCACGGTCGGCATGGGATTTTTATTATAAATGACTTTAAATTACAGGTAGTCCTCGGTTTACGAATCATCCGACTTACGAAAATCTGGACTTACATTCGACCCCCGTTGAAAACAATGAAGTCGCGTTACAGTCTAAATGCGTCATTACGTTTTTACGCACGCACTTGGTACTTGACAAAGGCAATGGAAAATTCCCGCTGTTGCCGGAGGGGTCCCCAGCGGATGTATACAGTAAGGACCATCCATCAGGACATCTCTCAACGTCCATCAGACAAACCCAGACGGCCATTTTCACCGCTCCTCAGTAAAGTTTGTGTTTCTTCCTGCTCTTCAAGCCGAGCAGATCAGTTTTCACTAACTCTGGGTTAATAACAAATCTGTGGAGCAATGCCTGCTTTGAAAGCAGAGTTGAGCAGGGTGGTGCCACAGCAGGGGAGAATGAAGACAACACAACAAGTGTAGATGACATGATCACCGTTTTACTGTTCTCTGGCAAGTATTTAGGCCGTGGGTTCTTCACTCAGTTGTTGACCTTTTGTTATAGTCGTCCTGGGCGAGACGCTTCAGAAGAGGTCATATCTCTCACTGGGCATTAGTTGTTTTAATAAAGGATAAATAAATAAACTGATAAATGACAGACTTTGTGTAAATGAGGGATCCACATTCAGGTGCACTTTATTCATTGTAGAGGGATTTATTTTGGTGCCCTATTCAGATGAAACTAACAACTGCTAATAATGATAAATTAAAACTGAGCACTGAACATAGCTCTACGTTAATAATAATAATAAAAATAAATAAAAAGATAATGATTAAATGTGTTATTTTGTAAAAGCTGACTTGATTTGAAAACACAACCAGCATCGCTCTCAAGTGGTTGGAAACAGAAAGTACAGCTTCAACACCACAGATAGTTTTATAAACCTTTTAGTTCTCATACAGAACGCTTATAAGTTCAATAAAATAATAAAGTTTAACACAATAAAACACAGACATATACAGATTCTGTAGTCATGTGTGAGAGTACGACCCACTACTTTTGTTGTCAATGTTATTTTGTCACTGAGCAAAAGAAACTGTCAGTCACCTGATTTAACCTGTTCTTTTTATAAAGAAAAACAATCTGTCTATTTAACATCTAATGCTTTAGCAAACTTATCTTTTAAACTTTTGATCTGAGCAGCTCAACCAAGAGAAATATGCACAAGAATTCCAATGTACCTGTTTTTAACTAGTAAAAATGGTAGTAAAATTATATTATATTATACATTTTATTTAATTTAACATCAAATTTAAAGCCTTTCATTCCTTGAAAGAAGGCATGTCACCGGTCTGCTTTCGGTTTTTTAAGAAGATTGTAATGAGACAAAGTTATAGCAGTTTTAATGGCTATAACTGGTATAATGTTAATATGTTAATGGTATGTTGCACAATGGCTATATCTTGGTATGATCTCAAGATACGAGAGCTTGCAAGATTAGCACTCAGAGTAGATGATGAAGATGACTCAGTCTCAGCTACTACCACATTAAAATTTAACTCAATAATTGTGAACTTGAAAGAGTTATAGACACTTTAATGTTTGTTTTAAGGTCAGTTGGCTATAACCTTAATCAGCCTTCGATGTAAATCCATTTATCACTTTGTGAGAGCTTCATTAATATCTGTCGAGTGGTTTATACATATTTTGCTAATGCTGCAAATAAAAAAATAAATAAATAACACAGCAAAGCAGTTTTCCTTCATCTGCAGACACTACCAAATAAATAAATAAAACTTTCACTGGTCTTTATGTATGTCAACGATTCTTCACTCTGAACAGTGGAAAACTCGTTTAAACAAATAAACTGCATTACCCACAAAGCTTTGAAATAACGGGGAGACTCTTTTTCGTTGTTCATTGGCTGAAAATCATGATGACGTATGACGCTGGAATAGTTACCCGGATAAAGGTTGGATGGAGGAGTGTCGAAAAGCGGGCTTAGTGGCTCTGATAGCAGCTAAACACGGTAGCGAGGAAGAACATTTGTGTACTGCGGCGTAAGAAATTACTTGTGAATAAATTAAAATGGTAAGTCTGGTTGTGTTATTTTAACCGCATGGTAATGCCGTCCACGTTCAAGACGTTCAATAAACCCCACGCCGCGAGTTTTTAATCGCGTGGTAGCCGTTAGTGTTAGCGGTCGAGTTAGCTTAGCATGCTAGCTGACTTGGTCGCGTCGAGAACGCGGTAACGTCGCAATTAAGACGAAGTGTGAGCTGAAATGTGTCCACGCTGCGGTGGCTGAAGCTCCATTCGGCTGTTGTAAACCGTGCACGGTGGGTTTTGTGTTCCAGGCTGGCGGTAAGGCCGGGAAAGACTCCGGAAAGACCAAGACAAAGGCTATTTCGCGCTCTCAGAGAGCAGGACTTCAGGTCTGTCCACTTCTCATTCATCGCTCCGGCGCTTCTCGCTGCCAGATGTCTCTAACGTTACTGTACCCGCTTTTCATGCCTGTTGTGGTTTTTATTTTATTTTTTTTATCCTCAGTTCCCGGTGGGTCGAATCCACAGACACCTGAAGTCCAGAACCACCAGCCACGGCAGAGTGGGAGCCACGGCGGCGGTGTACAGCGCCGCCATCCTCGAGTACCTCACCGCCGAGGTAAGCTCCCGCCTCGGCTTGGCTCCTACTGCTCCTCTGGTCTGGTCTAAACCCAGGTCTCTTTTAGGTTCTGGAGTTGGCAGGAAATGCGTCGAAAGACCTGAAGGTGAAGAGAATCACTCCACGCCACTTGCAGCTCGCCATCAGGGGAGACGAGGAGCTGGATTCTCTGATTAAAGCCACCATCGCTGGTGGAGGTAAGAATCTGAACTCTGGGATGAGTTTACAGACATGTTGAAGCTTTAGAATCACTGCTGGACTTGTGTAGATGAAGAACTGCACCAGATGCTGTTCAAGCAGCCAAACTCCCGCAAATCAAGCTCACTCCTCTCCCTGTAGAGGGTCATCAGTCTTGGTCTGCCTGGCTCACGTGCACAGAGGTGTGAACATGACTGAGTGTAACTTGTTCTGACTAATGTGCTTCTGTTCCAGGTGTTATTCCTCACATCCACAAGTCTCTGATTGGAAAGAAGGGCCAGCAGAAGACCGTATAACCTGAGGAACTCCGTCGTGCCGTCTCAGGATCACAGTCCATTCAGTGCTTCAATGTCTTAGATTCAAACGCATTTAGGATTTTTATGGTTGAGCTTGCATTTACTCATGACTTTTTTTTTCTTCCTCCCAAGTGGCTTCAGAGAAGCTTTATTTTTTTCCTTCTTCTGGTGCTGCAGTTTGTTTTTGTTAAATCCAGCTTTTGTGGCATTCCCATGTTTAAGTGGTGTTTTAATAAAGCCCTCCTGGGCATCGTTTCAGCTTCTCTTCTTCTTGGCTAAGCTGCAGTCTCAGGCTGTTTTTACAACATGACACAAGACAAATTATACTTCTTATAGTCATAGTGTCAACAATTTCTCCGTTTTTATGACAAGTCATAAAGATTCTGACACATTTTGATTGTACAAATGGATAATTGGTCATTTACTGTACGACTGCTCCACCTGGGTGTATCCCAGGTGTGATGGGTTAAATGTAGAGTACTTGTTGAAACAACACCTAATGACAAATCTCAAACTTCTCTACAAATCCTACATTAACTTGCTCTGCTGCTTTCAGGAAGTAGCCTTTTTTTAGCTGAACTGACTTTGTTCTGCCACAAGATGGCAGCACCACACTGATGTACATGTAGTCCCTTGTTTCATGTAAAACAACTTCCTGTTAGTCTGGAGTTGAATGTTGTATTCAGACAGACCCTTAGTCAAAGGGTGACAAATCACCTGGTTGCAGTGATGTCCTCAACATGTTGAAGGTACCATCCTTTACAACCAGACCTGTTTCATTGTGTTGAACCTAAACTCCACAGCGATGACTGAACATCGTTTACAAAGCAAGTAACTCATTACTTTAGAATCAACTTCTCTATATAGAAAGTAAAACTGGGCCAAAGATCAAGAGCTTTTGCGATGAAAATTATGAAAAACATCCAGAGGAAAATTGAATTCCTAAAAAGTTGTCCATGAACAAGAAACGCGCATCAGCTGTGACATGAGTAAACTGGCCCTTTAGTTTTACTTGGCGTGCTACACACAGACTGAAATAATCAACAATAAAATAAACAGAATTATAACTGACACCTAATGAAAACCCCAAATTCAGTGTCTCAGAAAATTATACAGTATTACTCAAATGACATTTTTAGAAATGTTGGCCAACTGAAAAGTATGAACATGTTCAGCACTCAGTACTTAGTTGGGACTCCTTTTACCTGGATTACTGCAGTGTGGCATGGAGTTGATCAGTCTGTGGCACTGCTCAGGTGTTATGAGAACCCAGGTTGCTCTGATAGTGGCCTTCACCTCTTCTGAATTGTTGGGTCTGGCATGTCACATCTTCCTTTTCACAATACTCCATAGATTTTCTATGGGGTTAAGGTCAGGTGAGTTTGCTGGCCAATTAAGAACAGGGATACCACGGTCCTTAAACCAGGTA
>JARVGS010000400.1:22926053-22936225 GCA_031762315.1 Hypsolebias antenori | reverse complement strand
TACATGACTTGCCATGGTGGGGCACTCATCTCGTCTGTGATTTTTGTCTGTTGACTGGGTGGGGGGAGCGGGGGGGGGACACATGTCTGAGCTGCGCGCTGTTTGTACAAGCGTATTTTTGGGGGGGGGAGACAGACACAGCTGAGCTGCGCACTGTTTGTACTAGTGTTGTAGTACTCGAGACAGGTCTTGGTCTTAGACTGGTCTTAAGACCACTTCTTGATGGTCTTGGTCTTGTCTCGGACTCAACCGCATTTTGTCTCGGTCTCAGACATTGAGGACTCAGGATTTTTATTTCAAGACCAGTCAAGACCACAACTGTGTAAATATCACTAAATTACCAGAATACTGTCCAGTTTATTTGTTAACATCTTTGTTTTTATTGGATGCAAAACGTACTGATTCATATCCAAGCCATAACGGGACTCATTGCTAAATACATTTTTTGTTACCACTGTCACGCCCACCCGCTTTCACTCACACGCGTGCCACTTCCAGTGTGGCCAGATTGGGCAGTTTTCATTCTGATTTTGCTGGGAACTCTGGGAAGATTTTTGTGTGTGTTTTTCCACATATTGTTAAATTAGCTTGGTTTGTACTGATGTGCACTCATGTTTAAACATTAAATACTGTATACTATAACAATACAATATACTGATTGGGCGGATTTGTATGATGTGGCAGTTTTTAAGATTTTTGGGCTGTAAAACCTCAACTCTATTTGGCAACACTGGTCACTCCAAGAAAGTGAGAAGTGATTGTCTGGGCATGGGAGAAAACTGCTTCCAATTTAGCAGTTGCGCAATTTTATTGTTTAATCACATGCAGTTAGGCCACTGAATGTCTGATTTCTTTATGTAGCTTTGAAAATTTATGAAAGCTGATATATTCATTCAAAAGCAAACTTAAAGTTGAAGTATGTAACAGTTATAAAGATATTTTATAATAATTTATTTTATTTTATTTTATTTGAGGTCTTGGTCTTGACTTGGTCTTGGACCCTAAAAATCTTGGTCTTGTCTCAGTCTCGGTACACTCTGGTCTTGGTCTTGACTTGGTCACGGGTTAGGTGGTTTTGAACACAGCAGTAGTTTGTACCAACAGTTTCGAGCAGGGTGGGGTGTTCAGCGTGAAGGAAGAGGCAGGTGAGTGCTGCCTTTAACTCTTTAGCTTGCATGCTTGTATTGTGCGCCGCTAGCTTAGCGCTATGTCAGTGCTGATTGGGGGTTGCAGTTGGGTTCGGTAGGCGGGGCGCTCAATTCTATTGACGGGGCAGGGTACCCCGCTTGTGTAATGGTAGGGGAAACACAGACTCAGTTGCTAAAAGATAATATAAGGAGATGTTTACTGCTTGGCTGTGAACACCATCGTTCTTTTTCTAACTTTGTTTGTTGTTTCTCTATGGGAAACACTCCAGTGTGACCAAATATGGAAGCTCAAACAACATCACATCTGTCTGAGACAGACCGGTCGAGCCATACTCAGGGCTCTGCCCCCATCATGATACCAATGTCAACTGACCATCTGACACAAACTTTCTTCCTGTGAGAAACTACAACTAAGCTCCCACAGATCATTCAGGCAAGCAAGGTTAGCTACTAAAACAGTTCCCAGGCATCCCGTAAAGGAGCATGTCGCTGAACGCTGTTCCCAACTTCAGTTTTAATCATGCTGAGTAAGTTGTTGCGTCATGAAAAGTATCTTTGCTACATTCAGGAGCGGTAACAGCGTCAAGGTGAGTTGTTCCCGCTGCTCCTTGGTTTTAAGTAACCAAGCAGTTGCATCTTATGGTGCTTTGTCACTGTCTCTACTAGGGGTGTAACGGTACACGTGGGCGTATCGAACCGTTTCGGTACGGTCCACCTGCGTATCATTTTGGTTATTTTTTCACTCATTAAATTTTATTAACGGGAGATTATGCACCGCGGAACTAAAATTCCTAAGCGTGTTTCAGCACGGCAGTATTATCTTGCAGCACGCGTAGCATTAGCAGCCTAGCATCTCGTTGCGGTCTCCTGTTTGGGAACATTAAGGCTTTCTTGTTAAAAGACATGAACAAATCCAAAACTGTGAGTCGACGTTGTTTCACGGAGATTGGATCTGGATTTGCAACACGTCTAGCTTGTTAACATGTTTGAAACAACATCCCAACGTGAACGTCTCTTCTACAAGCAAGAAAAGCAGCTTGTTGCAAACACCGCTAACAGCAGCATTTTAACAACCTTTATCAGGTACAAACCGGATTCCAAAAAAGTTGGGACACTAAACAAATTGTGAATAAAAACTGAATGCAATGATGTGGAGATGGCAAATGTCATGATAAAATATAACAATCCTGGGATTCAGAATAAACTGGACATAAAGATGCTTGGTACCCATACAATATACAGAATATTTGGATCCCAAAATAAACTCCCTCTGTTATCACATGACGCTGTCAAAAAGGAGGATCACGACCTTCTCCCAGTGAGTTGTGCATTTTTAGCTGGGAAGTCATTTCATTCAGACGTTGTCTGCTCCTCCTCAAGATAATGATCTCAGTAATTAATTTGGTGAAACTTGGGCTTTTAATGATGAGGGATTTCCAGCGATGGGTCGCATCACTGAAACTGTGCTCCTGTCGCCATTTTCATCGCAGAGTGGAAGTACCTCCGACATATATGATGGCTATCAAGCTATGGAGGGACCTGATGGTTTTCACCACTGGGGCCCAGCTGGGGGCAGTAACATCCAGTGTTACCTTGACAGCAGATGCATCCCTAACAGGATGGGGTGCGACCATGTTGAGCCGATTAGTAAAAAGTGTGTGGTCATGGAAAATGTCATGTCTCCACATATATATGCTGGAACTGCAGTTTTCCTAGCTTTAATGTATTTTAGGTCCCATCTAAAGAAAAGGACTGTCATGTCTTAGTGAAAACAAGTAACTCCACAGTGGTAGCCTAAATGGACTGTCAGGGCAAAACACAATCCCTTCAGCTAAATAGACTAGCCTGGGAGTTAATCCTATGGAGCAGCGCCAGACTCTTGTCACAGGTGACCCATGTGGTGAGGATCCTGAACATAGGAGCAGATCTTTTGCCCAGGGGCAACCCACTGTGTGGGAGGTGGGGACTCCATCCTCCAGTGGAGCAGACTTGGCAGAGATATGGCAGGGCCGCCATATTTATCTTCACTTCATGGGAAAACACTCATTGTCCACTGTTTTTCTCACAGTCGGACACAAATGCTCCACTGGGGGTGGACGCTTTGAACCAATGTGTGGGGTAGGGATTAATTTTTTTTTTTTTTAAACAGCCCTGCTTTTAGCTTTAACCACAGCTAAAAGAGTAAGTGATTTACCTGCTTTATTCATCAGTCCTTCCTGTTTACAGTGGGAACCTGGGCTCTAAGGTGTGTCTGAGACCCATTCCAACTTTTGTGTCTAAGGTGATGAATTCTGTATCCAGATGTTGTTCAGTGGAGCTGTTAGTTTTCCACCACCTCCATTCTCCTCTGAAGAAGATCCAAGTCTCAACTCTCTGTGCCCTGTATGGATGCTGAAAGTGTATGTTGACAGGACAGCTGAGTTCAGGAAGTCAGACCAGCTGTTTGTTTCGTGAGCAACCACTCATAAACGCAAAACAAGTGTCTTGCCAGAGGCTGACACACTGGATTGAGGAGACCATGATTCCCTGTTACAGATGATGGGTCAATTGGTCTACAACCCCAATTGGTCTGAAAGTCCATTCTACCAGGGGCATGGACACATTATTGGTCCTGTTTCAAGGGGCATGTAGTTCAGGATATTTGTGCGGCAGCTAGCTTGGACACACCACACACGTTTGTGCACTTTTACAGACTGAATGTGGCTCAGCCATCCTTAGCTCATGCAATACTGGACACCAGAAATTCAAAGCCCTCTTAACTTGGATTCAGGACACATGTTGGTTTCAGGGCTTTCATGCAAAACAGGAGTGGGCTATATCTCCCTTAGTGGAACACCAAATGAAGTTAGAAAAAGAGCTTTAGGTTACTTAATGTAACACTGGTTTTCTGATAACAGTGAGGTGTTTAGTTGACACTATCCTCCATGCATGGACATGGAAAGAAATTAGGGATGCATGATATTATCGGCATGGTATCGGTATCGGCCGATATTCATGTTAAAGTTCAATATCAGATAACGGCCATTCCATCAAAATAACTCGCAGATATAATAGGCGCTGTTTTGCCTGCAGTGGCAGCACAACGCAATGATGGCACGTGTGCCTACCTGATCTCACGGTGGAGAGGAAAATTCAAAATGTCGGCGGTGTAGAAGTTTTATTTTTCGTTGGTGAGGATGTAGGATTCTGAAGATTTATGGATTTATGGACTGGAAATTCCTTGGATAGAGAACTTTACTAACTGGCTTTTCTCTGTTTGTGAATGCTCCTGCAAGTGCCCAGGGACAACTTTGTTGTGAATTGGCACTAGAATGTATAAAAAACTGAATTGAATTGAACTACGATGAGCCTCGCTATATCGTCCCCAGTCTGAGATATTTTTCCGACGTAACGTTACCCGAGTTACAAGCCGTCATTCCCAATGTCATTGAGAAGCTAATAGCTGATAGCACGACTTGTTTGGTGAGTTTTACCACAGGCATTTGGACATCGTGGATAGACAAAAACTTTGAACTTAAAATTAAAAAGACTGTCCTTCATGCACAGGAGAGCAGAGGATCCCACACTGCAGCTAGGAACCTGGAACAAGCCTCCACAAGCGAGACAGCATCGCAGGTGACTAATGCTAATAAATAACAGTTAACACTTTTCATTTAATATAAGTTAAAAGTGATATACTGTACATATCTTATGGTTGTTACTGAATATATGTCACCAGCTCTTACATCTGTAGCACAGTTTTTGTAGCAAATAAGCCTAAATAAGAGGGCTATGTTCTGACAAAGGAACGTATATAAATATCGGTATCGGCATTGGTTATCGGCCAAATAAGTTTTAACATATCGGCACATTGGATATCAGCCAAAAAAATCCAATATCATGCATCCCTAAAAGAAACCGTCCTAGAACTAACAGGAGGTAGTCAGTTTACCATGGTATCATGAATAGGGCAGAGCCCTGAGCACAACTCAAAGGGTCTGTCTCAGACAGACGTGATGTCGTTGGAGCTTCCATATTTGGTTACGCTAGAGCGTATCCCATAGTGAAACACCTCACTCTTTTGTCAAAGAACCAGAGTTACATTAAGTAACTTAAAGTTATCCACTGCTGTGAAGATTCATGGGTAAACACATGTTCTTATTTTGCTGAGGTTTGATTTAAGGACATGAATCAGCGTCACCATTTATGCAAAGACTTTGAAAAAAATAAGCTTTCAGGTTGCTCGTCTAGACAACTTACCCTGTTTTCATCATAGATGATCTGAACTATGCTGCGATGCTTGTGCTCCACTGGGGGAGGGGTCACTGGCTTCTCGGGCTCCACCGGCTTTGCTGCTTCCTCCTCTAGTTGTTGCTAAGAGACAGGTTCAACATATTAAAAAAATTCTGACGAGAAATACACAAAGTTTAACAAACAAAACCAGTAGTGGTACAATTTTTCTACACATACCTAAACTCTATACATTCAGATTTCTCTATTTATTTTTACTTTGTAAAAAACGATGATAGTCGCAGATCTACTTTGACATTGTTTACTGGACCCTATCACCCAGATCTCTGTGGGGCGAGCAGGTTTTATCTGACTATTCCCCGATTGCTTTTACCATAGGGGCCAAGATGATAAAGGCAGCCTAGTGAATTAGATGAGGGTTAGATGGAGCATTGCATACAAGTCTGTATTCAAACTACTGATATACAGAAACACAAATGCGAATACTTGAAATACTGCAAAAAATAAAAAATAAAAAACCTAGAGAACAATTCTAACAGAATGAAGGCAAATAAACAGGGCAACATCTATTTCAGCTCAAAGATTATGAGCCAACGTGGCTGAATTCAGAACAGCCTTTAATACAGCCATAACCTCAAAAACAAGCACATAAAGATAAAAATAAATAAATAAACAGACTGGAAAGCTAAAATGATTATATAATTCATATTTTTGGAACACGTTAGAATAAGTTACTTTGGACTCAGTCTTTCAAGTTGGAAGCGTAACTATGAACTGCTTATGAAAACATTTTGTAAAATTGTGCTTAAAATCAAGGTTTTTTAAAGATTAGTCAGTTTATCAGTAAAATACATCTAAAAGAATGCAAAATTGTTTGTTTTGCTAATTTTATTACGCCAAATTACTGGCATAGCATCTTAAAAACTGCTCTGCAGTTGGACAACATTCTGCTGTCAAAAAACAATTTTTTAAAAGCAAATAAAACAGTCATACATAAATGCTGTAGATGCAGTATGCTCAAACACCAGCCACCATATATAATAAAACCATTTCAAAAAACTTGAATTAACTGCAGTTTTGACATTTCTTTAAAAAAAAAAAAAAACAACAACAACTCGTATTTATCATTTGCTGCAGATACTTGATAGGAGTTTTGCAAACTGATTGATTGAATCTATAGTTAAAAACACTGAATCAAATCTAAGTCGAGTTAAGATCACATTTGCCAAAAGAGGTTAAAAACAACTTGTTACAAAGTGTAAATCCTTTATAAGATAAAACAAATGGGCGGGGAGTCTTCACCAAATATCTCAAAGGAAACTCTAACTTCCTGTTTAGTATTTTAATACATCAAACCTGAGCCAAGTTACACTGACTGCAGCCCCTGACCTCAATCAACACTTCATTTCAAAGGTTTCTGTTCAGTATTACCGTATTTTCCACCATAAACATCGCACCACCCTATAAGACGCATCAGTCCATATTTGTCTAATAAAGTGGAAAAATCCATAAATATGTTGCTTCACTGTATACGTCACATCTATTATGTGTCACTGTTGACGCGTCGCGTTTGTTATGTGTCACTGCTGATAACTCAGAAATGTGGGCTGAACCCAGAAATGTGGGCCGATGGTGTGCCAAAAATCAATGGGCTGCCAAATGGCAGCTGTAGGAGCGTGCCCAGGAGGACTTTAACAAGAATTTAACAAGAATAACACTTAAAAAAAATTTTGTTTGCTTGAAATTATAGCAAAGGTGTGTCTCAATCTAAAGTTTGCTTAATAAATGCAGTTTGAGGGTCATGTCATAGCTGCGTTTTAAAACCTGATACATGGAAGTAAATGCGTGCACGCGGCAAGTCATTGTGCAAATTTAACAAGATAAACACCTAAACCATTGTTTATTTGCTTGAAATTATTGTATAGCAAAGGTGTGTCTCAGTCTAACATGTGCTTAATAAATGCACTTTAATGGTCAAATTAGCTGCATTTTGCCGGGGCAGTGCAGCTGGTTTGACGGTCAGTCCAAGCAGCGAGCAGAATGAAGGTGGGGAGTCTATTACAGGCTGATTGTGTCATTAATAGCTGGTGAAGATTCTCAGTCATCCAGCGCATAGTAAATTCAAAAAACTTAAAGACAAAAACAATGAAGTATAAAGTATAATAAATAAAGTTCAGTTGTTTTTGTCTTGAACTTTTTTTAATCTGTCGTTATAGCCACGTTTACCTGTTTATTACATGATACAACAGCATGCCATACAGCTGCTACCACACTGCTGCCATCAAGTGGTTGAAAGAGGTACTGCTCAACTTTTTTTTTCTCCAATCAGAATGAATGAAAACGTCATATCTCAGCCAAAAAATGGTTTATAAATATGGGAAAAAATCCATAAATACGTCGCTTCGGCCCATAAGTCGCAGGGCATGTAAATTATGCAAAACACTGCAACTTATAGGCCGGAAAATACGGTAACTCATTCAACAGCTACAACACCTTGTTATTGTTAAAACGTTGTACTGTACAGTGTTTCTCCCACTATTATTTATCTAAGGAGAGCACTCTGCCCTGTCATGGAACCAAGCGCCTGGCCTACCAGTATCAACCCCCCACTAACAACCGTCAGTATTAGTAAAGTAGCACTCCACTAGCAAACACATCCCCCCCCCCACCCAAACTTTAATTTTTACAGTTGACAGAAATCTGTTGCAGCAACAAATAACTTATTTCACTTGATTGTCCACCAGACAACTTTGAGGGAAGAGCTGGTTGTCTGAGACGAAAATCGGTTTTCTCAAAAAGCCAAACTTATGTCGACCCGTTTATGCAAGTACTCCACTTTCTGTTTTCTTTGATACATTTTTGCAGCAGCACTATAGCACCACAAACTGGACTGGCATAGTTACTACAGTATTTTTGGTGTTAAATTACTAAATGTTTTATTTATTTCATAGAAAAGTTATTTGTGTTTGAGGTTTGTTAGGAGACAAAATGCATGGCTGAGTTCCTCACCTGCTTCTTCTTCAGCTTTGAAATCTGCTGTTCTACTTTAGCAATCTCCCGGTCCACTCGGTCCATACTCTGGATCAGCTCCTCCTTCGAGAGTTTGGAAGGTGACGTATCCTGCTCCTCCCCCATGGATAATGAGGGGCCTCCTGAGGATGGAGACTCTACTTTGACAGTAAACTGAGACTCCTGACATAAAGAGAAAGAGTGAAATATTAAGCCTGAAAAATCATCACATGAATTTGGACATAGCAATAAACGCTACATGGTCACACAAATACCTGTGTGACACAAGTGTCATACACATATTTTTACTTTAATGTCCATAAATCCAGAGGCATCTATTAAGAATAAAAATGAAAAATAAAAACACCCCAACGGTTGTGGTTACCTTGATATAAAATAACAGCTAAACATTTTCCAAAATGTAGTAGAAAAGACGTGAGCCCCACCTTTTTGACCTCCACAGTGGCTCTTAAACTGTCTTGTACAGAGTGAGGCATGGGCAGCATGATGCCCCCGGCAATGGGAGTGGTGCGGTTCATGTGGGCTTCTGCAACAGTCTCCATGCGGGGGCGTTTAACCTCCAAGGCTTCATTCTCTGCCTGAGCTGTGATGGAGTGAAACTGCGGTTCGTAACCATGGCGTCTATCTGGAGGCCTGACGGAGAAATAAAAGACAGGAACAGTATCAGCAGCTATTGAATGCAAGAGGATAAACTACTATACATCAAGACACAAATACAAAAGATAAAACCCTACCTTTCAGCTCCAGGGTGGAACTCCGACAGTAAGGAGGGTCTCCTGCGGCCCTGTGGATCCTGCAAGTGTGCACGGTAGTCTGGGATGGAGAAATCCTGAAAACACAAAAACTGTTATAAATCATCTAATTAGGGTCAAAAGTGTTAAGAAAGATGGATATCTAATAAAAGAACAGCTCAGGTCTGCAAACCACACAAAAGACAAAGAAAATCAACTAAATCTTACAAATCAACAATTGCATTAATGTTCCAAACATCTGCAGCAGCTTACCTCCGTTTTACTCAAAACAATGGTCAACAATGGCTGGTCATTAACTCTAAATACACAACTGTAACAGGAAGTACAGTCAAAAATGTATGTTTTTAAATTATTTGGCTATTTTATTGATTAGGTTATTATTATGCTGTTTCTTTACTGATCTGGTGCTACATAACCTAATTACAGCTTATTGCAAGATCACTGCCACCATGTTTTAGTAAACCTTTAGTGGGATAAAAATCAGTGTTTCCCCTACCATTTTACAAGCGGGGCGCTCCGCCCCATCAACAGAGCAGAGCGCCCAGTCAAGCGACCCTCACTCCCACCTGTCGGCAACGACGCAACGCTAAACTATCAGCTCGCAATACAGGTGCACTAGCTAAAAAGCTAAAGGCAGCCTCTTCCCTCATGCTGAACCCCTCACGTTGAACCCCCCGCCACCCCCTCCCAACTCAAACAGTGGCTGAGATGTGTCTCTGTCTCTCTCCTCTCCCTCACCTTGCTTTAAAACTGTAAAACTGTCGTGGAAACAGCGCGCGGCTGTGTCTCTAACGTTATTATTTACTTTATTCTATATTTAACTACTATAACTTATCTAAAAAAGCTAAGTCTGGTCCTCTGGACAATGATCTTATATCGGGGAAACTAAACAGCCACTGGCCAAAAGGATGGCCCAGCACAGAAGACCAACATCTTCAGGCCAGGACTCTGCGGTCTACACTCATCTCCAGGCCAGCGGTCACTCTTTCAGGGATGAAGATGTTCACATCCT
>JARVGS010000400.1:22871319-22881993 GCA_031762315.1 Hypsolebias antenori | reverse complement strand
GAAAAGAAACCGTCCATCATTAAACAGAGGTGGAGGCCTCCAGGTTCAACTGTCCCCCTCTTACAATGCTGTTATTGATAGTATCACTCTGTGAATAGCAATAGCCATCCGAGTGCTAACGTCCAGTTTATTAGGCTGATGGTCCTCTTTGATCATGTGAACAGCTTACAAAGTTCATCATCCAGGTATCAAATCCAATAACTCTCAGTCGGGTCATCTGGACTGTTTTTTTTAATAGAGATGTTTTGCCTCGACCCAGAGGGCTTCGTCAGTCTGAGGAGTTCCAGTAAACCGTTTATCCACCGAGCAGTAAACTCCTTAAGTGGACCAACCAGTTTGCTGGAGCTAAGATGGTTTCTGGGGGCTGTCCTTTCCCTCGTCGACTCCTCCCAGGCAGGCAGCCACAGCCAAACTGGTTGGTCCACTTAAGAAGTTTACTTCTTGGTGGGAAAACAGTTTACTGGAACTCCTCAGACTGATGAAGCCCACCGCAAAGAGGGCGAAACGTCTCTATAAAAAAGAAACTGTCCAGATGACCTGACTGAGAATTATTGGATGTGAACAGCTAGTTTTGGATGTCAACAACAAACTGATTGATCCACTATGAGAAGGTGTTATTTATAAGATTGAGTTGAAGCTCCTCGGACTGAATAAGTCTTTTTCTTTAACATTTCATTAAATAATAATGAATTTAAGGGTGAGTTTCTTACCTGTAAGAGTGTAAAGCGACTTTTTGGAACAATAAAATGATGGTTTTGTTTCTTGGTGCAAATGCTACAACTAGGAAGGCAAAATAAAGGTTTTTATTAATCATTTGGTTTTGAAATTAAAACTTTTTTTTTTTTTTTAATGTCTTAAGATCCATTCCTGACGTTTGTGTCGTACATACTTGCAATGAAAAACATGGAGGTCGGGTGAGCTCCAGACGTCAAATCTCACAGCCCCACAGTGGCAGCCGCCTGAATGTTTCACAAGCTCCATTCTGTAAACAAAATCAAACATCAGCATAAATTACATATCAGTGCATCATTACATCATTGGATATAGGTTTTCTGGAGGCCTTGGTACCTTCGAGAAAGATGAGTTGAAACTTGGGTGGCGTGTTTGTTGTAAAACCTGTTGACGTGGAACTGGTCTCACCCGGAAAATTCCCGTAATCGTGTCAAAGAAAAACTCAGTGAACCCAATCAAAGTCCATCACTGATAAGTGACACATTAACAATGACATTTCAACTGGTTATATTTGCTGCTGGATTGATCTTTTCAGCTGTGAACACTTTAAATGATAATCAGCTCTATTAGAGTTCTCAGTCTGTCAGCTAGAGCTATTTCCTGCTTGAGAAGCTGCTTCCCTGAAATATTTTGATGTTTTATTCCCAGTAAGAGGCAGGGCATAGAGCAACAGACTTGCACAAACACATTCTTTAGATGTGGATCAACCAGTTCTATGTTCAAAAGACGTGGCGTGGTACATCACGAGTTTGGTGTCATATAACAATGAGCTGGACTCCAGAGGGAATACTCTGACCCAGATACATACTTTAGGACTTTCAAGGCTGGGTCATAGCTGCGACCCAAAATTAGAAACAAGACTGTTCCATCAGTGTCCCTTCTTTGAGAGCTAAAAATGACCACTCGGTCTTTATTTTTTATAAATTTTCTTCAAATCCTGTTTTTTTCTATACTTTGCAACTCAGACGCTTGTGATGCATAGTCATAATGAAGCATGTTAACAAAGAAGTTATGAAAATCAATGAAAAAACTAAATTACTGCATAGTCTCTTTGTCTTTAAATTATAAGATTTTCGCAAGCATTTAGAGTTCGATACCAAAAAAAAAAAAACTACCAGTAATCATTTTATTATACAGGTACAGTATATGTAAGCTATATGGTTACTTGACGTTGGGTTAAAGAAGCAGGGGAAAAACAGTCAAATTTACTTTCTGGTCAATTTTAAGAGATAAAAATGTGCCTGTTAGGCTTTTTTTTTTTTTTTTTTTTTTTTTTTTTTTTGAGAAAACAGCATTCATAATTGTGTCCATGTGTGTTGATAATCAGTTTAATGTTGGGACTTTAGACTTGGCAGTCTAGTACCAGGCGTCTACATCATGATAAAGTAGGGGTGGGCAACTTTTTTTCCCCCAGAAGGCCAAATCAGGATATTTAAACCAACTGAAGTGTTACATAGAGAATTGTTAAATAAATTTTATTTAAAACAGATAATCTGGAAGATTTTTTTTCCTGTTTTTTTTTCCTGTTGTAGAATTTAACATGCTTGATAGAAAATATTCCTTCATTCTTTAGCAATATAAGACATTTTCTGTAAACTGCTTCTTGTGAAAATATATTAGCCCATATGTAGAAAACAACAATAATAAAAAAGTTATATGTTTGCTTTTTGATGTTTTTAAAGTTCAGTCCGACGTACAACAAATTGCCAAATCTTTCATGCGAGTTCGTGTGACCCCTGAAGAAAGTAGCGAACAGCAACCAAAAGCAACTTAGCCTGTCTTCATCGAAAGGTTTTTGATGTTTTTGTCTAAGATGTTTAACTTAAACTTCCTTAAGTTTCATTGATAAAATGCTGTGTTTCATCAACTTGCTTAAAAGTTTTCTTTTCAACTAAGAATTTGGGTGCCAGAAGGAGATTGTCCAAGGGCCACTTTCGGCCCTTATATTGTCCATATATGTGATAAAGAGAAAGGGGATAAACTTGTCTGACTTTAAAAATTCTAATATTTTCCGTGGTGACACAGTGGTTTAGTTTAAAATAAGCTGAAGAAAAATCCTTCTTAAAATTTATCTTTTAACTATTGAGTTTTCTTTTAGGGGAGGTGATTCTAAGATTCTAAAACTACAAGTTCTACTTTTATGTACTCACAATCAGCAATTTTTGTTTATTTGATTACAATGTGAAAGTTTCCACTGGTTATACAGTGTCATTAATGGCAGTAAGCAAAAAAAAGTAAAGATGTATTTTTAGAAAGTAGCTGACAGCAGTCACATTATCATCTGGTACTACCTGTTTAGCAAGACTTACAAGATTGTTTGACAGCCCCAAAAGTGCATTCAGCTTACATAAATACTTATAAAACACTGATTTTTATATTGTAAAACAGAGAATGGGGTCCTTGACAATCATTATAGTTGAGATATGTAAGAGCTGTAAGTTGTTTTTAGTTCAGGGTTGGATAAAATCCTTTTAAAATTCTGACAAATCCTTCATTAACATGAAAAGAACTTAGTCATCCTACCTATGACTGTAACTCAGCAACCAATCCCTGGTCAAACAAACAACTGTGTTAGCCAATCAGAAGCTTCGGAGAAGGTTCTTGTTGCTGTGAGGCTTCTGGCAAATTCTACAGCAAGGCCGTAGTGTAGCTAAAATATCCCTCCGCCGAGTTGCCGGTTTTGTTAGAAAACCAAGGTTCCATCACATTAAGCTTTGACAACAAGTGTACAAAGTAAAAAAAAATGTCATCTTTTAACTGTAAGGAAACACCGTGTAAAATTACAATTCATTCATGTTAAAAATAGTGAATTTCTAGGTGAAGGAACTACGTTTATGTGTGGATGGATATTAACTGATGACGTCTTAGCGCTGTGTATAAAAGTCTCGCGAGCCATACAGCGGCATTATTTGAAGGCAGACGGGAGAGCTGGTTGTGTTTCTGTAGAAGCGTCTTAAAGCATCATTAAACCGTAAGTATGCTTACGTTTAAGGAAATTTATCTTTTGTCCTGTTCCTCAATTGAATTCAAGTGTTACTAATGTTGAGGCATGTATTTTTTTTGTTTTTACAGCGTGTTTAAAAACGCGTTTTTTTTCTTTCTAACAACTCTTTACGGTTTTATGAATCATTATTTTAACCGGTGGTTTATCGATGCTCTTAGAAGTAATGCGTACCAGTTGAATGCAGCAATGACTCAACACCTCCCGTCGGCCATTAGCGGGCAACCACTGACAAAGGGAGGTCATTGTGAGCTCAAAATGGCGCTAGAGCTGACGTGGTTGCCAAGTAAAATTCAGTCGATAGTTACAGATTAATTCTGTTAATGAAACATTATTAATTCTGAAAAATAAAACGTTGGTTTGTTTTAGGTTATTCTAGAATAGTTGTTTCACTTTAAAATACTGTATATATTTTTAAGTCTTAAACGCATCTCTATAATTTCATGTTTTTAGGTAAAAACATGCAGATCTTTGTCAAGACCCTCACTGGCAAGACCATCACCCTTGAGGTGGAGCCCAGCGACACCATTGAGAACGTGAAGGCCAAGATCCAGGACAAGGAAGGCATTCCCCCAGATCAGCAGAGGCTGATCTTTGCCGGCAAGCAGCTGGAAGATGGCCGCACCCTGTCCGACTACAATATTCAAAAAGAGTCCACCCTCCACCTGGTCCTGCGTCTCAGGGGTGGGCAGTAAATGTCCTGATTCCATATTAGTAGTTCTGTTTCTCATGTCTGTTATGCATGACTCATTAAAATGAAGATGTTACTGGAAATGTTTTAATTTGTGACCAAAATGTTCAAACTGTTAATAAAAATTTAAACTATCCTTGAGTTTTTAATTCTTGAGATATGAATACATGTGTACGTTATAAAAACTTATTTCCACCACGTACACATCAGATCTAAACTGAAACGATAACACCTTAGGAGGCTAGCCAAAGTGCTGTACAATGCAAAACGTCCAGAGGTTAAAACCATAGGTAACAGGAAAAGTTCAATACAGAAACCTGGACTTTATGTGTAGCAAGATGTTTAGCTATTCCAAGGAGAACAGCGAAAGGTTGTCTTGCTACAAATAAAGTCCAGTTGTTTCTGTATTGAACTCTTTGATTTTATCATGTCCTGGATGACTGAACTTTCACCAGCATAAAGCCAACACTGCTTTGAGCAGTTAATTTGTTTAAAGTAGATTAAAACGCGTTTGTACATGTTGGCTAAACTGGTTTTCTGTGAGTAATCAATGCAGCCAACAAAAAAAATGAACATGTGATGCATGCACTGAACTAAAATTGGGTAAACTGAAGTTTGCTTTGAATTAATATGGGGGCTCAACTCATTTTACACCTGCGATCCACACCGGAAATGAAAATGTATAAATACTGTAGTTCGCACAATTAAAAGAAAAAACAGTGTTGCAGATGCAAGCAGCTGAATGTTTTTGACTGTTGAACCGCTCTTTTCAATCTGTTTAGCATTTATTAGATATGCACATTTTATAAAATGTATGAAAGATGACTTAAAAGTCCATGATATTCCAAGCGTTCAAGTATCAGGAATTGTAAAAAAAAAAATCATACGAGTGACGGTTAAATTAACTTCCAGTTTCTTAATCTTAAATATGTTCTGAGTAATATATTCTGATAATGTTGCCCTTCAAAGCATGAATGATTTTTCTTTTTACACATTTCAGTATCATTTTACTTCCGGGTTACAATGACTACAGCGTTTGAAGGTGCGAAGTATTCATACATTTCATTTGATTATATTTGAATAAACTGTTTGTCTTGTGCATAGTAACATAGTTAAAATGAACTGGAAATCTGCAACAACCCAAAAAAAAAAAAAAGGCAAGAATATAGACTGACACAAAAAAAAAATGTGGGACTATTTTTTTAGCGGATGAATACAACTTGATGACGCGTCTTCAGTATAAAAATCCCGTCCCCTTGGCAACCTCACAGACAGGAGAAGTGCGGTTGTAATAATATAAGAGCGGCTGTTGACAACAATTGTAAGTATTTTATTTTCACGAAAAAAATATATTTTCAGGTCACCATATATTCAGTTTTAAAGTTACACTCATGTTTACATACATTTCGTTTTATTTTACGGCTATTCTATAGAGCAAGTTGGCTAGCAACAAAACGAAATACTCATACTGTATCTAGATTTTCTGTGAGATTCGATAATGCCGTTAAAGGCAGTTTCTAATGTTTTCAAGAACAACGCACTAGTTCTAGCTGTGTCTTCCATCGAAGCGTAACGTCGCAATGAAAAGGAAAGGGTGAGAAAAAAATGAAGGCAAATAATGGCTTTTTCTAAAATGGCGCTGGTTCTCGAATCTTCCCTCTGTTACCAGGATGTTAAAAACACGGTTCCCATCAGTTCCCGCAGTCGGGAAAAGTTTTTCAGTTTCCATAGTGTATTTCTGTAAAAGGTTAAGTGATTATTTAAATACACACACTGTATATAAGTTATGGTTAAAATATTCTACAGAGTTGACTGTATTGTTATTAATTCTGCTCGACCATGTTCTTTGTTCTATTTTGCATAGACAACTGCTGCTCCTTTTGTCCAATTTGTAGTATGATAACTAAAGAGGGATCATATTTTCACAGGTATAAACATGCAGATCTTTGTCAAGACCCTCACTGGCAAGACCATCACCCTTGAGGTGGAGCCCAGCGACACCATTGAGAACGTGAAGGCCAAGATCCAGGACAAGGAAGGCATTCCCCCAGATCAGCAGAGGTTGATCTTTGCCGGCAAGCAGCTGGAAGATGGCCGCACCCTGTCTGACTACAACATCCAGAAAGAGTCCACCCTCCACCTGGTCCTGCGTCTGAGGGGTGGCATGCAGATCTTTGTCAAGACCCTCACTGGTAAAACCATCACCCTTGAGGTGGAGCCCAGCGACACCATTGAGAATGTGAAGGCCAAGATCCAGGACAAGGAAGGCATTCCCCCAGATCAGCAGAGGCTGATCTTTGCTGGCAAGCAGCTTGAAGATGGCCGCACCCTGTCCGACTACAACATCCAGAAGGAGTCCACCCTCCACCTGGTCCTGCGTCTCAGGGGTGGGCAGTAAAAGATGTCATGATTTATTCACTTGAAAGTGTCAACTGAAACTAATAAAGCATAAGTCTACAGCAAGTGGCGTCGCTTGTTTTATCCTTACATATATAAACTGCAACTTTTAGAAACTGGTCAGCTTTGATACAAACATTTCTTTAGTCTCTGAGCCTCGAGGAGTCATTTACAAGAGACCTGTTTTTAACAGAATGATGACAACGGTAGACAAATGTTAAAGAAAGCGTATAAAATGATTTTAAAGAACGAAACGAAAACAGCTACCGTACATTGTAAAGCGACACAAAATACTAAAAACAGGAACATGTCTGCGTTGGAATAGTACATTTTCTTTATCATAGAAATACGTATCCAGTTTAGGCCATCTTAACATTTATAGCCACTAGATGTCGCCACCTCTTTACATCACGTGGAAGTTCACATCAACCCAGTACAGTACAATTAAAGCAGGCTTTTTTTTTTACAAGGCCTCTGATTTGACCAGTTTTTGCTGCAGGTTCAATGAGGACAAATCCGTTTAAGTTGATCCATAGTACTGGACTTTAATTCCCATGTAGAGGTGATGGCTCAGACTCTAATTCTGGACTAGATGACTTTCAAGAGAGAAAACCGACTGAATCCACCATTGGTCAAAGTTTCTGCTCCTTCCTCAAGGATAACTTGTCACTGCGCTCAGGGTTTCCACGCTGTCTTTTAAAAGTTTATTTAAATGTGTTGTCCAGAACTGGGTAAGGATGGAAAATTTGTTTTCATGTTAACTTTTACATTTGATCGAAAATGAAAATCAACCTTTTTAAAAGTTGCTTGAACAAGACAGGCATTTTAAGCTTTTGGTTCCTATGTCATGAGGCTTGTGAACTTCTGGAAGCTGCAACAGAGAGCAAATGTCTTTTGTTTTAATTGTGAAATAGCTTTTTGCAAGGAAAATAACTTTAGCTGATAAATGGTTATAAATATATCACCTGAATTTAAGTAGAAAATGAAAAACAATGAGGTTTTTAATAAGTTGTTTTTCAAAGATTGTAAAGCCAATTAAACATAAAAAAAAAAAAAAAAACATTTTTGAGGATAATAAACACACTGTAAACGTACCATAAATTAGTACCACTGTATCAACACAGGACATTAATAGGCATTTTGACATAAAATAACTTTAAAATTGTCTGAAAATCTGATTAGAGAAATATGGATTTTCTAAGCAGAACCCTGGGCATTTCTTTGACAGATTTTTTTTTTACTCAACGGCAAGAGCAGGATGTGACACAGATCAAACTGACCATGAGTTTAATGCAAAGTGTTTTAATCTCAGTTGTGTGGAGCAGAGATCAGCAACCTTTCCACACTAAATACAATTTGTTCCAGTTGTGAAACGTACTTGGACATCATAATAAAGATAACAGTCTGAATGATATGATTAAAGAACAAACTAAAATCAACTGCTATATATTTTACCAGTATTTTTACATTTTAGGCCAAATTTAGACCAAACTTAAGATAATTTACACCAACCACTGACTTATCAGGGCTTACGTGAGTCCTCACTATATTTGTGGAAAATGAACCCAACCTTGAAGTATTAAAACATATTTGCAACTTTAAATTTCAGCGAACATAAATTATGAAAAGCATATGCATCAGGAAATGTTGACTGGAAGAGACATCTCCCTGGAGCCAGGCTTAGCGAGGAGACGGAGAGTGTCTGCTGATCCAGCCTGGACTCTTGAGGCTCAGCTCAGGCGGTGTGCTCTGATTACAGCTCCATCACGCTCCTTAACCTCCCTGGTAAGGTCTATTCAAGTGAGCCCAATCGTTGGTCGAACCTCAGATCCAGGAGGAACAAATCGTGTTCCATCCTGGCTCTGGAACACTGGACCAGCTCTTTACCTTCACTAGGGTTCTTGAGGGGTCATGGGAGTTTGCCTGTCCAGTCTACAAGTGTTTTGTAGACTTGGAGTAGGCATTCTTTGGGGTACACTGTGGGGGCTGGTCCGTGAGTAAGAGATTGGGGGCCCATTGCTTGGCCCCTACAAGAAGTGTGAGAGTTTGGTTCACATTGCCGACAGCAAGCCGGACCTCTTCAGGGTGGGTGTTGGACTCCACCAGGGCTGTCCATTGTCACAATTCTGTTCATAACTTTTATGGACAGAACTTCTCAGTGCAGCCAGGGGGTGGAGGAAGTCCAGTTCGGTGGCCTCAGGATTCCATCTCTGCTCTTTGCAGATGATGTGGTCCTGTTGGCATCATCATGCCGTGATCTTCAGCTCTCACTGGAGCGGTTCGCAGCCGAGTGTGAAGCGGCTGGGATGAGAATCAGCACGTCCAAATCTGAGGCCATGATCCTCAACCAGAAAAGGGTGGATTGCTCTCTTCTGGTCGAGGGTGAGGTTCTGCCTCAAGTGGAGGAGTTCAAGTATCTTGGGGTTTTGTTCACAAGTGAGGGAAGAATAGAACGTGAGATTGACAGATGGATTGGCACAGCATCTGCAGTATTGCGGACTCTGTACCGGTACGTTGTGGTGAAGAGAGGGCTGAGCTGTAAGGCAAAACTCTCTGTTTACCGGTCGGGCTATGTTCCTACCCTCACCTATGGTCATGAGCTCTTGGTAGTGACCAAAAGAATGAGATAGTGGATACAGGCAGATGAAATGCGCTTCCTCTGCAGGGTAGCTGGACTCTCAGTTAGAGATAGGGTGAGAAGTTCGGTTATCCGGGAGAGACTCGGAGTAGAACTGCTGCTCCTCCACATCGAGAGGAGCCAGTTGAGGTGGTTTCGGCATCTGGTAAGGATGCCCCCTAGACGCCTCCCTAGGGAGGTGCTTTGGGCATGTCTAACTGGGGAGGAGACCCCGAGGAAGATCCAATACATGCTGGAGAGACTAATATGTCTCTCAGTTGGCCTGGGAACGCCTTAGAATCCTCCCTGAAGAGCTGGAAGAGGTGGCTGTGGAAAGAGATGTCTGGGCTTCCCTGCTCAAGCTGCTGCTCCCACGACCCGACTTTGTAACAAGCAGAAGATTCAGACGTCACCTCATTAGTGCATAAATGCAGCTGTTCTGTGAAGTCCTCAGGGGTTTGTTACAGAACATTAATGATCAAACAACATCATGAAGACCAAGGAATACATCAGATAGGTCAGGATTAAAGTTCTTGGTTCCTGAATACTAGGTGGTGTAATGAGCAGCAGCTGTGGGTCAGTTTCCTTTAACGAGTTCCAGGAAAAGAAGAAATGAAATGTTGCTTAAAGCTTGTGTGGTTACAAAACAACAAGTTCGGAACACCTCACGGTTCAGTCCATCGTGTGTAAAAGAATTATAGCACAACTTTCAGTCCATCGTGTGTAAAAGGATTACAGCACAACTTTCAGTCCATCGTGTATAAAAGAGTATGGCACAACTTTCAGTCTATTGTGTGTAAAAGGAGTACGGCACAACTTTCAGTTCATCATGTGTAAAAAGAGTACGGCAAAACTTCCAACACAAGGACGTTCACCTGAACGGACAGGTGAGGCAAAGAGCATTAATCTAAAAAGTAGACAAGAAGGACGTGGTCATTTTGGAGGAACTGCAGCCATCCACAGCTCAGGAAGCTGTAACTGGCAGAAAACTAACGCTGCACATCCGTGTTGCATGCTACTTGTACTGACAGTTTTCAAGTGTGTGTGTGTGTGTGTGTGTGGGGTGGGGGGAGATCAGCGTGAGGGAATCGAAGTGCTACCTATGTAGCTTTGTAGCTAGCACATCTGTATTGCACGGAGCTAACTTAGTGCTACGTCAGTGCCCTTAGTTGTTGATGGGGGGTGGGGGCAGTTTGGTTGGCAGGGCTCTCGGTTCTGTTGGGAGGGCGGGGGAGC
>JARVGS010000400.1:22640346-22654915 GCA_031762315.1 Hypsolebias antenori | reverse complement strand
ACTCTGTTTGTGCCGGGGGACTGGATCTTTGGGATGAACCAGTCTTTGCCGTAATGTATTTTGGGGTTTGAAAGCCATTAGGACATTGTGTTTAGAAAATAAACATAGTTTCTGTGACACTCTTGCAACATACAGAATGACCTATAATATTGGGGGACAGTATTATATGCAGAAACATTTGGGCTTTAAAGTAAAGGAAGTGAAAACATGAATTCATTAGAATATTTCATTTTTTCTTTCTAAATTCAATTTCATTATTTCAGTGTTTTATGTAAAACCGAAACATGGAATCAAATAGAAAATTCATTACAATGTTTGGCTTTAAGGCAACAAATTATGCACCAAGGTGTGTGGATTCCTCTGCAGCACTGTATCTCTTGTGTTTTCTCCTCCACTGAAGATATAAGATGCTTGACCAGACCAGTGGGGTAGAGGAAGCAGGAACGCTGCGATGGGAGCTTTTCCTCATCCTCATCCTGGCTTGGATACTCATTTATCTTTGCATCTTCAAGGGTGTGAAATCAACAGGCAAGGTGAGTGAAAAGAGTGAAAACTGCAGGCAGAGATGAGTGAACAAACATCAAGTCTTTATCCTCTGTTTGTATGAAGGTGGTGTACTTTACTGCCCTGTTCCCGTATGTCATTCTGATCGCACTGCTCATCAACAATGTGCAGCTTCCTGGTGCATTAGATGGGATATCCTTCTTCATTGTGCCAGAATGGGACAAGCTGCTCTCAGTGGAGGTAAGACATGTGAAAAGGAGATAAAGCAGGCCGCTCAACTGGTGCAGTTGTTCATGTTTAAGGGTTGACTGGTCCTGTTGTGTAGGTGTGGGTGAACGCTGCCGCTCAGATCTTCAACTCCATTGGGATTGGTTTCGGCTCCCTCCTGGCCATGTCCAGCTACAACTCCTTCAACAACAATGTTCTGAAGTAAATATCCCCTAATCCTCATCCAGTCGTCCTCCTACATGTCTGCAGTGATAATGATCACTGGAGTGGTTGGAAAGCAATTTAAAGAGCATCTTTTCTCCCTCCAGGGACACCCTGTTCATATCCATTACCAACTCTCTGACCAGCATCCTGGCAGGCTTCGTCATTTTCTCTGCCTTCGGATACATGTCTTACCTTCAGGGCATTCCTGTCAGCCAACTGGCAGTGGATGGTAAGATAACTAAAATCTGTTTTTTAATGAGTTTTGTAATGGTTTAAATTGATGGCACTTTGAATAAAGTAGCCTAGATGAACTGTGTGGGTGTAATTTTATGGTTATTTTTAAAAGGAGGTTTTTAACGTGAACGTGTTTTTGTTCCTCCATGGGAAAAAAAAACATGTTTTTTCACTGAAATTTTAAATTAAAAGATTATAGTTTAAAAATATATAATATTTTAGTGGTGCAATTTAGAGTACAACACTAAATTGTCCCTAGGTGTGAGTGAGAGAGTGGATGTTTGTCTCAATGTGTCCCTGTGCTGGATTTACATGGATTTATTGTTTTCCCACACACAAAAAAAGTTAAGTTCAAATCTAAACATTCATTTGCATGGCTTTGATACTCATCCCTAAGGAATCCTTACTTTTCTTGCCCTAAATAACCATGTGCTTTAATCTCAGCTCTCTTTTCAGCCTAGCTTCTTCTTCTTTCAACTTTTCCCTCTTCAGGGGTTGCCACAGCGAGTCATCCTCCTCCATCTCACTGGAGACGGAGCTCCCAGCTTTTCGTTAATTAACTTCAGAACATTAGTGGCTTCATGTTCTAAACAAAATCATGGTTTTATGTGTTGTTTGTCTCGACGTGGCTCTGAGCTGCTGGTGACCTGTTCAGGTGCACCCTGCTTTTTCCCCCCAAAGCATGATGGGGGAATGGGAGATGGATGGATGGACAGACAGATGGATGGACATGCAGACATGCAGGCAAAGACATTTGAGGATTCAGTTCAACATCATTTTTATATGTTTGGAATTTATATACTGTATATATAAAAAAAACAAAAACAAGTGATAGGTTTCCATATGACAACACTGTGAAGGGTTAATAATTCCAGTACACTGAGTAAAAAAAAAGGGAGGGAAATGAGGAAAAAAGACGGAAAAGCCTGTGAATATAACAAACTAGAAACTAATATCAGATTTATTGCTATTAGAAACTTTCACGAGTCAGAGAAAGTGCTCTCGGCTTTAAAACGACTAACAGAACTAGAAGAGCACAAAGCAATGGGCTCACGTAGTAAATGGTTGACAGGACGGTAAAAATGTAACGAACAAATCATTTATAATTGTTGACAACAATTATTTAACCATAGTGTCTCATCTTGTGTGTTTGTGCACTTGTCCAGGTCCAGGATTGGTTTTTGTCGTTTACCCACAAGCCTTTGCCAGCATGCCGGTGGCTCAGCTCTGGGCCGTCATGTTTTTCTTCATGCTGCTGTGCCTGGGACTGGACAGCGAGGTAGCAGAGCTGGAGATCTGAGTGATCTGAAACAAAAATGAAAGCTCCACAGAAGTGTGACTGTATAAACTCTGTTTTGTGGCAGTTTGCGATGGTTGAAGTGATGGTGACCAGTCTTCTGGATGAGTTTTATCACCATCTGATTAAAGTTTTCAAAAGGAAGGAGGTCTTTGTTCTTGCAGTCTGTGGCGTGGCCCTCCTGTTAGGAATCCCTTGTGTCATGCAGGTAAAACACTATAACTTACAAGATAAAGTTTAACAATGACCAAGATCCTCAGGAGTGTTTCACCCTCCAGGTGGGGATCTACATCTTCCAGCTGATGGACCACTACACCGCCATAGTGTCCATCATGTTTCTTGCCTTCTTTGAGATTATTGCCATCTGTTGGAGTTACGGTGAGATAAACACGTTTATTTTATTGTCAGCTCCAATGACAAGACGTTTAATAGACGCATCTTGACCTATTTTAGGACTTTTCCAGGTGTGAAACGACTTTCAAACAACTTAGAAGAGATGACAGGAAGAAAACCCAACATCTTCTTCAGACTTTGCTGGCTAGTAGTCGATCCTGTGCTGATCACTGTAGGTTAACAGGCTATTTTTATGATAAGCATCAAAATCTTTCTCTTGAACTGTTTTCAACTCAACTTTAACATCTGTCTCTTTGTGCCAGGTCATTCTGATTTTCTCTATCATTCAATTCAAACCCGCCCGCTACGAGAACTATGTCTTCCCTCCCTGGGCTCAGGGCGTTGGCTGGATCATCGCGTTGGCCTCCATCATCTGGATTCCTCTGGCTGCCGTTCACACTTTGTGGGTCCTACCTGGCTCATTCACACAGGTGATTTAACACCGCAGCACATACAGGTTGTGCACATGAGAAAACAAACACCTCTTTTAAGTTGCGTTTATTGAACAACAGGACATCTGGTTATGATCAGATTCTAAAATTAATCAAATCTAACTTCAAGTGTACAATACCTCACAACAGATGATATTGTGTCATTATTTCTTGAACAATATCAAAGCCAATTTAGCCTCTGCTTCTTTCCAACGTCACTTCAGTCCATCAGTTTATGCAGTTGTTTCGGTTCAGATCTCTTGAGGTCCCACCACAGCATAATAATCGGGTCGAGGTCTGAACTTTGGATCGTTGCAACACATTGATGCTTTTCTTTTTGAGCTAATCTGCTGTAGACTTGCTGCTGTGTTTGTGATCAGTGTCCTGTTTCATCACGACCCTGTCATGATCTATGTTTCTTGTTAGTTGTTTTGGTTTATTCCTTTTGGTATTATTTAGTTATTATTATTATTATTATTATTATTATTATTATTATTTACTTCTCCTTGAATCGCCACCTTATCTTGATGGAGGAGTTTGCATGCCTGAATGATCCTAGGAGCTATGCTGTTAGGGGGAAATTGTAATTGCCCCAGGTAGGGTCTCCCAAGGCAGATTGGTTCTAGGTAACAAGCCAGACAAAGATCAATTCTAAAAACTCGTGTGGACAGAAAACAGCAAGAAGCTCAGTGTCCCTTGCCCGGACCGGGGCACCACCATGGAGCCAGGTCTGGGAGAGGATCTTGTCAGTGGGTGATGATGACCGGGTCTTTACTCATGGAGTCCGGTCGGGCAAAGCCCTAATGAGCAACTTGAGTTTGCCTTCCTGTGGGGACACCACATGCAGGAGGGTCCATACAAGTTGGGTGCATGACTCCATGGGCAGTGACCAAAGGCAGGGGCTTTGGCGCTCTGACCCTGCTTACCAAAGCTGGCTCTTGGGACATGGAACGTAACATTTCTGGTGGGGAAGGAGCCTGAGCTTGTATGTGAAGCTGAAAGGTACCAACTAGATATAGCTGGGCTCACCTTGACTCACAGCATGGGCTCTGGAACCAGTCTCCTTGTGAGGGGCTAGACCATATTCCACTTTGGAGTTGTCCATGGTGAGAGGTGCTGAGCTGGTGTGGTTCTACTCTCAGCCCCCCGACTTGGTGCCTGTATGTTGGAGTTTTCTCCAGTAGATGAAAGGGGGCTTCCCTGCACCTTTGGGTGGGAGGGACAGGCTTGGACAGTTTTTTGTGCCTATGAACCAAAGTTTAGTGTATCTGGCTTTCTTGGAGTCCTTGGCAGGGTGCTGGAAGTTACACCATCTGGGACTCCTTTATTCTGCTGTGGGACTTCAATACACACATGACTGTGACTGGTCATTACCAGTCATTACATGACTGGTAATGACTGTGACCTGGAGGGGCGTGATTGGGAGGAACGGCCTTGCTGATCTGAACCCAAGAGGTGTTCTGTTGTTGGACTTCTGTGCTAGTCATGGTTTGTCCATCACAAACACCATGTTTGAACATAAGGGTGTCCATAAGTGCACTTTTTAATCAGGACACAATAGGATTTAGATCGATGATTGACTTTGTAGTCAACATCTGATTTGCGGCCATTTGTTTTGGACACTCGGGTGAAGAGAGGAGCTGAGCTGTCAGCTGATCACCACCTCATAGTGAGTTGGATCAGATGGCGGGGAAATATGCCGGACTGACTCGGTAGACGCAAACTTGTAGTGAGAGTTTGCTGGGAACGTCTGGCTGAAGAAAGAAAGATCTTCAGCTCACACCTCTGGGAGAGCTCACATGCCAGCTGAGGAATACTGGAGAGCCAAGCAGTCCACGGCCTTGGCTGTTGGTGAGGCAAAAGCTCGGATGTGGAGGAGTTTGGCGAGGCCTTGGATAGAGACTCTCGTTCAGCTCTGAGGAGATTCTGGCAAACCATCAGGAGGCTGAAGAGGGGAGCACTTTACTAACATTGTACAGTATTCAGTGAAGCTGTTGACCTCAAACAGTGATGTCATCAGTAGGTAGAAGAACTTCTCATTGGATCTTCTCAATCTCAATGACACATATTCTATGGAGGAAGCTGAGTCAGGGGGCATCAGGGTTGTTCTGTCCATAACCATGGCTGAGGTCGCCAGGTAGTTAAAAAGCTCCGCAGCGGCAGGGCTCCGGGGAGTGGATAACATCGGCCCTGATTTCCTTAAGCCTCTGGATGTTGTGGGGCTGTCTTGGTTGACACTACTTTGCAACATTGCGAGCACATATCGGGGGTAGTGCCACTGGATTGGCAGACTGGGTTGGTAGTTCCCCTCTTCAAAAAGGGGGACCAAAGTGTGTGCTCCAGTTACAGGGGCATCACTCTCCTTAGCCTCCTGGTAAGGTCTATTCAGGGGTACTGGAGAAGTGAGATCGTTGGTAAAACCTCAGATCCAAAAAGAACAATGTGGGTTCTGTCTTGGCCATGGAACACTGGACCAGCTCTTTACCCTCACTAGTGTCCTTGAGAGGTCATGGGAGTTTGTCCATGTGTTTTGTGGACTTGGAGAAGGCATTCATCCATGTTCCTCGGGGTATGCTGTGGGGGATGCTCCGCGAGTATGGGAATGGAGGCCCATTGCTATGGACTGTTCGGTCCCTATATAAGCGCTGCGAGAGTTTGGTTCGCATTGCCGGCAGTAAGTTGTACCCCTTCAGGGTGGGAGTTGAACTCCACCAGGGCTGCCCGTTGTCACAGATTCTGTTCATAACTTTAATAGACAGAATTTCTTGGTGAAGTCAAAGGGCAGAGGGAGTCCAGTACAGTGGCCTCAAGATTCCATCTCTATTTGCAGTTGATGTGGTCCTGATGGTGTCATTGTGCTGTGATCTCCAGCTCCCACTGGAGCAGTTCACAGCGGAGAGTGAAGCGGCTGGGATTAGGATCAGCACCTCCAAATCTGTGGTCATGGTCTTCAGTTGGAAAAGGGTGGATTGTTCTCTTTGGATCGAGAGTGAGATTCTGCCTCAAGTGGAAGAGTTCAAGTATCTTGGGGTTTTGTTCACGAGTGAGGGAAGAATGAAGCGTGACATTGACAGAAAGATTGGTGCAGCGTCTGCAGTATTGCGGAAACTGTGCTGGTTCATTGTGGTGAAGAGGGCGCGGAGCTGTAAAGCAAAGATCTCCGTTTACTGGTCAGTCCATGCTCCTACCCTCACCTATGGTCACGAGCTCTAGGCAGAGATTGAAATAATGAGATCGTGGATACAGGTTGAAACGAGTTTCCTCAGCAGGTTAGCTGGACTCTCCCTTAGAGAGAGTGAGAAGTTACCCATCAAGAATCCATTTAAGAAGAATTCTTCAAATTCATTCAAAGTCCAAGACCGACAGTGTTGTGTTAACACACTTGTGTGCTCCAGAGGAGCAAACTGACAAGACTTCTGCTTTTGTATAAGTGTTCGCACTGATGATGTTCAGTTAAAGAATACATCTGATCAAAACATCTGGCTAATAGTAAACCTCTTGAACCCATATGGAAGCACCAACAGTGGACATGCAGTGCCTGTAGAAAGTACTCATGCCCACGGATGTTTTGTGTCAAAAATCATCCATTATCTTTACCCACCTCTTCTTTTCTGTGTCATGGAGGGTCACTGGTGCCCATAACCAATAGTCACTGTGCGAGAGGCAGGGGATACCCTGGACAGGTCGCAAGTCCATCACAGGGACGCAGAGACAACCATACACACACTCACTCACACCAAGGGTATAATTTAGTGACAGGCTTGCTTTAGGTCTGTGAGTGGAAACCCACAGAAAACTACACGTGCACAGAGAGAACATGCAAACACCATCCAGTAAAGTCTCAGTTCAGGATTCATTCCAAAAACCTTCTCGCTGAGAGGTGACAGCTCGCAGGTGTCTTGGTGGTTTCTGACTGTTGCACAGTTCACTCAGTTTGTGTGGATGGCCTGCTCTTGGTAGATTTACACATGTTCCACATTGCTTCCATTCCTTGATGATGGATTCAACAGAACTCTTGGGAATGTTTAGGGCCTTAGAAATCCTTGTGTCCATCCAGAGCTGTACATTTCAAAAACCTGTTCTCGGAATTGAAATAAAAAGGGGTGAATATTTATGCAATCCTCTTTTTTATATTGCACATTATATTTTTTTATTTGGCATTACGCTGTAAAATGTTTATTTGATTTTGGCATTTAAGTTGTTTTTGTTGTCTAAAAGGCAAATTTATACTGACCATGACAGATTTATGACAACAAAATCATAAAACATATAAGATTGTAAATAATTTACTGCATCTTTTAATACACTGCTTTTCCAGTTAAGTTTTGTTGACTAAAGACATTTCAGTGGTTGAGTTTTTGTACCCTTGACGTTAGATTTAAATAAATTTAGATCATGGCAAAGATCATTTTTATTCAAGCTATTATTGCTACTTTCCTTCTACAGAAACTGAAGCTGTCCATCACACCGTTCACCCTGGATGACAAATCAAAGACTCCATATTATGAGAGGGGAGGAACTGTGGGACAACCAGATGAAGCTGCTATTAGCCCCAGAATGAGTCTACCTGAAAAACCTATGGAGACAAACTTCTGAGTGTTTTGCACAAACACCATCAATTACTCCAGTTAATCACTAATTCAATGCTAGCTGTCGATCTTACGCACACTTCTGGTGCAAACAGGAGTACGTTACATAAAATTATTTACGATTGTGAAAAATCTGCACGTCTGCCAAGCAGACAACAAAAAACGGACATTTTTATGAGCCTATTAGTTTAATGAAAGATTTTATCTTTAGGGTCTACTTTTATTTCAACAGATGAGTGTGTTTAGAGCTGGTCGTTTGACGCTTCAGAATTTCTATAGATTTAGTTTAATGGCTCCAAAAATACAATGAAGGCAGTGAAATTTGTATAATTTGACAAGAGCACCACCCTTTGGTCAGTTCAACACATAAGATGAACTTAAATGGTAAGACAATACAATTTAAAGCAGAAAGTTTGAATAAGAACACTTTCTTTAAAAACAGATATTAATTTATTGTTGCTGACTAACGTATTAGGTCAAATGCAACAAAGACAAACTGTTTTAGAATAAAATGGAGCATGGGTCATTCTACTGTAAGACATGTAAGGTATAATAAAAACATGTCAAAGTCCACAACTTGTGTGAATGTTCTTGCAATTGTGTTCTGACCCAAACAGTCTGGCACACACGACACAAAGCGTGAATGGAGTCGGGGCAACAATATTTATTTATTCATGAATGAGAAATTTCAGACAGAAGAGTACATGCTGGAGGGCATACATGTGCAGTTTGTTTCCTTTAGAGAAATCCTCAAAACTGAATCTAAAGTGCAGAACAACAGGCAAAAAGGTGGACTGTAGAATCCCATGTGTCTAAAAGACAAGAGCACATTTTTTAAAAACGTACCCTGACGACTCAAAGTGTTTAGAGATCCAAACAGCTGGGCCTGCTTGTGAAATCCTATGGTTAATGATGAAGCAGGAAGGACCGACCATTTATGGTCACTCGCAGTAGGTATGACATAACATTGTCAAGGATTAATTATGCAGGAGCACAGATATATGTAATTAAAAGTTAATGTGTTTATTAAAAAAAGAAAATGTTTACTTATAAACAGCAATTATTTCTTCAAATAAATTTTAATAAGATGTCGAGTGACCTACCCAAAAAAAAACAAACAAAAAAAAGTGCAATCAATGAAAGTCTTCCCTCTGAGGTGATAACCGTGCACATCATGGCTCAGCAGCAGCTCTCATCATTTATTCCCGCTGCAGTTTGGTGTCGGCTCCGGTCAGGACTGCTGCGTTCAGTAGTATTATCATAGTGGTTTACAGAGTCCACGCCCGTCATTTCCCCACCGCACAACCACTAAGGCTCCAGTTCTCCTTGGTCACACCTCTGCAGATTCAACATGACGCTCCACCCCACCCGTCTTCCAATCCACAACGCCAGAGGCCGCTAAGGAGTCACAGGCTGCTGTTTGTGTCCTGCAGCTCCCAGGGTCTCTGCTATGATACCTGCTCTACAGGCCTCATCTGAACATCTCCAATCTAATAACACAAACAAGGTGAATCAAATTATGTAAATAAATAAATAAATCCACTACCATCTAAATCACAATACACAATAAAAGAGCATGCTGAAGACAAAGAGGCTAACCTGGACATGAGGAGGGGCACCAAGGACAAAAGTGACAGTGCTGGCTACGTCCTCTGCTTTCAAACACTGAAACAATTTGAGAAAAGTTGCTGTTAGAACAAAACGGTGACAAAAACTATATTTTCCAGCAAAATTAAAAAGTGCTTACTTTTATACTCTCATAAACTGCAGCTGCTTTCTCTGGATTGCTGTTGTGGTGTCGAAAGGCAAACTCTGTCTCCACTACTCCAGGAGAAATGCACTGCAAGGACAGATTACTTCTCAGAGGTTGTGCACTTGTTCTGTAAAGCTGCACAAACAGATGTGCACACTCACAGATGTTACCAGACTATTTGCTGCCAACAGCGCAGGCCTTTGAGGCACCGTGCTAGCAGCTTACTCACTGTAGCTCTGATGTGAGTGTTTGCTTCCCGGAGCTCTTGCCGTATCCCCTCAGTCAGAGCAGTCACAGCATATTTAGTGGCACAGTAGAAATGCTCATCAGCACTTGGCACAACTCGGTGCCCGCTCATGCTGTAACAGAGAAACATGAGAAACATGAAAGAACTGCCTTTTTTTTTGTCTTCACTCAACTCTCAAATTTAAAACAGATAATTATTTTGTTCATTCTCCTGTTATTTATTTCAGTGCGCTCTCTAATAAAGCCCCCCCCTGATTTTTTTAACAAATCAAGTTGGTCTAAAAAGTTAAATATAAACTCACTAACAAAAACGTGCACACCCAGAGTGGAAGAAATTAACTGAAACTTCACATGTATGATAAGATATGACTATTGCAGTGATTATAAAATTAGATCACATAGATAATGGAGTTAGCATTAAAGCCACATTGTCAGTAGGGTGTGGCACCCCCTCAGGTCTGAATATAAGCAGTGATTTTGTATAACTCCAACAAAGTTAAGTCAGCTCCTCTGGACGGTTTCTTTATGTTGAAATGTTTCGTCTTTCATCCATAAGACTTCATCAGTCTGAGGAGCTGCAACAAACTCAGTCCCATAAGCAGCACACTCACATAGTGGGCCAACCAGTTTGATGGTGGTAAGATGGTTTCTGGGGTCCGCCCTCTCCCCCATCAACTCATTTGAGGCAGCCATGTCCGAAGTGGTTCAAAACATCAAAGTTCATGCTCAATAATCCAGGTTAAAAAAAAATCCAACAAAGTCAGAGGATCTGATTTACCAGTAACTTCGTTGGATTTTTTTTTTTACCTGGATTATTGAGCATGAACTTTGATGTTTTGTATAAAACTGTATACAGTTGTATTCCCTCCTGCCAATCCACAGCTGATGTAACGGAACCTCAAGATCCAGTAGATCAACACTGGGTCAGAACTGATCATGTCTGATCAGTGAAAGATAGGGGGTCTGACTAGCAAAGGCTGCACTTCAACATGTGTGGACACGTCTTGTTGAAAAGACAGCAACAGGTTACTGTCTATGTTACGGGTAGACATGTGGACGCAGGATATCACTGACAGTTCTTTGCCACACTTGAATCACAACCAGAGGTAACCTGTGGTCTCCCCACAACACAATGACAGAAGTAACACCAGTGTGTCTCCCCAACAGTGGCAGGGTTGGTTGTCTCCACTCCACACCACCATCAACACATACAATGGTCAGCTCTGGTGATGCATGACTAAGATTTAACACTATGCATGATACAACACCACTTGTCATCAGTCCATGCCTCCAAGTTATGGCACCAGTCCAAGCCCAGCCAGTTCTGCTGCACTATTAACATCCTAAGGATAGGATGGTCGAACTGCAGTCTGGCTGGTGTAAGTCATCAGGACACAGTGCGTGATGGCATGCTGTGTTGGAAAGACTCCAATACCTGAGGCTGAATGGTAGACACAGATGTCATGAGGTTTTGTAATGCTTGGTGTGCAATAGGACAAGCTTGCCTTAATAAAGTAAAGTGTTATGTGTTGTCATCATTGTGTGTTCCCATACAGTGGTGAAATTGGTTCTCTGCATTTAACCCATCACACCTGGGATACACCCAGGTGGAGCAGTGGGTAGCTATGTAAGTGCCCAGGGAGCAATTGGGGATTAGGTGTCTTGCTCAGAGACACAACGACATGTGGCAATGGCTGGGGATTGAACCTGGGACTTTCCAGTCAAATTCAGCTGCCCTACCTCTACCCAATATGTTGCCTCTCTTGCGGGACCAAAACCTTTAAGATGTGTGTAAATGGTCTCATGAATCCATTGGTTCCAACACTGAAGCAGTGTGACATCTGTATATCCCACATGCTGGATAATTAGACTATATGACCAAACCATGCCCATGCAAACTCCATCAATGCCAGTAATCCTGTCCAACGTGTGTATGAAGCATCCTCTGTGTCTGCTGAACTTCACTCAGCTTTGTCTGACTGTCAGGCACTATGGTAACTGCTTGATAATCCCATCCCTGCATGTTTGATGCCATTACTCTGGTGCATGTTGTAGACATAGTGCTACTTGCAAATTTTAATGTGTATATGGGCTTGTAAAGTGTACCCAAAATTTACTGATTAAAGCATTATCAATTCATAAACACAAATACAATCAGTACAATTAACACTGAACTAGAAACATACATGTTCCATGGGAATCATTTACTGCCAATAAGTTTGAAACCACCTTGAACAAAGTGTACTTAAGAGTTATTGAGTGCTTGTACAGCTTACCTATTAATATTGATGATGTGGCCGTCATCCACATTCCTCTCCTTCATTGATCTGTAGGCCTCGCGGGTGCAGATAGACAAGGCTAAGATATTCACCTGCAGAAGAAGAAAACTGCTATCAGCTGCTTATGCATTAATCCTAAAAAGGAATGACCAGTCACAAAGTTAGTGGTCAAATTTTTTACAAGTTTGATAAAAAAAAAAAAAAAAACGTTTTTCAGGTGATTAGCTAGTGTCTGTTTAAATGACTGATATTCACTCTGTTGGCATGATAAACCACATGAACCTGTTGTTCCTGTCCAGCTTGTGGCCTCTAAGCTTCTCTTAGTGACACTGACAAATAGCAGGTTAATGCTGAGCGTGGTAGGAAGATAGAGGGAGGTGACCGAATAAGGTCAGCATACAGATTAAACACAAGCTAAAAATACATCACTGTACGCGTACAAGAGGGCTGCCATGACAACAGATGGGCGAGCGTCACAAATGCTGGACCCTGGAGACAAAGCCTGAGGAGAGTGGGGGGGTCTTCGGTGGTCAAGAGCTCAATGAATCAAAATGTTAAGTCTCAACAAGATAAATGGCGCTGGCTTTATTCAGTTTGCCTCTGCTGTGCCAGAGCTTCTTGTTGGAGCCAATGAAGCTACTTGTGTGTGAGGAGAAAAGCAGTGTGTGCGTGTTTGTGCGCACAGAAGCATCTATCTACATTCAACTTTTTTTTCTTGAGTAAAAGAAGCTGAACAAACAAGACTTCCAATCACATCTCACTTTTCTGTTTGAGAAGAGCAGCCAGAAATTGAAAAGCTCTAACCTTCCTTTTAACAATGTAACACTTATCATTTCCAGAATGTTTAGACCTCAGTCAGTTATACCCATGTGTCCACATTCACTCACATCGATCATGTTCCTCCAGCCCTCGGTCTTCCCGCTGAGCAAAGGTTCACTGTGAGCCAGCCCAGCATTGTTGATGCACACGTCCACTCCTTTGTGCAGCGTCTTGATAGCTGAGAACATGGACATGATCTCCTCTTCGTTGGACAGGTCACATTTGTAAGGAATCAGTGTGCCACTGTAGCCTGCACTCTGACATTCTGCTGCCAGCTTCTGAAAAACACAAAACCCAACAAGCTGGAATTCATACATTCTGTTATAAACACCAAACATTAAACAGCAAAAGCAAATCTGTATGTCACAGCCAGGGCAATGCAAAAACTAGCAGTGACCAATTTATATACAGGTAGCACCATAATAAGCACACCCTAAACCAGCCACTAGGGAGCACAAGCCAGTGTATCTCTTGCGCCGGTCCCAAGTCCAGGTAAATGATGATAGTTGTGTCAGGAACAGCATCCGATGTAAAACACTTTAGCCAAAACTAATACTGTATGAGAGTTCTTCTATGCAACATCATACTGGATTGGTCAAGGCCTGGGTTAACAACGACCGCCACCAGTGCTGTTGACAAACATGGTGACGGAGGAACTTGTGCTACTGTTATGTCAAAGACTAAGGAGGGAGACTGAGGGAGAAGAGGAAAGTCAAGAATTTAAGACTGAGGGTGGCAAATCTACTCTAAATGTGGGGACAATGACAGGCAAAGGTAAAGAGCTGGCTGACATGATGCAGAGAAGAAAGGTAGATATTTTATGTGTCCAAGAGACTAAGTGGAAGCACAGCAATGCTCACAGCACTGGAGCAGGGTTTAAACTGTTTTACTTTGGTGTGGATAGAAAGAGAAATGTAGTAGGGGTGGTCCTGAAAATGGAGTTAGTAAAAAATGTAGTAGAGGTGAAAAGTGTGTAAGATAGCGTAATGTGTCTGAAAGTGGAAGTAGGTCTGATGTGGTGTAGAAGAGAAAGAGAAATGTTGGAAGGATCTAGATGACGTTATAGAAAGTATTCTCAGGGAGAAGGGAGTGGTGATCAAAGCAGACCTGAATGGAAATGGTGATGGAAGAAACAGAGAGGATGAGGAAGTGATTAGTAGGTTTGGTAGGAAAGACACCAGGAAAGACAGATGTAGTGGATTTAGCTAAGAGAATGGACAGGGCTGTAGTCAGCACCTATTTCCAAAAGAGGGAGGAACATGAGTGACCTGTAGGAGAGAAGGAAGGAGTATAAGGAAACCTGGTGGTGGAATAGTGACGTGCAGGACACCGTTCAAAGAAAGAGGCTAGCAAAGAAGAAATTTGACAGTGAGCGTAATGAAGAAAGAAGACAAGAATATAAGGAGATATGACGTAGAGCAAAGAGGGAGGTAGCAAAGGCAAAACAGAAAGTACATGATAAGTTGTATGGAAGACTGGGCACTAAAGAGGGCGAGAAGAACTTGTACTGATTGGCGAGACCGAGGGATCAGGCTGGAAAGGATGTGCATCAGGGTTGGCTTATTAAAGATAGGAATGGTAAGGTTTTTAAA
>JARVGS010000400.1:22397997-22410194 GCA_031762315.1 Hypsolebias antenori | reverse complement strand
CCAGGAACTCGACAGCCTTTCTTTCTGATCTTAACTTTTCTAGGACTACCCTGAGGTTCTGATGGTAAATAGGCCGACTGGCACTGTTGCAGGGCCCGCATGACCGACACAGGGGCCTCAGTAACGCCAGGCACTGAAGACCACGCTGCACCATGCAACGCAAACAGTTCTTGATAACACTTCCCGATCACATTCATCCCCAGAATGCCTGGCACTTCACCACAAGGGTCCTTTCCTACCAACACACCACAGTAAGGAATCAGTTTGCCACAGAGTTGTACATCAAGCTCTACATAGCCAACAGAAGAAATATTCAGACCATTGGCGGCTTTAAGCTCCAACCAATGACACAATTGGAGGCACTCCCCCCCTCCAGACTCCATATGCTGGCGAAAGAAACTTTCGGAGACCGTGGACACCATTGACCCCGTATCCACCAAACAAGGGACCGTCACTCCACCCATGACTACATCTTTATGAGGACAAGCTGCAATCAGTTTAGATGCGCCCAAATCTCCAGTAACGGGCTGTGAGACAACAAAACGCCCACCCAAACCGTGACTCTGCAGTTCAGTGGGAACTAGTTTTCCGCCTCTGAAGCAAAACGAGATGGAGGGGCTGAATTCAACCGAGGTGGGGGGCGATAAGAGGCGCGAACCCCATCACATTCCTGTGCAAAATGACCAGGCTGATTACACCACCTACAGATTACCGGACCCGAGAAAGGAGGGCAGTTAGATTGGCGGAAATTCTGCAACTGTGAAATGCTCTCACTAAGCCGCTGAAGCTGCTCTTGCTGACACTTTAGCATTTCTCTTAGCTGACTCATTTCTGCCGCTGATGTTAAAGAAGCTACCTGAGGGCTACCACAAATCCCATACAGAACACCATGAACAGAAGGAACCGACTGGCTACCACTTCTCACCCTAGGAGGCACCCCCTCACGTTCCCACTGAATGGCTGCCGCTCTAACTTCAAGCAAAGTGCTGTCCGGCTTCATGCGCACCAGCTGCTTCAGCTCCCAACGCAGAGAACTGTCCAGCACCTGCTCAACAAACTGATCTCTTAACAATGTCTCGGCACTCATCATACCAGCAGGTGCGCGCCGCCTTACCTTTTCCATGAGACCCATTAATGCAAGGGAGAACTCTTGAAGACTCTCTCCCTCTTGTTGTCTTCTGGAAAAGAAAGTTTCTTGCAGAGCCACATAAGATTCAGTACAGCCATATAACTCCTGCAAGATTTCGAATATTCTAACAGGGTCCTCTCTCTCTGCACGAGAACAATATTTTGTTTTGTATCGAGCCACTCCCTCCAAATGATCAATCAAAAAGAATGCTTGGTCTGCTACTGATAAATGTCGTGCTCTCATACACATTTCTGCTTCCTCCATCCACTCGCTCAAACCTATACCAGTCCTTCCTCTAAAGATAGGACATTTCCTATCTCTGGGTACAAAAATAAGTCTCTCTGTTACAGGGAGACTGGAGGTAGGAGAGACGTTAGGTAATACGGAAGATGTAGATGGCTGGGCACCTTGGCGTAACTGCTCATTGTCAAACCTTAAGCTTGCTACCAACTCTTTAAGTTCCTGAATTTCTTCTTCCATAATGATCACCGGTTTACTCTGCACCCACCAGATTTACTTGGAACCACCGCTGCTCTGTTTCCGGATCGGCCAATCTACACACAAAAACAAAAATTACACACAAACATACAAATGTAAATAAAAAAAACCAAACACACATAAAAAACTCACCCAGATGTTCTTAAACACAATGTTCTATCAACAACGCCAAAATGTGGCAATACTCATGAATGGATCTCAGCTTTAGAGAGTTTTGATGCTAACAGATTACTCAACAACGCCACCCTGTCCTTGTTCGCAGCTTCGGTACCACTACAGTTTCAAACACAAAACACATGAATAATATTTAAAGTGAGGTGAACTCTTTTGTTAGTTTGAGCTGAGGTGATGTCTTTCTGAGGTGTTCTCTTTCTGAGATGAGATGTGGTGTTCCCCTACACTAGAACAAAGCTCATGCCCTAAATTTTCATTACAGGGCCTTGCATTTTGCTCAACTGAAATCTGGAACAAGTACAAAATTACAAATATGTGGATGAAAAGTACACAAAAGACTTTACGCATGATTAGGAAAAATATGAAAGCTCCTCAATCTATATCTAGGGCTTTAAAAATTTTGGCTATAATAGATTTCTTACCAGGGCAACATGATTCAGGGTTCAGAGTCTGGCAAAATAAGAATTTAATTTTTATTGATGATTTGTTTGAAGGGGAGCTTCTGAAATAATTTGGTCAGATTTAGAAGTATGGGTTGACTTCTTATGACTTTTAAAGATTTTTGCAGTTGATAAGTTACCTGATGTCCCATACTGAATGGTCTCTTCTTAAATCCAGACCTACAGACTTAGAAATGCACTTTATAAAGGTCACTAAAGAAAAAAATCTGATAAAACTGTGTCAGATCTATATAAATGTTTACAGTCATGTATGTCAGGGGGGGTGGCCTCCTGGGATAAAGGTAAGGTGGGAACTAGAAATGAACATTGTGATTGAAGATCAAGAATGGGAGCTAGTGTGTGAAAATGGACATAAACTGACTAACAGTCCATCATGGAAAGAATTTTATTGGAAAGTAATTTTTAGATATTTCAAAACACCATGTATTGTTTCAAGATTTGATAAGGCTAAATCAAATTTGTGCTGGAGACAATGTGGACTAGTTGGAGATTACACGCATATCTTTTAGGCTTGTCCAAAGATTAAAACATTTTGGGAAGGAATTAGAGAGGAATCTTCAAATATTTTACCCATTTATATTGAATGGAACCCCCTTGTCTTTGTTCTGGGAATGCTCCCAAGTGACTTACTAAATAAAGAAAAACGGTACCTGTTTGGAATCCTTGTAATGGTAGCAAAAAAAATTGTTAACAGTATGCTGGTTTAAACCTTTACCCCCTACTATAAATCAATGGAAAGAGAGAATGGTGAGTGTTTATACAATGGAGAAAATAACAGCAAAGCTAAACATGTCCATTGATTTATTTAAGAAAAGGTGGAACCCTTTGATAACATACTTGAAATTGACATTGTAGCATGTAAAATAAATGTAAATACACAGGTATACTCTGTGTGTATGTTTAACATGTGTTTCTGTTAAGATGCAGACAAAAACCATGTGAGGAAGATCTTCCCTTTATTTTCTGTGTGTAACCTGTTTTTTATTCTCCACTGATCAGTGAAGGAAAGACTCTTTGGAATTTCAGCTCGCCGAATCGTTCGGTTGTTCTTGTTCTACTGATTTGTTTGGTTGTATTGGAAACTGATGTTTGTGACTTAATGTGCTAAATATTAAATTGGAATACGGAACTAATAAAATAAAGTCTTGTTAAAAAAAACACTGCTTGTACCAATAAAATAAAAAGTAACACACACATACTCTATCGGTCATTAATCAGATAAACAAGCAGCAGCTTCAACTACCAGAGACACTGATGTTACATTTTCTCACTTGGAAACAGAACAATGTGGTTTAATGTAGAGACTTATCTGCCAACACATGACGAGTTGGGAGTGAGATGTTTTGTATCTGCTGCTGAGCTCCTTCATCCTCCTCGTGACTCCGACATGTTTACGTTTATCTCTGTGGTTCTCCCGTGTCATGTCGTCACTTTTCAAAGCTGCATGTTGCACAGTTTTTAACTTTGTGAAGCGTGAAGTGCTCCCACACTTTTAAAGACTTGGGTTGAAAAGTTTTCTCCTCATCGGTCATTTGTAAAATTTACTTAATTTCCTTTGAAAACAACTCCTCTGCTCTGCTTCTGCCTTCCCCCTCGCTCTGTTCAACTCACGCTGCAGAGTAAAAAAATAAAAGTTTTTCAGTCAGCATTGACAACGCTCTGCAGGTGAACAAAAACGTCTCTGCACCGCCGTGAGACACATAATTGCATGACACAACAAATTGATAATGAAATTCATTGCCAACACTTTTAATAATAGATTTTTATAGATTTGTATTGATTTTATCGATTTGTTGTTGCAGCCCTAATGTTGTTTGCCGTTGTACTCCGGTGAAAAAAACTTTACTATATGTCTCACATGAGCAAGCAGACGTGACACAGCTGGGACTTTGAGACCTGCTTGTGAGGCTAAGTTCAGTGTGTGCGTGAAGCAGCCGACGTGTATCAGCTGCAACATCTCCACCGCACAAACCATATTTGCAGCGTTGTCTGTCACGACTGCTGGATCTTTGCTGGTCAGCCCCCATTTCTGCATGGCCTCTGTCAACATATCAGCTATATTATTAGTGGTGTGTAGCACATGAGACATGAGGCACCATTTATTATTGATGTAGTGACAAGTCACTGTCATGTACGACTGCATTGAGAGTGATGTCCATATGTCACACGTTATGCCGACTCTCTGTTGACTGCATTTTTGTTAGGATGTCCTCTTTCAGACATATGTACATCATGGGGATAACGGCTTCAGTCAGGTGTTTCTGTTAAACCATAACATAGTTTGGTTTGAGAATATGAACGAGCCGCTTGAAGCCCTCATTTTCCAGAAATGTGTACTGGTAGAAATCTTTGCTTAGAAAAGTTGCAGTTGCCTCCGTTATGTTAATATCCCAGAGAGAATTGGCTGGTTATGTAAGTGAGTCCCAGAGTTTCTTTTGTTTTATCCTGGAAGGCTTGATGTTGGATGTTAGCGTTAGCATAGCATGATACTTAAGTGGTTTCTGAGGTTTGTAGTTAAAAAAAAGAAAAACTGACCTCCACTTGACAGATCTTGGAAAGCGCTTTGGATTTATCCAGCTTTTTGTCATTTCCTGTTTTGAATCCATTTAATATTCATTTTTTATTCCAGACGTCAGATCTTGGTTGAGATGACTTGCTGAGTGTAGCATTCCCTTTATCGTCCATTCTGGGTATGCGTCGCACGTTTGAACTTTTAATCGGACGTGACGCACTTTACAGTTATAAAAATTGATTCTCAAGTCCTTTAAATCGATATTGTTAAATTTAAATGCAATCAATCTAAAAACAATTAAATCAGTTTTTTTTACCCAGCACTGGTGGATGATACCTGAGTCAAAATCCAAGCTAAGGAAGTAGAAGCGTTCACCAGGCATGTAGGGTCTGATGGCACTCAAGCACTTTGGTAACAGTTCCTGTTTTAAATGTGCTATTCAAATAAATCTGATTTGACACTGGCGCTGTGCCAGATCACTGGTGTACCTGCAGATAAAAATAAATAGTTTGCCAAGAGATTTAACAAACATTTCTCTATATTTAACAGAGGTGCAGCTTACACTCCCAACCACACTAGATAGGCCTACTAACCAGTCAGAAGAAATGTGGTGCCTGGCCTTGGGTCTTGGCAAAACTGTGATTCAGATCCAGCAGTGGTTCTGTGTGCTGTTGAATGTCTGTTTCCTGGGCTGCTTTAATGCATGGGCTGACCAGGTGCCTACATCATTGGGCGGGGCCTGTTGTTTTGAGGCCATGTGATGAGCTGAAATACATTGTTTTGGAACTTGTCAAGTTTTCTGTCAATCATTCCAGATGTATGTTTGTGGTACTGATCCAAATAAAAAGGGACCCACGTGGGCTCACTGGCCATGAGCTGACCAATCAGAATGTTTTTGCTAGAACGGAGGCGTGTCCCTCAGTGTTTGAGTTACAGCTGTCCACATGTCGTGGAAGATATTCCAAGAGTGGTGCTCCAAATAAAATAATATATTTGTCAGAACAAGTTTGAAAAAGAACTGGAGGATATATTGAAGCTGACACATTTAAAAAATGTCTGTCAGAGAAGCTGAACCCACAGAAGGACGTTCACTGACTCTTCCACCACCTGAGGGACAGGAGGATGAGGTGCGGCCCCCGCAGGGGGTACAGTATATTAGCTGGAGAGGAGCAGACGGGTAGAGCTGGGGAGAATGGAGGAGTACAGGAGAAGCAGAGAGACGAGCAGGCAATGAGACAGATCTGATGACTTATAATGGTGATCCATGGGAGTGCACACAGCCAGTTTCTGAATAATTTGCTGTTTCTGTTGCTTTAGTGTTTGGAAATAAACAATATTAACTAAAATAGGTACATTTGAGCAAGGCACTTAACCCCCACCATCTGCTCCTCTGGGAGCTGTAGATGGCAGCTCTCTGCTGCACACAGAGGTCTGTGTTTGCGTCATGAAGGGCATGCGGTGTAAAAATAATTGCCAAGTCTTCATGTGACTTAATTCACTGTGGCAACCCCTGAAGAGGGGGAAAGCTGAAAGAAGAAGAAAAAAAACATTAAATCATTAAAAATATGGTTTGGGGGATTTGGATGAGCTAAATCGTTGATATTTGGAACCAGGCAGTATGAAAAATATAAAGTATTTAATGATCAAATATGAAATATCAATGCTTCCTTCTCAGTAACAGGCACTTTGCCTGTATTATTAACCAGTCATGTTTTTTTTTATGTTCAAGTATTTTCAACAACAAGAAAGTTCATAAATTGTCATTTATAACAGCAACATTCATAATGAGCAAGTTTATTCTTAGGAATAAAACTCCTAAAGTTTGACACTGGAAGGGTGATTTAGCTGTTAATTAACTGTGAAATTCAAAAGGGTGATATTAAAAATAAATTTTATCACAGGTGGTCCTTTATTCAGAATAGAATTACTTAAATAATGTTCTGCCTTTAAAATAGTTGTTTTGTAGTAATATGCTGATGTTATCATTGTATATGCAGACAGAAGATGGTGATTGTGAGGGTAAACGTGTGTGTGTGTGTGTGTGTGTGTGTGTGTGTGTGTGCGTGCGTGCGTGCGTGTGTGTGTTGAAGTAACATTGTTCTTAATGTCCATGTGTTTCAGTGGTCCCTGTCTCTGTTTAGAGCTGATTAAAAGATGAAGCTCCTCAAGGCTGAAGACCTGATGTGGACCAGCAGGACCCAGAGCCTCTTATCATAGAGTGGAAGAAAAGACCCTTTGACCAGTCTGGTAGGAGACCAATATCAGGTTTTTGGTCACTACAATTCCTTTAAAGAGAGTGAGGAGGATTAAAAAAAAACTTACCAGGAACCCAGATTTAAAGACTTAGACAAAGGCAGTTCCAGCGCTTCAAAACTGACGTTAATGAGGGCGATGACGAGGATGGTGAACTGACCAGTCCAGACACTCTGCTAAAGAACTAATCAGACTCTGAATCAGAACGTGAAGACAGTATGAAAGACTGGAAGGAGAGCAGTGCTCCTGAATCAAAAGTAAAAACTGTCAACAAATCTTGGAGCTGCTCTGAGTGTGGTCAGAAGTATGTCAGTAACCGGATTCTTCAAAGACACATGACAAGTCATTCAGGAGTGAAGTCTTCAAGCTGTCTGCTTAATAAGAAATGTGTTGGAGAGAAGAAAAATGTAGAGTCATGCAGGAAAGTCCAGACAAGGCCTAAATCAATAAGCTGTGATGACTGTGGTAAAAGCTTTACTTTCAAATCACATTTAATTTCGCACATGAGAGTCCACACAGGAGATAAGCCGTTTCCTTGTGAACTTTGTGGACATAGATTTAGTCGGAAGACAACTTTAAACAGTCACATGAGAGTTCACACAGGAGACAAGCCGTTTCCTTGTGAACTTTGTGGACAAAGATTTAGTCATAAGACAGAGTTAAACATACACATAAGAGTCCACACAGGAGAGAAGCCGTTTCTTTGTGAACTTTGTGGACACAGATTTAGTCAGAAGACAGTTTTAAACAATCACATGAGAGTCCACACAGGAGACAAGCCGTTTCCTTGTGAACTTTGTGGACAAAGATTTAGTCAGAAGACAGGTTTAAACAATCACATGAGAGTCCACACAGGAGACAAGCCATTTCCTTGTGAATTTTGTGGACAAAGATTTAGTCATAAGACAACTTTAATCTCACACATGAGAGTCCACACAGGAGACAAGCTGTTTCCTTGTGAACTTTGCGGACATAGATTTAGTCGGAAGACAACTTTAAACAGCCACATGAGAGTCCACACAGGAGAAAAGCCGTTTCCTTGTGAACTTTGTGGACAAAGATTTAGTCATAAGATAAGTTTAAACAGACACATGAGAGTCCACACAGGAGTGACAACTTTCGAACAGAAAATAATACAATAAATATTATAGGTCATGAGATGCAAGTGGTATCAATACATAAATACAATTTGTTTTGATTTTGTAAAAGATATTCTGTGACAATTTTCAACAAGTTCCCAAACTATGATTTGTTCCTAGTTTTTAAGAATACAGGTAGTCCTCGACTTAAGGCGCCCTCGACTTACAGCAACTCGGACTTAAGAACGGGTGTGCAGTGCAGTGTTAACATACATTTTACATGTATTTCCTCGACTTACAGCAAAAATCCGGACTTACGAACGGGTTTGCGGCGCAGTATAATGAGTTCCGACTTACATCAAAATCGACTTCGAATGGTTTGTAGGTACGGAACCCGTTCGTAAGTCGAGGACTACCTGTATAACGTGGGAATCAGAAGACTCATAATTGTGCCCAGCGTGAATCAGAGCTTCCCCAGATCAAACTATTAAACATCTTAAACATCTTTATGGCACAGATACAATAAGACTGTAAATAAGTACTTTGTTGCAACACATCATTCACAGTCACATGACTCTAAATGACCTGGCCTGGTGGTGTGAATTCTGTTAGCTCATAATCTCAGTTTTATGTGGAGCATTTTCTTCTGTCTGTCACTTTTTAATATTTGTTTTGATGTATCCATTACACGGGCCTTGTTTTGGCTGTTCTTTCCAATTGTTCATTTGTAAATATTCCCAATCCCTTTATTTATTCTGGTTTTAATTTTATCACCACATCTGGATTCCCTATGCCATTGTTTTTTTTTTTTTTTTTTTTTTTTACTTTGGTAAAAGTTTGTTGTTTGTCTCCCTGGGTTTTTATATATTGCTTATTCAAAATATTAGAAAGCATGCTGATTAGTGTGATATACTGTATGTGTTTAAATAATTCTTGCACTGTGGCAACAGCTCCTAAGCAGCTTTTGTGTTGTACTGGATAAAACACCCACATTTTCATAATAAATCCAATCAATAATTCCAATAAGCTTTTCCACCCCTTGAAATGAAAAGCTACACTGGGCTGAGAACCATTTGCATGCACCAGGGACACACAGTGATATCCAGGAAGCACGAGGTTGAGTTTGTTTAATCATCAAAGCATCCTTTTTCAATAAACCACCATAGTTTTATTTGTGACACTCATCAGACACTGGGGAAAGGACATGTGTGCAAATCCAGTTTTGCATAGCTCATCGGGAACATGAGGAAATGCAGCTTAAATGAGTTTAATCAGAAAGTTATAGTTCATTTTAAGCATATTTTCTATTTTCCACAGCTGAAATTTATAACCTGACTTTTTGTGTGTTCAGCCAAAACAGCATTCAGGTTCTTTTTGAAAGTATTTTTAACGGAGGATGTGATTTCTAACAAACTGTTTGGTGTCAGCTAAAAGGCGATGATGTCATCAGTTATGATGCCTTCATGGATGAAATTATCCAGATTTTTTTTTTTTACCAGTAAGTAAATAATGTTTATAGTCTTGGGAGGACGGTGGTGCTGAGAGCAAACCAACGATGCTGACCAAATATCCAAAGATATACAATAACAATTTATTAATATATCAAATTAGAATTGGAATTGAAACATAAGCACTAAAATCATTGTTGGTTTGTTTTGTTGGTTTGAAACAGATTTTTTAATTTATTTTTACTTGTGTATTTAAGCATGTGTTCTAGCATCCATTGATGGGTGCTGTTGCACCCTCTGCACCCATCCTTCCCTCTACTGGAAAATATTTGCTCATTTTTCAATTAGTGGCGTCATAGATTTGAATCATTGCTGAAAACACATCACATACCTCATTAACTACAAAAGCAACAACTTGTAAAACTCGAGAACTTCATCCTGAAACTGATGTTGGAGACGGTTTGTGCTGATCTGGAGAGCTGCATGTTTAATTTAAACCAGAACGGACTTTACGTGTTTGTTAAGTCTCATAAGAGCTTCAACCAGAGTGTCCACACTTGAGCGCCTCTCACCTCCGGCCGACATCCACCCTGCGTCAGCAGCCACTGCAAGCAGGCCATGTTCCCTGTGGCCGCTGCGTCGTGCGCCGGCGTGGCTCCGTTGTTCGCCACGCAGTTGCCCCGCAGCCCTGCCTCGTCCACCAGGAACCGCAACACGTTCAGCCTCCCGGCGCGTGCGGCGTGGTGGAGCGGGGACGCGCCCAGCGCATCCTTGACGTCGCTGCTGAGCGCCTTTGCCGCAAGTTGCGCCCGCAGGCTCTGCACGTCTCCTTGCCTCGCAGCGAGCAGCGTCCTGTCGCTGTCCAGCACCACCATGACTGCGCTGCTGCGGGCTGGGACACTCGCTCCTCACGTTGACCCCACCCCGGTTTGGTTCACCCTGTGGATGGGGTCAGCAGCATTGTGTTGATGAAGCCGGGGTCATGCCTGTGTGGTTGTTCCATGGATGATCCGAAGCAAGAATCCGTCTCAGGAGTTTACACGTCGAGATAAAACTCCATCATTCAGATAAACTATAACCTTGTCAGTATTGATCAGCCATCACCTCCTGTTGACGCAGACCCCCCTTGAATGTCCAAATCTTCCAATTTGTTCACTGTTTTTTTTTTTTTTAACCTTCCTTATGAAAGTCTCCTACACTGTCCAGCCTGAGCGCCTCTGTGTTATTTCTTGCTTTAGCAGATGGGACTGAGCGCCTGTTAAATAATCCATCAGGGGGAGGATCACTGAGCCTGTTACAGGTTGCTCTCCCTGAAAATCCGCTCAGAAATTTAAGGAGCAGCGCATGCGCACAAAGCTGCGGGGAAACTCCGCAGCGCAGAGACCTTCTGTGGTCCTGGTGGTTCAGTCCCACATCACACTGTTCCACTGCTCACTTGATTTTACTTTCAAACCAGCAACCCTGGACACAGTTTGCGCAAAGAGGTCCATCTGGTGGCGTTTTGTAAAACCAACTCCTGCACTAATGAGGAGCACTTGTTCATACTAAAACTATAGGCTTTAGAATGTGACACGTGCTTTGTTTGGTATGAATAATCCTTCATCGGCCTCATTTTACAACTACTTTATGGTTAAAACAAATATAATCAGTTCTTACTAAAACAAGAACTGTAAAAAATATCCTGACACCATAATATAAAAATCAAACTGAATAAAAATAGAAACAATATTACAGTTATTCAACTCAGCAAACAATTGTTTTTGCTCCCTGTGCGTTATTATTTTCTTCTCCTAATTTCTAGATAGGATGGGTTTGTTAATTTATTTATGATTTGGTGGACTATAATATTTTAGTAATGCATAGGGCTCATAAGAATATGCTACCCTCAAATGTCCAGTTGTGCTTTGTTAAGAAAGAAACCTGCTACAGTCTAAAGGGAACTTAACTCTCTGATTGAATTAAAAAAAGTTATCAAATCAAAACTGTTAACTAAATACTAAAGCTTTAAATTAAGCATTTAATGTACTAGTTAATTGTTGATTGATAAGTTACTCAAATAATCTGTTATTTCTGGAAGATTATTGTTTGAACTGTTTGATAATTGTTCTGTTTTTTTTAAAAAAGGGCAGACAAAGTAAGAATTCTTCTTCTTCTGCCACCTTTCATTTTATGTATTCTTCTTTCTTAAGTGTATGTTATGTTTTATTCTTTATCGTTTGTTTTTATGTAAAATGAATAAATTGATTAAATTTAAAAAAAAGATTTGATGATATATATTCACTTCATTAAATTGATTCCGAGCTGTTGTAATTTTTATATTTGTGTAATTTGACAGCTTTTAAATTTGATGTTGCAACACTTTAGGTTGATTCAATACATCCAAGCCCTCCAGGAGCGGCCCAAGGCAAACTAAGCGGCTGCTTAGGGCCCCGGGGCCCTAGGGGGTCCCCTAAATGGAATTGATTTTTTTTTTTATTTAAGTAATGATTTCTATATGAATCTATTTAATATTTTAAGTTGAGCTTTTGCAAATTGTTGCATACATTTATATAGTTTTAAGAACTAATTATTCAACTTTAAATTTATTTGCTGTTTTTATTTTACATTTTATTGTTGGATGTACGGTAACTGGGACAATGTGTA
>JARVGS010000400.1:22304497-22316795 GCA_031762315.1 Hypsolebias antenori | reverse complement strand
CCCCCCCCCCACACACACACACACACTCCCTGACTCCTTCCCTCTGAAGCTACACGCTGCCTACAGACCCTGTAACGTCTAACTATAAACTTTCAGAGTTGCAGTGGGGTTCAGTTTTTCCACCAAGGCAGAACAGAACCCATCCCCCCCCCCCACCTTCTCACCCTTCGGACCACTTCTCCCCTCTTTTCTGGGAGACAGGAGCGTCTAACTGTACTAACACCACAATCTGGTCTCTTCTCTAGGACTAATCTTTTATAAGCTCTGTCAGCTGGTGTGTGTGTGTGTGCACGTGTGTGTGAGAGAGTGCACATCTCAGTACTTTTACACTGTGTATGTTCTGGTGAGTTTTTCTCACTGGAGGATGAAAGATGGTCAGAAGTGTCTTCTACGCTGCATGTGGGTTTTTGTGTCTCAGAGCAGGAATTTTGCACAATTTTGCTTCTTTTTTGGGGGTGGGGGGTGGTGGTGAAGGGGGGGGGGCTTTTTCCTTTCTGCGACTGTTGGACTCACCGTTATACCTTAGCGTAGAGGATAAAACAAACACACACACACACACTGCCTCGGCTCTCGGTACTACACAGTCACATCTTTAGCACAGACACCCCCCAACCCCACTTTTTCCAACCCCACCTTGAACTTTTCTCTGAACTTCCACATGAACTTCGACCTTGAGGGGTCATGTCACGATGAACACTCCTGAGAAGAAACATCCTTTTTTTTTTTTAAAGTGGTGAAAATACTTTTTTCTATGTTTGTGTACTCATACAGGTGTCTAGTTACTGCAGATACTAACACACAGGTTACAAGTATTTTCTACCCGCCCCCCCCCCCAATATTAATGTTTTTAGAGTAAATGACATGAACTGTTTCAGTATTGTTTGATTTGAGCTAAACGGATGCTGCAAGGCATTGTGGACATTATTTTTTTCTGTGTACGTGTCTAGGGTCAAAGGGATGACGAGGTGTTGTGGTGAGGCGTGAGTTTAGCTTCCAAGTTTATTTCATTGAGCAGATTAAGTAAAATTTAAAAAAAAGCATTTAAAATTTGCTCAGTTTCCAAAGTGCAACTGGATACAAGGAGTTGTTGTCACTAGCCTTAAGTTTATATGTACGTATGCAACCGTATGAGGAGCGTTACCGCGGTAACGAGGCTGCAGAGATGGCTTTGGCTAATCTGTTTACGAGAACATGACGGAGCGCAGGGCTGTTCCAGGATCAGTCTATTGATAGCACAGAGGGGAGTCCTGCAGCGGCGCGTGTAAACAAGCCCGCGCTGATTTAGTTGCGCTCCTTTTGCCGTCATCATTAGGTGTACGTCCACGCCGAACATTTGACTTTCAGAGGTGTGCACTAGCAAAGCCATGTGTCTTTTTTGTTGTTGTTGTTTTACTCACCCTCCATGGATAGGCTGTTAATTTTCTTCTAGGAGCACAACTGTTACCAAAGTCAGAGCAACTGTGATTTCTGTGGATGCCGAATACTTTGAGCAGTAAGGTCACACTTCACTAACTTTGTCTTTGTTTCTGTTTATAAATGATACAAGATGAGCAGTTGTACAAGTCAGAACTAATTTACATCCTGTTAAGAGTTTGTGTAGGAACGTGTCAAATATTAACAGATTTACAGACAGCAGGCTGAGCGTCTCTTCTTCTTCTTCTGCTGGTTATAAAACAAGGTGGAAAAGAAATTGCACATATTGTGTAGTTTTTTTTCTTCTTCTTTTTAAAAAGTATGTAAATGTCTGGATTTATTCCAGCTGCCAGTGTTTCTCGCAGCTGAAGGCATATTTCCATGTGGTTTGGCTCCCCCTACTGGTCAGCTGCAGTAAGTTGTTTCCACCCAATACAGACCTTTAATTCTCTCAGGCAAAAAGCCAGGGCAGCCCCAGGTGTGTGATCTGAATAATACTTAACATGGCTACGATGGGTTCTGTGGGTCTCGCAGACCAGAAAACATTTCTTGACAAGATATATGCAAAAAACATGGAATACAAAAAGTGGGGTTTGCTCCTGCCACTGGCCTTTAATTCACTCCAACCAGATCTAAACGCTACTCTTGTAAAAGTGGAGAAGTTGAAGCAGTAAATGAAATAAATCGACAGTGGGTTGGAACACTTTCTCGTCACTACATCTGAAAACGCAGCCCCCACGTATTCAGTCCACTTTTATCAAGAGGACGGACTCGTTTAATCTCCAGGTGTCCGCTCAGTGCTGGGAGCAGGCTGCTTACTGTCTTTTTTTATTTTTTTTTAGTAAAATTGTGCTCAACCTGTTGGCATTATAACTGTATAATATAATTTATCATTTGTACTATTGTAACATACTGTTCTTCTGTATACCTTATTATTCTGTGTACTGGGTTATTATTATTTTTTTGTAGGAAAAAGTCATTGTGGTATTTCAACGGCATCTAAACACAAGGAACGCAGCAGGCCGCACCCTGCTGGATGAAAACATCTGTAGCTGCATTTGGTTCAAAATAAAATGTTCCACTTCAGCTCCGTGGCTCCAGTCTCTCTCCCTTTGAGGTTTTTAAGAGAACGTAGTCAAACTACTCCATTTGTTGAGTTTTAACAGCAATAAGAATGTTCAAATAAAAATATTCATTTATTTAAAAAGTAAAAACAGTAGAAAATGCATGCTACATATAAAGTCATCTGTGGTCAGTATTGTGTAGCAACATCATTCAGCCATAACATTATGACTGCTGACACTTTAACACTACTCATATTGGTACAAGAAACCTACATGCTGGATGTTTGATGTGAAAACTCACCTACAGGATTCTGCAAATCGATCACACTCAATATGGAATCAAATCCACTTTGATTGTGGCTGTGTTTGGACCAGCTGTTAACTCGGTGTTGTCAGAATTAATCTGCTTCTCCAAACAGGTTATTTAAAGAGCCCCCTACAAGTAGGATTTGAACAATTGTTCTGTTGAACTCCACTTCAAAAGATCTAAAGTGTCACTTTAAATAAACTGAGTCATACTAAGTCAAAAACATCCAATGTCCCGATTTCAGATACCCCCAGTATTTGCTTGTGTCTGACTGGCTAGTTGCTTTGAACGCAGTAAGAGGTGGTTATAATGTTATGGCTGACTGCTGTAAATTCACATTAGCATTTTTTGATGTGAACGTAAAACATCCTGATGGCTTAATGAGTGGTGAGCTATTTCCTCTATGAGTCAGGCGTGGCAGACTGGGTGTTTGATGGGATCGGTGGTCCTGCGTCGTAGCCCATCTTCTTCATGTCTTTAGTCATGATGTTGAAGGAGACCGTCACAAAGCCTTGAGACCGAACCCTCGTCACTGCAGTAGAAAAATATAAAAAAAATTCTGCGCTAAATGGTGATCAATTTAACACAAACTTGTATTCCTGAACAGAATGTGTTTGTGTTTAAAGAAAAGAATGCACCACAAACCTTCTCTGCCTTCCCCCTGCGCTACGACTTTAGGGTCCGTGTACTCGGGCCTCCGTCCTAACAACCAGCTGAACAAGAGGGGAAAAAAGCACCTCATTCTTCACAAAGAAGCCACCGAAGCATGTTTTATTTTTTAAAGAAAACTGAGCAAAAAGCACAGACAATGAAGAGACTGCAAGCTACTTAAATGGGTTGAGGTGCAGCTCATCAGCTGGCAGACAAATCTCACCCTGTGAACTTCTGCAGTCTCCACGTGGGCTCAGGAACAAACATGGGAACGGTTCTTTTTTGTCTGAGGAGGAGAAACCACATTAATGTCTCAATCGTCTGAATTTAAAACTGGAAACAAGAAGCAATGACGTCATGCTTTATGTTGGGGTTTAAATGGAGAGGAGCTGGGAACACTGACTGTCCAGGTGTGAAAGGGATGTGCGTTGCTCCGTAGCCCCTGACCACATCATTGCCAAACACATCTGGACCATACACGCTCACCACAAGCTGAGGCCCTGGAAAACCAACATGAGACGTGCATTAACACTCAGCCTGGACTTGGGGTTTGAAAATAGAAAACAGGTCTAATCCTCTGTCCTGGAGATAATAATGGCTGCAAATGCGTGTCAGTGAGATTTGCTTACATCCAAACGGGTTTGTGCTCTTAAAGGTGGTCTCCAGCGGAAAGTTCCATATTAACCTGCTGGACTGGCTGCTTTTGCATGTTATTTGAGTGATGCCTTCTTCTAGACCCTGGTGAGGAAACGTGCACAAAGCACATATCATTAAACTGACACAAAAACAAAAGTACGGTAATCCTATTATTACCAGCCATTACAGTCTCCTGAGTGCAACTCACCGTTGTAGGAGCCCAGTCGTGGCCGTACACGTAACAATATTTGCAATACAAATTGTCATACTCTGGAAACTGGAATACAAAACAGAAGTTGGCATGAATGTTGGAAGTCGTCCATGTGAGAAGCCGACGGAGAAATTCCACGGAAATCCCGACGCTCGGTTGAAGCTAATGCTAACCGCTAAGCTAACAACCGTAGAAGAAGAAACACTCACGTTCGCGCCCTCGATCTGTCCGTTCACTGTGAGAAGGAACACAGGCGAGCTGCTTGTAGCCATCGAGGCCTTGAGTGGTCAAATTGACCGAAATTAGCATTAATGACAATCCTGTGAAGCATTAGTTCAAAGTTACAACCAGGGAGGCCGACAGCCGTTGCTAAGGCAACGTTTGCTCCACCCTACGGCTACCAGAATGGATCAAAATTCACTAAAGCGCACGGATGGGGATGTGAAACGACCCATATGACCACAAGAGGGCGCCAAAAGCAAAGCTAATTGAGTAAAGGAAAAGCCCGGAGGAGCAACAGCCAGTGATAAGGTAATAATAATAGAATGTACTACTCCTACTACCAAAAATATTAATATAATAAAGTGACAATGCTTTTCGATGTTTGACTTCAAATATTAAATTGTGAATGTTGTTATAGTGTAGCTTATAATTATTACTGTTTTGGCAACAAAGTTCATGCTCAACCATCCAGGTACCAAATCCAATAATTCTCAGTCAGGTCATCTGGACAGTTTCTTTTTTTATAACATGGCTACGAGGGCATCATCAGTCCACTTAAGGTGTTTAAATGGAACTTCGTAGTTTACTGCTTGGTGGGGAAACAGTTTACTGGAACTCCTCTGACTGATGAAGCCCTCCAGATAGAGGGCGAAACGTTTCTATAAAAAAGTAACTGTCCAGATGACCTGAATGAGAATTATTAGATTTGGTACCTGGATTATTGAGCATGAACTTTGTTGCTCCAGTTATTTATTACTAGTCTTCATAGGACTGTTGAATGTCACATAATGAAAGTCCTGGGTCCTCCTTGCACATTCTCTGTGAAACTACAATGATTCATGATGTTAGGTAGTACCTCTCAGCCTGCACTATCTATGCCCAGAGCACTGTCATCATCCACCATCAGTACAGCTGTACCACTACCTGTTCAAGGCCATCCATGGTCACTTATCTACCTCGACTTTATTACCCATTTGGTCCCATTCAAACATAGCACCACTATTGTTATTAGAGATGTTTTTAAAGCTGTTTACCGGTACTTTACCCAAGATTCCATCTGCGTAACAAAGTGCTTGCTTGTTGGTCCAACACGTGTTTCATCTCCATGGTATCTTGTACAATATCGTCTCTGACAAAGAATGACAATTCACTTCCCAACGAAGTCTAAAGAGCATTGTGCAACCCACAATAAGCATCCATCTGTTTGTCTTAACATTTCTCAATCAAATGGGCATACAGAATCACTAAATCAGGAGCTAGCATGATTAAGATAAATAATTGTGCATCATCAACCACAACCCCACATCATGGAGCGCTTAGCTATTTTGGGTAGGTCAGCATCAAAGTTCATGTTCAATAATCCATCCATCCATCCATCCATTATTTTTCACCTGCTTCTTCCATTTTGGATCACAGGGGTCGCCGGTGTCCATGTCCAGCAATCACTGTGCGAAGGGCGGGGTACACCCTGGACAGGTCTCCAGTCCATCACAGGGACACATAGAGACAAATAAGTCAAACAACCATTCACGCTCGCTCTCTCTCTCTCACACCTAGGGACAATTTAGAGTTACCAATCAGCCTAACATGCAGGTTTTTGGTCTGTGGGAGGAAACCAGAGTACCCGGAGAAAACACACTCATGCACAGAGAGAACAGTCGAACTCCACCTAGAAAGGCCTCCAGACTGGGATTTGAACTGGGGACCTGCTCGCTGAGAGGCAGCAGCTCTACCAGTTGCGCCACTGTGCTGCATGTTCAATAATACAGGCAAAAAAAAATCTAACAAAGTTCAGTCCAGTCCTCTGGACTGTTCTTTTTTGTTGAAACATTTTGTATTTATTCCAAAAGATTTCATCAGTCAGAATGATGATGTTTTGAACCACCTTAGCCATGGCTGCCTCAGACGAGTCGGTGGGGCAGAGGGCGGACTCCAGAACCCATCTTAGCTCCATCAAATTTGTTGACCCTCTATGTGAAGGCACGTTTGACTTAGTTTATTGTGGCTCCTCGGACTGATGAAGTCTTCTGGATGAAAGATGAAACGGTTCAACAAAATGAAGCCGTCCAGAGGACATGACTTAACTTTGTTGGATTTTGGGTAGCGTATGAACGTAACACCCTCACCTCCTCCACTACCAGTTTATTACCTTTCAAAGTATCTTTAGGTTATCAAACTCTTCTTTCCCAAGTCAAGAATATGAAATCACTGTCCCTTTAATCCAATACCAACTCCAGATATGTAGAAGGACTTGGCAATAAAGACAGCTCTCCTCCAGACTGTGAAACAGAATCAACTGTTGACAGATAGGCACAGGACACCAGCTTCACAATATGAACCACAACTAATTGCATGGATCTCCTAATGTAATCCTACTCCCAAAATACTCTCCAATACTCCTCGAAGTTGGTCCCCAGGACTCATTCGCTTCTCCAAGATCAAATCCATGGTCAGTCCATCCTCCGTGTGCCTAAAGCTTACTGCTTCCATGAGAATTCACCTTATTTTCACATCTTTCAGATTAAGCCATTTACATCTAGGACCGTGTGCCCTCTTTCCAGTTATTTAGGGTCGAGCTGACCATTGAATGCCACACTGAGAAAGTCCAGTTTCTTCAGACATGTATGAAGGTAATTTTGCTGTACTTAACTGTGCAATGACAATAAAGCTGATTCTGACATTCTTTGTGAAACTATTTAAAAAACATTTTTACAAAGATGATTACTGGTTGTTCCCTCACAAAATCTCCTGTGTATGTCTGGAAATCCCAGAACTCTTATCTAAGCAAATCACATCTCTGCCTGCTGTCTCCCAGCCAGTATTTCCTGATCCAGCAAAACAACAAATCAACACAGCCACTCTACCTGCTTACAAACAAAGATACACGTTACTTATAAGGAAAACAGAGAAGTCATACTAACACATCCTCAAGTCTCAGAATCCTGACCCCCAAACCAATAAAAAATGGCGTGCTACAACCCAAAATACAATCTCTTACTTTGTTGATGATTTTGTTGACTTTGTTGGGGGTCTTACCATTTCTCACCATCGACCATAAAAATACTTCATACAAGATCCTAAAAGTTGAAGCCAGAAGATGACTGAAGTTCCAATAGAATGGTCCAAGAACAAATTTTAAGTTTTGACTCATCCTTCTAAATGAATACTTGGAAAATGTGCGGCAAAACTTAGTCACAATGCAGGGCAGTTCCAAAAATACAACATTGCAACTTCTGTAAACTGGGTATTGCTGGTTTCTACTATCAATAATAAAAGAAGGTGAGGACATTTAATAATACAATTTACATTTGATGTTTCTGGTGGAAACAGAACAGAAAAAGACTAATTTCTTGTTTAATTTCAATATTTTCATAATGATTTTTGAAGATGCTTCAGGCTTTAAAAAGTCTCCAAAGAGACCCACGTCAAAGATGTGGAATCCATACAAGAATCCATATTGGTATCTTGAAAAGACGTGTAGGTCTGTATACTGTAAAATCTAAGTGTTTAAGTGTACCGGTACTGTGGATGCAATTATATTTTATATTAAAAAATCCTGTAAATATTTTTCCTTCTACTGAGTTTTCAATTAATACAAACCTTCAAGTATCAAGTTTTGAGTCAAGTTAAGGCTGTGATTTCTATATGTATGTCATCATGTATGTCATCATGAGTAAAAAGTCTAATTTAGAGTTGTAAGAATCTGTTCCCTCAGTTTAGTAAAGCATACAAAGTGAATGATATGTGTATTTGTGCAACAGCAGTTGTGACTGGTTTCGTTTTTAGTTTAGATGGGGAATCCAACAGAAATGCAAAACCAATATTGAGACAAGCTTTCAGTAATTGCCAACAAATTGCAAAGTCAGGCTTGCCTTCACCCCCCACCCTCGCCCCCCAGCAGACCCATGTTCTCTTTGGATAATGTTTCTGGAGTGGGAGATCAAAAGCTTATTCATAAATTTCACAGTGCAAGATCATTAGAATGCCTCTTAACCTTTTACACAACGATTGCTGGAGATTTGTACCAGATAATCTGCATGGAAATAGCTTAATTTAAAAAAGCTTTTAAAGAGAATGGGGACATTGTTTGGAACAAAATATCATTAAAAGAACATTCTTCGTAGAAACCACTGAATGTTAACACCTATAGCGATATGCCTGCCACCCAAGGAAACTTCATGAAACAAGCAGAAACCATCTGCCATCTTAATCTGGGATTTCACAGAGAGCCAGCTTGGCTGGGGAAAGTGTCACTGCAGATTTTATTTTAAACCTCTCTGATAACTTTTATATAAGCATCCTTTGAGCGGCTGCAGGCTCTACCTTAATATGACAGTACAGCGGTACAAACCCGCATGACACACACTGAATGCATCGACACACATCTCTAAAAAATGTGAATTTCTAAATGAGCGGTATTCCCCGGTTCCTCAGCCTAAAATGAGTCCAGACAGATGCAACAGATAAGGAGACCAGATAAGAGAAACCCAAATGTGGTTATGACTGCTTGTGCCAAGAGGCTTTTCTAATATGAAGGACTTATTAGCTCCTGTGAATGATGGCGTGCGTATATGTTCAATCCAAGACTTTTGAAGACATCCATGAGATAACAAATCCACAGGGATACTGAGGTGTCCAGTTTGAAGATTGTGAGTCTGACAAGAGCAGCACATGAAGAAAATGTCAATTATTGCCTGAACAATCAAAAGGACACGTAAAGGATCGATGTGCTGCTGAGGACCCAACTTTTTTTCTTTGGACCGGAAAGCAACTCTAATGATGACTGCCTGCTGCAGATTTAAATTGTTGATTTTACAGTACCATGTGTTTGGGTTCGCTCTCAGCTACCACTATACCAAATTTTAGCTGAATAGCTCTAGAAAGCAGCCATCTTGGATTTTTTATTTGGATTCAGTACGTGATAGGGAATGTTCTCAGCTATAACCTCACCAAACTGCAGCTCAGTACGTGTCAAAATGACTGAGTTAAATCCATTTAAAGTAACATTGGTGGCCATCTTGGATTTTTGATTTTGATAAGCATTTGATGAGAAATATGCTCAGCTATCACCACACCAAATTTAAGCTCAATTTCATTAAAATTGACTGATTTATAGTACATGTATTTTTCTTTTTTTGCTCAGGTGGCCATCTTGAATTTTTGATTTTCATTCAGAGTCTATTAGGGCTCGTTCTCAGTCGTCAATACGCCAAATTCCAGCTGAATAACTAAAAATGGCAAAGTTATCATATTTTTTTTATTTTAGCTAAGGTGGCCATCTTGGATATTTGATTTTCACTAGGAATGTATTAACTCACTCTCAGCTACAACCATACTTAATTTCAGCTCAATATCTCAACGAATGACCAAGTTATAGTCAATTTTGTGTTTGCTGAGGTAGCTGTGGCAGCCATCTTGAATCAAAATGGCTCCAAACGTTAATCAGTTCTAGACATTTAGCTGATTATTACTTTCTGTGTGTTTCAAACAAACCCAGCATTGACTTTCTGTTTTCTTCAGGGGCCTCCACACTCGTCATGTGACTTCACAGCAGCCATTAGTGTGAGGAGAGTTCTCTCAGGCATTTTTTATAGGGAAAAACAGCATCTTTGTTAGCAAAATACATCACCATGGTAACTCGAAACACCAATAAAAGTCATAGCACACATCATGGCGCCAAGCGGGTCATTTTGATATAACATTTGTGGGGGTACACATTGAGGTTCGGGCCGCATTAAAGATGATGGAAGAGTTAAGATATAAAGTTAAGAAACCTGTTTCCGAGGTGCTGCCTTGTACTAGGCAGTCCCCAATTACAAACCACCAAAAGAGTAGCCAATAGCTAAAACCAGCAAAAAGGCATATAAAACAAAACAAATTAGGCAAGTCTGCAGAAAAATGTTCAAACAGCACGAAATGTTTCAAGAAAGAAAAGAGTTATTTGTTCCTTTCAGTGAGGAAAATTGTAAATAATAGTAATATTGCCAAAAGTAAAAAAGACTGCTGTAATGTTGAGAACGAGCTGAAAACAGCACAGACTCAGCATTCACACAAACTCTGATTATTCTGAGACAACGTGAGGAACAGGAGAAAATGTCCCTGACAGGGTAACACAATAAACTGAACGTACAGGACTGATTGCTGCTGTAATGTCCTTTCTTTTCAAATTCTTTACAAGAACAAGAAGCTAGATTTTCTCTTGATAATTTATTAAATAAAAAATAAAAAAAACACGGACCAGATAGATAACTCCTCGCAGCCATGTTGACACTGCATGTATTCTGTCAGTCATGCAGAACCATCAGATTAGGTGAACAATTAAATGCAGTTGCAATAATATCGTGATATGATAAAACAAGATTTTCTAATCCAAAGGCTGTAATTTGACTGGTCATGTGATCTGGTTACGTGCCTTGCGAGTGAGCGGATCAAAGCAGAGCAGAGAGCGGGAGAAGTCAACCAGTTGCACAGTAGTGTCAGGCTCAACAGAAGCAGATACATCTGAAAGTTTGGTACAAAGAGCGGCAGCACGTCCATTGTTTGAATTAGTTTGACTGTAAAAGAGAAGACGCTGCACAACGACATGCACTGTGCAGAACCTGTCTTGCTGCTGTTGCTACCTCTTGAGGTAACACCATGAATCTTTATCAACACTTAAAAAAACACATAAAGTCATTTACAATAGCTGCCTGGCTAGAATACCAACGACCAGTGCTTCAACTTCAAGTAATCAAAGTAGCAGCCGACAGGGCTCACTGACCGAACTGTTCCGGTGTTTTACTCCGTATGAACATAACTTGAAACAACATGTGGAAATAACTTGAGCAAACAGAGTTCATAGTAAAAGACATGATGCCCATTCATATAGTGACCAAGCCTGAGTTTACTGCTTTGGTGAACACAGAGGATAAGCGGTACAGAATGCCCTCATGCACACATTTCAGTCAAGTTGCTATCTCGGAGCTACACAAAAAATGCAGTAACAGAGTTGCAGCGGAGCTGAAAACAGTGACGTTTTCTGCAACTGAAACAGACTGATTGCTTGTGCTCGTTGAAAAATACATGAGATGAATACTTTTTGATTGACAGCTGCGGCGCTCTGGATGTAAACACACCTCATCTCCCCATCGTAGCTTTTAAACACTCAGTGTTTTCCAAATGCCGATGGTCCGGTATGTTAATAGGATGACGGCTGGACTCACACAGAGAGGTGTTCATTTGGGCTCGGCCCAGAGGTCAGCACGGACCCTCACACCTATGAACTGCCTGACCTACTGCTTGGAGCTAACCACATTTTATACTGTAGTCGGCTTAACTCTGGTTTGCTTAACAAAAAATTGATTTAGCACCTTCAAAGAGGTGGTTCAGTTATTTAATATAAAATACATAAACTCATCAAAATGACCTTTAAAGCAAATAAAAAAAGACAAAATAAGAAGAGAGGTCAAAGCACTGGTTTGTGTTTGGACTGTTTTTGTCCTGTTGAGCTCTCTGCATTGTCAAAAATAATATCATCCAAACCATCCACGTCTGCTAGATCACATCCCAATCAGGCTGTTTAAAGAGGTATTTCCCCTAATTAATGTCCACATTTTGTATCTACTTAATTTGTCTTTAATGAATGGTTATGTACCACAGCGCTTTAAGGTTAATGTAATTAAACCTTTACTTAAGAAATCTGACCTTGATTCAGAAATTCTGGCCAATTATAGACCTATATATCTAGCCTAACTTTCATCTAAAAAATTCTAGAGAAAATAGTTGCAGGTCAGTTGCGTGAACATCTACAAAGAA
>JARVGS010000400.1:22117840-22131674 GCA_031762315.1 Hypsolebias antenori | reverse complement strand
TCTCTCTCTCTCTCTCTCTCTCTCTCTCTCTCTCTCTCTCTCTCTCTCTCTCTCTCTCTCTGTGTGTGTGTGTGTGTATGTGTGTGTGAGAGTTTGAGAGAGAGAGAGAGAGAGAGAGAGAGAGAGAGAGAAAGGGTTATGAAAAATGTAAGCTGCCCCCAGTGAGAAAAAAGTGGGGTTGAAATGATTGGGATTTGGCAAGAAAAGAGGCCGTGTACATCAAAGCCAGGCTCACGGCTTGTGCTTGTGTCTCATTTTTGTCTTCTATCTGCTGATCGGCTGCACTCTTGCAACCTCTGTGATGAGAGGATTGTTTTACCATATATAGATAAGACAGCAGCCTTCTCACAGCATGCCTTCCCAGGATCCAAACCAAGGATGCTGCTGGGAGTGCTGCCTGCCCATTCCCATAAGGTAGGAATTAGTGTGCACAGGGCCAGTAAGAGGGACAGGAGGGCATCTACAAAAGCTGAGCAACATTCCAAGAGAGGAATGTCTTCATTAAATTCACTTTTCTTTGTGGTCTTCTCTTTGTGTTGTAAAGGAGTCAGCTGGAGCTTATTGTTGCTCATACGAAGCAGCTTTGTGCACTGTTTGCACGTTAACGCAAAGGCGGGAACCACCACTTTGGAACATCAGATCTACATCTCTCAGCCACATGTTGTGTTAACAGCAGAATGCCTGTAAAACTCATGCTGGTTCATAATGAATCCCTTTGCTCCAGATTAACAGGGACTGGGCAGAAGCTGCACTCAGCAGCAGTCTGACCACAGATTCCTGCGTTGTGAGCCCAACCACTGGGCAAACTAAACTTGTCCCAGTACTGAGGTGTTTTCTGTTTTAACACTGTTAGCAATGGTTTTAGGCTCTAAATGCCTTCAGATACCAGCAGTTTGTTAAAAAAGTGGTCTCTAACAAAACAGTTTTTTTTAAACATTTTATTGGTTAAATTATATGTATACTGTATACAGACCCTATCCAAAAAAAATTGAATATCATGGAAAAGTTGTTTAACTTCCGTAATTCCATTCAAAAAGTTAATCTTTAATAGATGATAGATTCAGGGCCCACAATTTAAACAATTTCAAGTACGTAGTTCTTTGGTTATTTCTACGTAATTTGGGCTTCCAGCTCATGAAACCCAAAAAAACAAGAATTTAAAAACTTAGAATACTGTGGAGAAATCGGCCCACACTACTCAGTTTTTGTAGGAAAAAAGAAAAATTATTATCACAACAAATCATTCAAAATATGATACTTTCAAAACAATATGTCAATCTTCAACACTTGGTCGGGAATCCCTCTGCCTTAATATCTGCCTCGATGCGACGTGGCATTGAGACAATCAGCCTGTGACATTGGCTGGGAGTTATGGAAGCCCAGATTTCCTTGATGCTTGTTGCTGTCAGCTCTTCTTTGTTGTTGGGTCTGGTGCCCCTCATGTTCCTCTTGAGAATACCCCATAGATTTTCAACGGGGTTTAAGTCCAGCGAGTTGGCTGGTCAGTCAAGCACTGTGTGTTATGTCTGCAGTCTTCCCCATATTGAACCGAACTGAAGCGATTTAATGACACCTGGAGAAACCTGTGCAGGTGCTTTGAGTTTAGTAGATGATTAGTGTGTCACACTCAGTTTAAAACATTCATGCCCTGCAACATTTGGGCTGATTTCTCTACAGTATTCTAATTTATTGAAATCCGGTTTTCGTGGGTTTCATGAGCTAGAAGCCCAAGTTATATATAAAAAAATAAATAAATAAATACTTGAAATCATTTAAATTGTGGGTCCTGAATCTATCATCTATTAAAGATTAACTTTTTGAATGGAATTATGGAAGCTAAACAACTTTTCCATGATATTCTAGTTTTTTGGAAAGGGTCTGTATGTAAATATGTATGCAAGTATGCATGCACGTATGTATCTATTTATCCAAGTATCCATCTATCTATACATTTATCCATTTATCCATCTATCTATCCTATCTAAGTATCTATCATCTATCTATATCTGTATATCTATATTTAGCTCTCTCTACCTATCTATCTCCATCTATATCTATGACTATCAGTCTATCTATATTGATTTATATCTATCTCTCTATCTCTCTATCTCTCTATCTCTCTATCTATCTATCTATCTACCACAGCGTACTGACATGGTACCAGCTGAGTGACACTGATGCTGTTGTTATATATATGGTCTTATGACTGTAATCATCAAAACACAGTCACATGACTTTTCAATACATGCAGTTTTCTTTAATTGCTACATCTTCATCTAAATGATTACATTATTTGGAAGTAATTATAGAATTAACTAAATGATAAAATATTTTTCTAAGGATACAATTTTGAATTGTTTTGTAATTATTAAGCATATCAAATTCACTGTGCAGTTTTTTTGCAGTTAAAATTAAAACTTTAAATAAGCTAAATATGATGTTTTAGTGGCAAAGCTTTTGAAGAGACAAAGTGTAAACCTAGCTCCCTCAAGTATTTCATTTTACTGCCTTGCCTATGTGATGGGACAAATAAGGGCCCAGTAATATAGAACAGAAAGGAGGACAGAAAGATAGAGAATAGAACAGAGAAACAGAGAGAAACAATAAAAAGAGAAAAAGAGAGAGAAAACCAAAGTGAATGAAATAAGAAACCAAAAACACACCTGAGCTTGGAGTTGCATAAATGAATCAACAATATCAGGATGATCCCTGGGTCCTATAATATAATAAAGATGAAACTTAAGAAATCATAAGAGAATAATAATAATAATAATAATAATAATTTACAAACAGCAACTTAATAGATTCAACAGTCATGTAGAAATAAAAGAAAACTGAAAAGTATTACATTGAAATAATTTACAGGTGAGTAAGGAACGAAGGGAAAGGTGGGTGCTTATGAAGCTTTGGCAGAGTCTTGGAAAAAGAGACCAACCAAAAACAAATAACAGGCGGAAGACAGACGTGTCTGCTTAGAAGGGAAAAAAGTAACTAGATAAAAAAGAAGAAACTAAAAACGAAGAAACCTAAAAAGCAAAGGAGGGTTTGGAGTGGGAACCTAGGAGGCACCTCTGTTACTGTGACAGTATGGAGGAAAACAGGCACCAAACCTGAACAAACCCCCTTTACCTCCTTCCATCAAACACCTTCAGCTGTATCAAACACCACGTTTGTCTCGTATTTTAAATAAATGCCTAACAGAAGAAGGTTGTCGTAAAGGGTCCTTTCAGCACTGTGCAAGTCAGCAATAATCTCTAATCTTTACAGGCAACAAAACATTTACATGTATAATAAATTCTAAATAATCCAACACATCGGCTCTGTAAGCCTCTGAGAAGAAGAACTCACATTGAAACTGCAGACGCTTTAGGTTCATTCTGATGTCTTAAGAGTAAGGAGAAACACCAGCAAAGTAAAATAAGAGTTTTTGACCATGTTCTGATTAGCGCTAATAGGTTCTGGATGATCTGATCACAAAGTGGCAACAATAAGTACAGGTGTGAACACAGTCAAGACAGACTAGGATGTATTTAGATCTGATTGCTCAGGCTACATCAGAAGAGGTTTGGCACTCTTGTATCTGCAGCTCATCCGCTGTTTGAACACAGATTTATCTTGGGCAACGTTGGATCTACTGACCTGACATTGGCTCCAGACAAGCATCAGATTTACTACGCTGAATAATTCTTGTTCTTCTAACAAAGTTAAGTCAGGTCAAGTTAAACCGTCCAGAGGACCCGACTTAACCTTGTTTGATTTTTCTACCTGGATTATTGAGCATGAAGCAGGAATTTTTGTTCTTGATTATCCTTACGCAAAACTTCTATAGTCTGAATTACCGGTAACGCTATAATAGTCAGTGGGAATAAGAAAAACAAAACTTTTGCCGGTTTAATAATCAGTGGATTACTGGGAATGTCCTGATGCATGCTCAATAATGCAGGTAGAAAAATTTAACAAGGTTGAATCAGGTCCTCTGAAAGGATTCTTCTTTGTTGAAACGTTTCTTCAGTCTGAGGAGATGCAGTAAACTCAGTCTTATAAACAGCACCTTCTCATAGTGGAACAACCAGTGCTGGTGACAGCCAGAACTAGCAGTTCTTAGGCCTGTCACAATAAATTCTGCTGGACAATTAATTGTCTCTGAAAATATTGCGATAAACAATAATATTGTTTGAAATTTGACAATAATTAGTAATTGTCAAATTGAAGAAATGTTGGTTAATTTTATGTGTAATACCTTTTTTGACCACTAAATGGCAGTATAAGACTGAACCGAATGATGGATAGTGAGGGAGCGAACAGCTCGTCTCTTTAAGAAAAATGGGAGGGAGGTCCCTTGACATGACATGGGCTGGTTCTCGTTCCTGTTTTTTGGTTCTCAAAATGGCGGACAATCTGTGTGGTCTGAGCTCTTTAACATAGCATTTGTCACACAAAGCTTTTAATAAAACAATAAACAAGTTCTCAGCTTCTTTTTGCAGAGAAAAACAACTTTTTACACAAAGGCACGCGTTTCAACCGTGAATTTTGGAGCTTCGACGAGACAGAGGTTTTTTTCCGCCAAGGTCAGCCTGTTAGCTTAGCTCGTAGCTTAGCTTCTCAGCTTAGCTGCTTATAATGATCCAACAGCTTCAGCTCCGGATGTTGGTGGTTTCTTCACATTAACTGCAGCTTCAGTTCCTTCCACAACATCTGGATTGGATGAAGGTCTGGACTTTGACTTTGCCATTCCAGAACATGAACTTTATTTTTCTTGAACCATCCTTTGGTAGAACACTTGTGTTTAGGGTCACTGTCTCGCTGCAGGACCCACCTTCTCTTCAGATTCTTTTTTTTTTCCATTTACTCTTTATTTATCCAGGTAGTCTCACTGAGTCATGAGGACTCATTTTCAAGAGAAACCTGTTCTGCGAGCAGATGGTGGGGGTTAAGAGCCTTGCTCAAGGGCCCAGAGTGGGGTGAATGAGGGTGGAGGCAGGTGTGGGTGTTTCAGCTTTTCCACCCACATTTTGATGTTAACAGTTCCGGGAGTTGAACCTGCGACTTTCCGATCACAGGCCTACCATCTCTAACCTCTGCCAGTTCATGGACAGATGTTCTGACATTTTCCTTGAGAAGTCTCTGATATAATTCAGAATTCATTGTTCCATCAATGATGGCAAGACGTCCTGAGCCAGGCCCAAACCATGATACTACCACCACCATGTTTCACAGATGGAATATCTAAGCTGAGCGTCATCACTAACTCATCTTCATCAACTAAACCCTTAATCCTGTCTTCAGTGCAGATCTTGAGGGCGTGGCCATTTTGAAACAGGAAGTCTTAACTTGTGACCGTAGTCCTCGTTAAGATGAACGAATCGTCTCAGAAACATTCGACACGTCTGTGGATGCTGGGAGAACGACTTCCTGCATCTCCACTCGGTTTGTTTTTGAAGTTTTGAGTCATTTTCTTCTGTAATAATCAATAGTTAAATAATATACCCTGATGCATGCTCAATAATCCAGGTGGCAAAATCTAAAAAAGCTATGTCTGGTTCTCTGGACATTCAAAAAAAACCAAAACGAAACAAAGAAAAAAATTGTAGAAACGTTTCGTCTTTCGTCCGAAAGACTTCCTCAGTCATCCTCAGTCATCCTCATCCTCAGTTAAATAATATAATAATTAATAGTTAAAAGAAGAAAAAGAGGCATACTGAACGAACGTCTAACTTGTTTTTAATAAAGTTCTTAAAATGATGTTCAAAATACGTCTCGCCCGTTCAAAGGCTGGACATGTTATCTTGGTCCTTCCATTCTCTTGTCCCACCCATATCTTCGGCATGCTAGACAGAGTGTCACAAACGCTTTTCATTACCCTAGCTCTAAGGTCAAGGTCACAAATCAAGGTCAAAGGTTATACAATGTTTTGGCCATTGGTATAGATTGCTGCTGGGCATTTAATGTGCTGCATGCGGTGCTCTTTCTACTGTTTGAAGATAAAGTAGTCCAACTGAAGACCTAACTTTCCTTAAAGAGTACTTGTCAACCGCCATCCATCCATCCATCCATCCATCATCCATCCATCATCCATCCATCCATCCATCCATCCATCCATCCATCCATCCATCCATCCATCCATCCATTCTTCATCCATTTTTTGACAAATATTTTGATGTATCATAAATGCTAAACAGTGAACAATATTTATCTAAAGAAACAAGAAGTTTGTGTTAAATCTCCTCTTGATGAAACCTCCAACACGAGCAGCACAGAAGTGACCTCCAGCAGAACCTCCAGCAGAACCGGCCTAACTCTAGCCTACTTATGGTGGGGTCACAGAGGCAGCAGGTCCACACCTGTCTTTCCTCTGGAAGAGTCCTCCTTTGGAACCCTGAGATGTTCCCTGGACAGAGAGGACTTGACAGGGGCTGTCTCTTGTCTCCAAAGGGGAGTGAGGAGTCAACATCATGGACAGAAGGAAACTCTCCATGACTCTGGAGTTGTTCCGTTGGTCTTTATGGACCATGACCTTCAGCGTGCACTGAGATGGTTCCCAGCTGAGTCTGAAGCAGCTGGGAGGACAGTCAGCTCCTCTAAGTCTGAGGCCATGGGTCTGAACTGGATCAAGGTTGAACGTTCTCTCTGGGTCAGGGATGAGTCTCTGCCTCAAGCTGAGGAGATCAAGTGTTTGGGAGTTACGTTCTACAGTAGCTCAGTGGTCAGAACCACGGTCTTGTAACCCTGAAGCTGTGGGTTCGAGCCCAGGTTGTGTCAGGAAGAACATCTGACATGAAAGAATCATCAGTTTGCTCGAGCCCTGAAGGAGGGAGCAGCTGAAGGAAACTTCCACAGGTGAGGTCAGACATTACATATTCACTAACAGCCCCGTGTGACTGAAAATGTGTTTGTGAAGGTTCTACTGCTGCAGCTTCTGTGTTCATGCATCAGGTACAGATCTATTCGGCAGATTCATGCTCTGCATCAGGTCAGACTTTTCTTGTAGGACTCAAGAAGACCGTGGCTTCCACACCAGCCAGCACCTCGTCCTCATCCCAGTAGTCAAAGAGCAGACACCGTCAGAAGCTTCAGGTCTGTCGTGCATCAGATGGACAAGGCCTCTCGAGCAGCAGCTAATGACGCCGACACACCTTCCTTCATTTGCATGTTAGCTGACAATAATGTCACAGTTATTTAGGTCAAAGTTAAAAGCACCTGTCTTCACCTGTAGGCGTAGACGCTCCACCTGTCAGGACACGACGACCCCGCCTGTTCTTCTGAAAGAGACTGGACTTCTTCTTCATTTATTTTTTCATTCAAACTTTATTTCTACAGGTTAGTCACAGTGAGCCACGAGGACTCGTTCACAGGAGAGACCTGTCAGTAACTCTCAGATCCAAACAGAAGGAGAAGCATCCACAGAGTCCAACAAGTATCTTCAACAAGTGAGAGTTGCTCCAACCACAACAAACACAGCAGCTATTACTCCATCACAGAGACACCTGGACATGTCTCCAGTCCATCACAGAGACACCTGGACATGTCTCCAGTCCATCACAGAGACACCTGGACAGGTCTCAGTCCATCACAGAGACACCTGGACATGTCTCCAGTCCATCACAGAGACACCTGGACAGGTCTCTAGTCCATCACAGAGACACCTGGACATGTCTCCAGTCCATCACAGAGACACCTGGACATGGCTGTAGTCCATCACAGAGACACCTGGACAGGTCTCAGTCCATCACAGACTATTTGAGTTATTTTTAAGTCACCATCAGACACTAAGCAGTAAAGTATTAAAGTATCAAGATCATTAATCTCAGCTGTTGGACACAGCAGCTGTTCCTGTTTTAAATAAGATGCTGTGAGGTCTAGTGTTAGCAGCAGACGTGTCAATGAGCTAAAGGCAGCCGAACGTGTCCATGAGATAGTTTCTGCTGCAGTTCAGACCACTGCTCAAAGGAAAATATGAGAATCCTACTGATGAACATGGGCAGTGTCCTGTCCTGCTCCAAAGCTGCAAGTACAAGCACAAATATGAATCAGCTAAGATCATTAAATGGTCCAAACGCAGAACCAAGCAATCCACAGCAAGCTAAGTATTATAAATACTTTGTGGAGCGAATTGTTTGTTTCTGTCATTCTCATGAGTCGCATCTCCAGACCATGAGCTGCTGACTGACCCTGATGTGTGACTGTTGTTATTGTCATGTTGCAGAAAAAGAGACGTGATGCAGACGGTGATTCAGATCCTGGAGTCGGTGCAGCTGAAGTGGGAGCACTTCCAGACGTGGACCGAGTTCTCCCGGCTGCATCTGTCCAACAAGCTAGCCATCTTTGGTGTGGGCTACAATACGCGCTGGTGTGAGGACGTGCGTTACCACTACGCTGAAATTAGTTCCCAGGTGCCGCTGGGGAAGAGACTACGAGAGTTTTTCAACCCAGAAAAGCCAGAGGGCCGGGTTGTCATGACCAAAGTTCAGAAGATGAACTGGAAGAACGTTTACTACAAGTTCTTGGACATCACAATCAGCGAGGCTCGCTGCCTGGAGCTCCACATGGACGTAGTCTGGGTTCCTGTGCTGCAGTCCCAGCTGATGGGCAGTAAAGTCTCCGCCCACTATCTCCTCCCTGGAGACCTCCCCAGGACTCATGGGCTCTATGCTATTGGCTATGAAAGCTTGTTAGCCTGCAACAACACCATTCAGACCACTGTCCATGCCAAGCTGGAGGAGGGCAGCTTACCTCAGAGCCGGTCAGAAAACGGGTCAGAACAGTCGTATGGAGGGTCCAGACAAGCTGATAGGACTGGGCCAAAGATCACGTACTGCTACCTGGGCGTAGCTGAGGACAGGACCATACAGCAGGGTCTCTTCCAGCACTTTCAGGGATGTGGAAAACAGTATGTCCATGGGAAGCTTTCTGGTGTGACACAGTTCCTGCAGGAGAATTGTCGTGGAGCCAGAACAAGTCAGGACGATGAGCGCAACCAAAATCCACCACGGTTTGCCATCTACATCAAATTCATTGAGGTGGAGCTGGACTTCCTCTCTGCAGGCTCCCTGGTGGAGTGCCTCGAAAGCGCTGTTGGTTATTCCTTAAAATTCAACAACAAAGAAGCGTTGTAACTACCATACAAGGGTTTAGATTGAACTGAATACACATACAGCCGAACGGCTTCAAGAGAGAGGACCACGTTGACTGTTCTCAAGGGTCTGGACCTGGACCTGCATCTCATGATTGTAACTTCATCACTGGTTCATCTAGTTAACAAAAAAATTGTTTTAACTAGAAAATAACTATTATTAGTTAAATCTGCTCACCATAGTTCTCCAAAACTGAAGAACACGAGTTAGGGTTGGGCGATAGGCCATCGGCAGTACAACAGCTAACATCAGCTAACGACAGCTAATGACAGCTAAAAGCAGCTAATGACAGCTAACAACAGCTAACGACAGCTAACAGCAGCTAACGACAGCTAACAACTGCTAACAGCAGGTAATGACAGCTAATAACAGCTAACGACAGCTAATAACAACTAACAGCAGCTAACGACAGCTAACAGCAGCTAACAACAGCTAATGACAGCTAACAGAAGCTAACGACAACTAACAACAGCTAACGACAGCTTACAACAGCTAACCACAGCTAACAACAGCTAACAGTGGCTAACGACAGCTAACAGCGGCTAACGACAGCTAACAACAGCTAACAGCAGCTAACAACAGCTAACGACAGCTAACAGCGGCTAACGACAGCTAACAGCAGCTAATAGCATCTAACAACAGCTAACGACAGCTAACAGCGGCTAACAATAGCTAACAACAGTTAACAGAAGCTAACAACAGCTAACGACAGCTAACAGCGGCTAACAGCAGCTAATGACAGCTAATGACAGCTAACAGAAGCTAACGACAACTAACAACAGCTAACAGCAGCTAACGACAGCTAACAACAGCTAACGACAGCTAACAGCAGCTAACGACAGCTAACAACAGCTAACAGCAGCTAACCACAGCTAACAACAGCTAACCACAGCTAACAGTGGCTAACAACAGCAAACAGTGGCTAACGACAGCTAACAGCGGCTAACGACAGCTAACAACAGCTAACGACAGCTAACAGCAGCTAATAACAACTAACAACAGCTAACAGCGGCTAACGACAGCTAATAACAGCTAACAGCAGCTAACAACAGCTAACGACAGCTAACAGCGGCTAACAACAGCTAACGACAGCTAACAGCAGCTAACAACAGCTAGGTATAAATTCATGCAGGTGTTTTTAGCATCTGTGAGTTTTATTTCATTGTTAATAACTGGTAAATCCTGGGTCGGTACCAGATGTGTGCAATCAGCTCTGGGCTGATGTAACGAGCTCCAGGCAGCTGGAGCTCAGTTTTCTCAGTTGTTGCAGAGAACAAGCTTTGGCCATCTCTAAATCTAAATTAGTTTCTTCGTGAAAAACCAAAGCTAGGTCCAGGTGTTCAAACGTATGGGTCTAGCTGTTCAGCATGGGGCTGTGTAGGGTACGTGAAGCCATGGTGCTCCTTTACTGGATGAAAGCCACCCTCCAATGGGCCACACTTTGAAAAGCCCAGGAAAATGTGCGTCCTTTTCCTGCTGTGTGGTGGGGTCTCCAACTCGAAGCAGAACAGTATTCCTGGTTTGAACTTGTCACCTTAATGACTTGGCAGCGCTCCATCCCTTAGCGTGCTACGTAAAGTAGACCCCGTCCGTGTCGCGCTCCTTAAGTTCTAACAAGTTCTTAAGGAACTCCGTCATGACCTCTGTTGGGTGTAGCATTCTGAGCCCTCTGGAAGAGCCATAAGTCAAATACTCTGCCTGAAGCATACCTCCAAGTTTTCAGATTTTACTCAAATCATCGACCACAACAGAGTTTTGGCGTAGTCGTTTGCACGATCGTTAGCTAGCAGCTCACCTGGTTAGCTGCACTTTCATGATCAGAGTTAATTCCTCTTCCCCTACCATCTTTTTCCTACCAGCAGTTCTGATATCGTTGTAGCATCTCTTCATTAACATCCTGGAGCTCTGGAGGCACCGACCTCCTCACAGTCCTGGCAGGTTCGGTTTTGTCCGCAGACGTGACTGTCATCCAGTTATGGCTCTGTTGATGCAGCAAGGCGAACTGTAGTTGATGGTTAGAATATGTCATGGTCACACTCCTGCAGAGCTCCAGCAGAGCACGTCTAACTTGTGCACGTTTGCTGGAACCCCTGCAAGGTGTCTTCAAACACAAACTAGAAGTCCATGTGCTGTTTTAAATTCTTTAAAATCATTTGAAACAGTCTTTTGTTACAATGAGGTTGAGTTTGTGTCTAATGTAATAATTAAAACGTGCACGTTGTTGCTGATCCTTCACGGTATCAGATCTTGGTCTGACCGACACCTGACAGGAAGTTTGAGGCTTTACTTGAACATGTTGAGGTGGACCTCCAGCCATCTGTGTACCACCATGTGTCCAGACACGGATTAGGACTGTCCATTATTTACAAGTCTTTCAAGGACGATAATTAAACTTACAGAATCAAAACCAGGGTTGTTGTTGTTGTTGTTGCTGTTGTTGTTGTTGTTGTTGGGGGGTGGGGGACCTGAAGGACTTGAACTCTGGTACGTCTAAGCACTTCTCGTACATGAACATAGTGGACATTATAAAAACTACAAACAGATCACAACCGAGAAGAAAAGCTGGTCCTCAGAGAGCGCAGGTGCTGTGATGCTCGATGTGTCCGCCACTCGCCCAACCTTAACGCACACCGAGCTTCTCAAAGCTCGGCTGAAGCTCATTTGGAACAGGCTGATCAACATGTTTTCTGTCATCTCCTTAGAGCTTCAGTGAGCTCAAATAAGTTCCACGCTTGACGTGCACTACAAAGATTGAAGGATTTTGCCTCAGTGGGTGGAGCAGGGTTGTAGGTGAAGCTGCTCCGGTCTACCTCAGCAGGATGTAGCAACGTGAGGGGACACTGCCTTTAGACTGCTCAGGCCTGACCTGTGCAGGTGACGACACTTCAGCACGAGGCGTGCACAGGGCTCAGAGAAACCCTGGTTGTCTCGTTCAGAGCTTCATGTTTGCAAGATGTGAAGACATGTTCATGTTGAAAGCAGCGCAGTGTTTAAGGTGAAGCATGTCGCCTGCAGCCTCTTCTGCCAGAGCCAGGGACCAATGAACATCAGCTGAGAAACAACAGCGTATGATGAATACCATCTGTTGGGCTCAGAGCAAACTTTAAGAAACAAAACAACTTTCCAAACAGTTTATTCAAATCCATCCAGTGGTTCACAAGATATTTTGCTAACAGACAATGTGAACTGGGTGTGGGTGCCATTCCCTTGTCCCACTCATAACTTGTGTCCGCTCAAGATAATTTAATGAAACTCAAACAAAATGCATCACTAGACAGAGTGTTGCACTGTTCATCACCTCCGCTTCAAGGTCACAAATCAAGGTCAAATGTTTTGCACGCTATAGACTGGTGTATTAGGTCATGATGGGAGCATCATGTGGCGTACGCAGAACATAGATGTTGTGCAGTGACTGCTTGGAGCATGTGCTACATCAGCTGTTTCTTTCACCAGATGACAGGTGTGTTTTCTAAGGTCAGCTGCTTGGGGTGGCCATTTTTAATTGGGTTCAATTGATCACGCATCAACTGATAATTTTTTGAAAGTTTCATTAAAATCTTTTTCTTAATGTTTGATATATTTTGCTAACACAAATGCAAAAAGTGAAAAGTATACAACTGGCATTAAAGGTGGTAGGCACCATGCTTCACTGCTAGGACTTTATTTATGGAGTTACTTTTTGTATTTTGTCTTTCAGGCTCAACTGGGGCCTGAACGTTGAAGCATCTCTAGGATCACAAATCACAACCTGCATTTATCTTCATCTCCTGTCCATGTCAGTAATATTGTGTTTGATCACTAAAATTAAAACAAGACACTAACACGTTGATTTTTCTGCTGGGTAAAGACTCCGTGAGCAAGTTCATGGTTAATAATCAAAATAAGAGCTTAGTAAACAGGATTCCTGAGAGTATGTGCAATGTGCCACAATAAGACCGTATAAAGAACAAACATTGTGTATTTATGTATTTGAAATCTACCATATATAGTTCTAATATATATTTAAGAATATCGGTGTTTTTGAGCATTTCACCTTTATTTGTTTGGGTATAAATGAAGATGCATTTGATCATTTTTATTTTCATGGTTGACTCCATGTTCTGTTGGTGATTGTTCCAGTCATCATCCTGTCTCAATGTCTGGAAACAATAAATGGTACAACCATCAAATGAAAAGGCCTTTGTAATAAAAACACTGCTGTCCCATCATTAAAGCATAAAAAACAGATTCCCAGTGATCAGTTGCAGACTTCATCATATTTATTACAAAGCTCTGGAGAGCAGCCAGACCCACAGTGAGTGAAAAATGACAAGTGCAGAACTTGATCAAGCCTGAGTTTGTGACCCGTACTGATTTCATGAGATGTGAAGAAAACTGAGCAGGAGCCTGACCCGCACCTTCTCCTTGTCCTGGTGTTTGTCAGAACCAATCCCAGGCGGCTGACAGTCTCACAGACAAGAAAACTGTGTTATAAAGATTCTTACAGTAAAATAATAATGAATTAACAAAAACCAGCCACTAGGGAGCACAAGTGTCTTGTACTGGGCCCAAGCCTGGGTGAATGGAGAGCAGTGTTGCCAGATAGAGTCCAGGTTTTCCAGCCCAAAAATCTGTTAACGTGTCAGAAGACAGAGGGAGAGGAGGAAAGTGAAGAATGTAGGACTGAGGGTTGCAACTCTAAATGTGGGGACAATGACAGGCAA
>JARVGS010000400.1:21972812-21984144 GCA_031762315.1 Hypsolebias antenori | reverse complement strand
CTGTGTGTACTTCCTGTATATCTGTGTGTATGTGTACTTCCTGTATATCTGTGTGTACTTCCTGTATATCTGTGTGTATGTGTACTTCCTGTATATCTGTGTGTACTTCCTGTATATCTGTGTGTATGTGTACTTCCTGTATATCTGTGTGTACTTCCTGTATATCTGTGTGTGCTTCCTGTATATCTGTGTGTGTGTGTGTACTTCCTGTATATCTGTGTGTACTTCCTGTATAGCTGTGTGTGTGTACTTCCTGTATATCTGCGTGTACTTCCTGTAGAGCTGAGTAACCTTTCCTGAAAATCTGACTTTGCAAGTAAATACTGGTTCAAAATCTTCTGCTGTCGAGTGAGTTTCCCTTTGAGTAAGTGAGAAAATGCAAGAATATTTTTCTCCAACAGAAAGTGTAGTATTGGCCTCACTCTGTTTGAAGAGATGGCACAAAAGGATCTGAGTTTGAAATACATTTTCAAAATAATTGTGAGAATTGAAACAGCATTTATAAGTAATAATGGTATTCTGTAATGGAAAGTACTCATATCTAAGTACATGTACTTGGTTAAAAAAAGGTTTCTGTGAATTTTTAAAAATCCTTCAGGGTTTTAGTGAAAAATCATAAGCCATGTGTGATTTTTAGTCAGTTTATGCTTTTTATTACTTGTGTCAGTCCAGCAGCCATTTGTGGGGTTTTCTTTTTTTTAATAAAAGGTAGAAGCAAATTTGTCCATGTCTGTAGGAGAAGGACCATTCTTTTTTAATCTGTATTTTGATTGATTTATCTTTTCATAACACACACATACACACACAAAGAGAGGAAAAACGTAAAACAAAATCCCTTTCCACACGGGCTCAGACACACAGACACAAGCACATCAGACAGGCATTGACATGTTTTCAACACAAGACATAAATGGCTGCCAAGTATCTCAAAATCTCTCAACAGATCTTCAGAGTATATCTGATCTGTTCCAAATGAATATGATACATGACTTCTCTTATCCAGTGTTCATGTGCCAGGGGATGTAGATCCTTCCATCTACATAAAATAAGTCTCCTGGCCAGAAGAGAGCCAAAAACAACCACATCCCTCTCACACTTGCTGAACGATGCGTCCACAGGGACCACCCCAAACGGTGAGATGAATGGTGACAGGTGCACAGTTTTTCCACATATCCCAGAGAAAGTGTCAAAAATAGATTGCCAATAGGTCCTCAGCTTTGGACAAGTCCAGAATGTGTGCAAGAGTGTAGCTGAAGTTTGTTTACAACGATTACATGCAGGGTGCAGGTCAGTTTTAATCTTGGACAGTTTGTCGTTGGACCAGTGCAGCCGGTGCATCAACTTGAATTGAATTATAGAGTCTCAGACAGACTGAGGATGAATAAATGTTTGTAGGGGTTGCCATCTAACAATGTCCTGCTTAAGATTTGCCATGAGACGTAGCTAATTAGTTTTTAGAGGTTCTTATGATCTTGTGTTATCCAAATGCCAAGGTATTTAAAAAAGTTGAAACATTTTAAATGGTACAATGTCTAATATTTTCTTTTCTGTAGAGGTCACAGATGTCAGCTCCCTCTTTTGAAGATTAACCTTGTAGCCAGATATTTTCCCGAATTTCTGAAGCAAAGCAAGTAGTTCAGGAATGCTGGTAAGAGTATCTGATATATACAAAAGCATGTCATGGACAGTTAAAGAAACTTTGTGCTCTGTACCTAATCCATTCATCCCTTTAATGATGGAGTTTTGATGTAAAGCTACTTTGTACAGCTAGGAGTTCCATCGCCGATGCAAATAGAAGCAGTGAGAGTGGGCAACCCTGTCTCATTCTGCGTTGCAATACAAAGTAACTGGGTTTGTCACAGTTAGTGTGGACTGCCGCCATTAGGCAGGTATATATCAGCCTCACCCATGATATGAATTTAGGACCACATTTAAATAACTTTAAAGACTCAAGGAGGTAACTCCACTCCACACAGTCAAATGTTTTCTCAGCATCCAGTGAGAGAATGACTTCTTCACAGTTGTGAGCTTGTGACCAGGTGGATTGGGAGTGGACAACACACCAAGCAGCCACATAACGTTGAAGAAAGCCTGACGATTTTTGACAAACCCTGTCTGATCAGGGGACCACCTGCTCAATTCATCTTACCAGGACCTTAGCAAGGATTTTACATCAGTATGGAAAAGTGAGAAAAGTGATATGAGCTGTAGTTTAGAGGATCTTTATCTTTCTTAGGTAACAATGAAATTACAGCTTGACGCATGGATAATGGCAATATTTGTGCAGCAAGTGACTCTTCAAACACAGACTTTAATAAAGGTGAGAGCAAATCTGAAAATTTCTTTAAAGACTCAGTTGGAAAGACATCTGGCCCTGGGGACTTCCCATTTTGCATATCCATTGTAAGGTCTGAGAAGTTTCATGAAAAATCTGACAAAATAGACACCAGTCAGTTGAGTTTGTGGCTAAAGATGTTTACCTAAAGTATTTTTAAAACCCAGTCTTGGTCTCATGGACTGAAGATTTCATCCTGTGAAATGAGTGTCTTGTTACACCCCAGCTGAAAACAAGAAAATAAAAAGGCAAAACTGGAAAAACCTAAGTAACCATAATTAAAATAAAAAAAAAAAAACTAGCCATATTAGCAAGTTAAAAAATCTCTTCAGAAATGTTCCAGTTTAATTCATCATGGGAAGCAGCAGAATGTGAAATGAGATTTGTGGTGAGCAGGGAGGAAGCTGCATCCTTGAAAGAGTCAGAGGGCTTCCGGTATACAGTATGTGATATTTGATCTTACAGAGAGTAAAAGTTGTAGGTATGTCAGAGGAAAAAAAGCAATACTCATTAATAAAGATGGCTGAGTGAGCGCAGCTCTTTGACGCAGTGCTGCTACAGGACTGAGGCCTGAAGCTGCCGGACTGTGGCCTGCTGGTAGTGAGCACAGAGGAGTCCATTAAACACCAGCCTCTGGTTCCTCAGCTCGCTGTACTCAGCAAAGTGCTGCGACGTCTGCAGGCAGAGATCATCTTTCACCTCCACCCACTCCCTCCCCATGCCTGTTTTCACGATTTTGATTAAAACTTGTTTTTGATTTCTCTGCTAAAATAATTCAGCGCTGATTTAACGCAGACAACAAAAGACTGACTCCCTCCTGCCCTCGTTAGTGGCAGAAAATGAAAGATTCTGTCATTTAAAGTCATTCATTCCATTGAAATACAGCAAACAGTAAAAAGATGGAGGTTAGCAGCTCTCTGTGTTTGCATAGTGGGAAATCACTGGTTTAATTGACTAAGAGAAACAACTTGTCTATTTACTGTTCAGTCAACTAACCAGATGTGGAATGGCTCCAGAAACATCAGTAAAATGTTATGGAGTCGCATCAGTGCAGGGCTGGCAGCAGATGGTGGTGGAGTGGTCGGTTTCTGTTTGCTCAAAGGCCAAAGAGCAGTAATGTTGCCGTTGATGAGTGTTTGTTTGTTTGTCTGCAGTATTAAATCGCTTTATTAAAAAAGTGTTCCCGAGAAAAACACAAAAAAGGCAAGTGAGCTAATTTCAGAGACAGTTGTGTGAAATGTGGCATGCTAGTCCCTCATCACACTCTGAGTGCTGCACCTTCAGCAGTATTTTTACTAAAAGCATCGTCAATAACTATTGACGTAAAACTCTTTTGTTTGTTAGCCTCATATTTTACAAATCACTGAAACAATGTGAGCGATATTTTCAAAAGGTAATCATAGGGAGTGGTGGAGCAGAGGTTAGAGAAGGTGGGCCAAGATCACCGGTTCAACTCCCAGTACTGACATCATCAAAATGTGGGTGGGATATGTGAAGCACCAGCACCTGCCCCCACCCTCATCTGCCCCACTCTGGGCCCCTGAGCAAGGCCCCTAACCCCCACATCTGCTCCCCCGGGTGCCCTAGCTAGCAGCTCTCAGCTCCACACAGAGGGCTGTGGTAGCTCAGTGGTGTGTGGTCGTGTCAGGAAGAACATCCAGCGTAAAAATAATTGCCAAGTTGATTTAGTTCGCTGTGGCGACCCCAACACAGGGAGCAGCTGGAAGAAGAAAAATATTTTTCAAAAGGTAATCACATGCACATCCACAACTGGATTATTTTGAAGTCACTCGATTTAAGATGGCTGCCACAACTCATCCACATTAACCAACATAAAAATGGCTATAAATGAGTTAATTTACATAAAATCTAAATTTGGTGTGGTAGTAGCTGATAGTCTCTGTCAACATATTCTCTGAGCATAAGATTGACCAAAACAGCTCTTTTAATGGTTTCAGTTGAACCCTCTGCAAGACAAGCAGAGGGCCGTCCCTTTAAGGACCGCTGGGCCACATGTCATGTTAGTGTGAGGCGGTGGTCTCAGGTGTGTCCTCTTGCTCCATTCAGGTCTGGAGGAGCCAAATCCTTGATCGGATGTAACACAGCTACGTCACCCATGTCTACCTCCACAACAACGTCTACTGAAAACAAATCAGCAACCTCATTGTTGAGTTGTTCTGAACAGCTCCTCCATCGTTTTGGGCCTCCAGTTTCTAAAAACACTGATTTTTTTAAAATGAATTTAAAATAAATTAGGTGTCGTCTGAAAAACAGAAAAGATGTGAGATAAATGAGAGGCAGCAATAGAACAAACCCTTTGGTCATGTTTCTGCTCTGGCCTACAACAGAGAATAAACCTGGCTCAGTCTCAGAAACCAGTTCTTCAGGCTGAGATTGAACCCCCTGTCAAAGGCTGCTGTGTTTGTCTTATGTTAAGAGAAAAGCAATGATTTTCACCATAAAAAATAATCACAGATCACAAATAACAATGAAGCAAGTGCATCGAAGATACTATTTTTAAAAAGGAGGCAGGAGTGGGGGAGGGAGAGAAAAGCAGAGAGGAGAGAGGGAGGAAAGATGGAGGAAACCATGGTTACAGGAGAGTGATGATGGCAGGCTGATGAGGTCAGAAGGCAGGACGAGTTGAGTAAAAGACTACCTGCAGTCAGAGGAGCGCTGCTTGATGTAGGCTCACCGAGCGAGGAGGTCCTTTCAGACTGGGAGGGCCGATGTTTCCCCTCGCAGCAGGAACCAGTGATGAGCAGCAGCAGTTCCAGTCATTCCAGAGGGAAACGGAGAAATGGGATGTAAGAAACAGCAGCGAGATGCGAGACCTGCTCTGGATCTGTTAGCTGTTCGTCCGCCCACAGCCCCTTGTTTTCCAATCAATGGGCAGCTCAGCTTCACTGAGGCTGCGCACAGCTGTGTGTCTGATGACATCAGCACACCCCCGCCCTCCCCCTCCATCTTCTCTGTCTTCCTTTGTCCCTCCCTGCCTCCTCCCTGCTTCCACTGATCTCTAATATTCATGAGAAAGTGGGGGGTGTCTAGAACAGACAGACTGGGGGGGGGGGGGGGGGTAATTATAGCTCTGCCTGCTTTTCTTTTGTCGTCTTCATGCTGACATGGAAATAAACATAATACCATACAATAAATAGTAACAATAAAATAGTGGAATAAAACAACAACTATTTTCAGTATATGTACTTAACTAATACTATGATATTTGCTTCATTTGTGGCAGAGAAGTGATATTAAGATACTTGCAGAAGCAAAGTGATAAAGTTAGGGAGGCCAGACTGAGATGGTTTGGACATGTCCAGAGGAGGGACAGTGAGTATATTGGTAGTAGGATGTTAGAAATGCAGCTTCCAGGAAAAAGACAAAGAGGAGATATATGGATGCAGTTAGAGATGACATAGAGGTAGTTGGAGTGAGGACAGAAGATGTAGAGGACAGAGTGAGGTGGAGGAGGATGACTCGCTGTGGCGACCCCTGAAAAGGGAAAAGCCGAAAGAAGAAGAAACAAATGACGTGTCTGACAGAGGTCATGGGTTCACAGTTTGATCCAGTGAGAAATACTTAAATGGTTTATTTGGTAAAGAATAATTAGATATAGAGTATTTTTGTGGTGGCCCACCACCTTGAAAGGCAGGTGGTCATGTACCTGCCTCTGTGTGTTTTATTGGACGGGACAGTGTGGGCTGGAAGGGGCGCTGTCAGAAGGCGTGTCGGCTAATGGAAGTGGAGTTGAGGCCCTGCCACTGAACCTCAGTGTCCAATTGTACTCGTATTTTTTTTTTTTACTCTGACGTCATCGACTGTTTTCACAAACTGACAGCGTATAACTTTTAAAATCTGGTGGTTTACAACATTTTCTGACTGAACGGTGCAGTGTCCTGTCTCAGGATGCAGGGAGTCAGAGATGTAAGGCAGGCCAACCCTCCCTCAGATGCTCACATACAGTACCTCACCTGCAAGGCTCACCTGCAACGTTTCATGAAGTTTGCTGTCACTGACGTGTTTCCCAGTTAACACATTCACCATGTGAACACATGACACAAACACAAAGAACTCTGCAAGTCACAGCTTGTACAAGGACCCAGTTAAACAACAGTGAGTAATGCTAACAGAGCTGGAATGAGGTCATGCTGCAAGTTATGACTCAAAATACTCTTAACTTTTAGAATCAAATGGTTTCCTGGTACCTGACATCAAACAAGACACAAATGCCTTCAATAAGCTTATTTTGATTTTTTTTTTCTGGATAGATCTGTGTAGAGACTTTTAATTTTGTCTGCAGTAAAATAGATGTAAACTGTACAAAAAGACTTACGGAGGTAACTAAACAAGACTGGCTCAATTTGTGAAGGACACCAGGTCACCTGCTGCAGCAACTTCTCACTTTTGTAGCTCCAGGGCAGGTGAACTGCACGGAGGAGATGGATGTGATGAGAGAAAAATGAAATGGGACAAAAACATGAAGCATGAGCTCAGAATGGTTAAAATAATGTGAGCTGCAGATGGCTGGATGATCCACACACAGCTGGGACTAAACTGAAGAATGTTTTAGATAATTTGTTCCCCATAGGAATTACTTTATGCAACATTAAATAGGTCTGATTAATTGTTTAGCAAAATATTCATTTCACATCTAATTCCTAGACTGCTCCTGAACTTTCTATTATTTCCTGGTTATTGTTCAGAGTCGTGCAGAAACAGAGTGACTGACAGTCTCAGAGCTTCATGCAGATGGCAGAGTGTTTCTGAACCTTTTTGCCTGTTGACAGGATGTTTTCACCTCCTGCTGCACCTACAGGCCACGTGATACCTCAGCCAGCTCTTTAATGAGCAGGTCACATGGAAGACCACATCTTGACCTCAGGAGTAGGTCTGGTAGGCTGGCTTCTTCCCCCAACAGTTCAGCTCTGTTCTTCATCCACAGCAGTCTTTGTCTTCTTCACACTCTGCTCAGATATAGTCATGGACTTCAGACGGAACAAACACACCTAGATGTATTTCCTTGGTATTTTATTTTTAATTTTATTTTATCTGTTTTTGCACAGTTGAATCTGTTTTTATGCATCCAAGTTAGTTTATCTGTTGTTTGTTGTTGATTTAAACTCAAAAAAGGTTCAATACAGAAAACAACTGGACTTTATTTGTAAGAGGAAAACGTTTCGCTCTCTTTCTGGAGAGCTTTTTCAAGATTGAAAAAGCTCTCCAGAAAGAGAGCGAAACATTTTCCTCTTACAAATAAAGTTCAGTTGTTTTCTGTATTGAACCTTTTTTGATTATATCCTTCCTCACGTGCAAAACAAGCCTGCAATCTCAAACCCACTGCCACAGTGCTGACCAACACAAACACAAGAACTTCAGACCCAAGGAAGAGATAACAACGGCTATCACAAAGAGGCAATGAACAAATCTATACTCACTCATGCCCTAATATATTTTTAAATAAAGCACTCTGAACGTCGCTGAAATGAAATTAAAAAATAAGCATGTACAAATGATTGTGCGTTTGCCATAAACTGCTTGTAACCTTCGTCCAGGAACACCATTTAGAGGTCTCTGCGCACCGCAAACCACCTACAACAAGCCTGCATTAGCTTTGTTATTGATCTGATCCTCTAAACCCTGGCTGTGACCCCAGAGGTCATGATTTATGTATTAAGCAGCTTTTTAAAGAAATCCATTTTCCTTTGAGCCCCCGATATACGTCTAATGCGGCACCATACTGGTAATCAGAGAGCGCCTGGATGTTTGATTTTGAACCCCCCTTTTCCTTTCATGGTTCACACCCCTCCTCAACATCTTGTCTCACTACACCTCAGCTGCCTAATCAATACTACAGAGCTCCTGGTCCGACTAGAGAGATTCCTCCCCCTCCTCCTCGCTGCTCCTTTCTTTCTCGTCTCCCTTCTGCTCTTCCCTCCTCTCTCCTCTCGCAGCAGGACGCACCTCCATCAGGACACTTGCTACAAGACACCGCAGTGCTTCTGAAGGGTCGGGATGAAAGTGTGACGACAATACAAAAGAGAAGAAGTTGATGAAAAGAAGGAGGGAAGAATGTAAAAGAATGCTTGGACTTGTGGACAGACTGCCTCGATGATCTCTGAGGGCCCCACTCTTGTGTGCTGATGTCAATAATGGAGCAGAAGTAGCAGCTGAGGACGGTATGGGGGGAGTGTGTGTTTAATAAAGGTCAAGAAAACATGGAAAGAGGGAAAGAGAGTGTGTGTGTGAGTTCAGGAGAAGGATTATCTCCCTAAACACAAAACATTTTAGCACACAACCGAGGAAGGGGATGTTTCATCTGCAAAGACCAAACGTTCCTCTTCAGGACATTTTTAGACATCGCAAGAAAAAAAAAAAAAAGATGTTACTTGACTAATGACAAAATTATCCACGAGAACAAAACATTTTTTTATGAAAAACTAGTTTCTGAAAAGTCATTATAAGATAGTAAATTAGATATTCTGAAAGTAGGGCTAGACAATAACTCGATATATATCACGATACAATTTTATTCAATAACGGTGATATGAGTTTTAAGCACGTTTCGATATGTCAATATGATTACAGAGTTTCACTGACATGTTTCATTTTCTGTTGGGATTGAAGTGGCCATTTCAGTATCAACCTGAACAGAAAAAAAACGCGACACAACTACGTAAGTTCGTGATGATATACACCACAGCTCAGAGGAGTCTGCGATAGCAGGCTAGGCTAAGCTCCGAAGCACGTCAAGTTTTCTCTTCAAAATGAGTGCCCATGACCGTCAGAATGTGACTGAACAAGCTTTCACAAGCGAAGAGAAAGCAGATGACATAACTGATAAGAGAGGAAAGACTAATTCAGCGGTGTGGAAGTGGTTCGGCTTTCTAAGGTCCGATAAACTGCAGGTTTCAACGGGCTGCAGAGTAGTTCCAACTAGCAGTGGGACCACATCGAACCTGTTCCACCATCTCAAGTGTTTTCACGTAATAGAATATGCAGAGTCAGAAGATGAAGCACAATAAAAGTTTGAGCCAAAGTGTCTCTGGCACAACACCCCCAGTTGATTCAAAAGAGAAACACATGCAGACAACAGTTAGGGTTATGTTGTTGTTTAAACTATTAATAATGACAAAGTTGAGAGTTTTATGTTTATTTGACGGCAATTTCAAATTTATTTGAAGGCTAAATACAAATAAAAGTTGAACATTAATTTATTCATACATTTTTTTTTTTTACAGTTTTTCTGAGGCTTTTATATTGTTAATACCGATATTGGAATTATATCGTTATCGACTGAAATTAAGAAATATATCGTGATAAAAGTTTTGGCCATATTATCCACCCCTAACAGATGCACATGATTTTGAAAAGGAGAAATGAAACAATGCCTAATGTGACGTGATCACAAAGTCTGTAACAAAGTCCAGTGTTTTGGTTTTTTTATTCACCGATAAACAGTCTTGTCTTGGGCATTTTTTGTGGTGGGACCTCTAAATTCTCACCAGTAGCAGTAATTGTGATATTGCAGGTAATAGATGAATCATAAAAAAGGAAATTTAATCTGAAGTCAGGAGGATCAGTCCCTGAAAGTGTGTAAATGTGTGTTTATAGCTGAACCAAAAACAGAAAAGGAGCAAATACTAACCCAGAGCCTAATGTCAACAATATTAAAGACCTGAACCCAACAGTTGAGTCATCCATCTTTTTGCTCAACGTCTCTTTTTTCTACTGAACAGATCACAGTTTAGTGCGTTTTTTTCTTTTCAACAACATAATGCTGTTTCTCTATGTGCTACCACTGCAAGAAAAAAAAATGTATTGCTGACTAAAACAATAAAACTACAGAACTTTTTGTGGTAATGGCCATTGCTCTGGTTGTTCATGGCGTTGCCTCCCAGTTGCAGAAGATCATTTCAGAGACAGTTTCTCTGTTCAGCACAGTTGCTGACTGGACAAAAATATATGCTGTATTCTAATAAGAATCAAGTATCAAGTTAGTGGAAAAGACTGAGGCATCAATGAATTTGTTTTCCTTGAACAGCTGCCACACAAAGTAATAACTTCTACAGTTCGACTCTGTTCACTTCCTGCCTCACAGGAAACGCGCTGAAGAGCTCCGCCCTGCCCTTCCTGTTCCCCAACTTGGTTCTTGCACACACTTTTGCACTGGATTGTGTCCATTTCTGCTTCCTCTTGAAAGTCACTTCTTTTAGTATCCGCTTATTGATTTTTTTTTTTTTACCTTTATTTAGCCAGGTCAATCCCGATGAGATCACAGATTTCTTTCAACGTAAAAACATTTGAAGGGAAGGTTTTCTGCTGGGCTCTAAAGTCAGCCTAAGCATGCATACTTTTGGATTTTCTATCAGCAAAGCACGCAAAAAACCTCTACAATTATTACATATTTATAATAATTACAGAAACTGAAACCAAATAGATTATAACACAGAGCAAACTCTGGCTCGCCTGGTTTCAACACTTGAAATCCAGACTTTGAACACAAACTACAATGTAAAGTGTCTCATGCCTGCGCTGAGCTGCACTGTAATTGAGTGGTTACAGTGTTAACCAAACAGTTCTCCTGTAAAGACAGGAAAGCTGTATTTAAGGTCCCCTAGAGAACGTAGCAAGGCCCTCCCCAGAAGCTGCCATTGCATCGAGGCCTCATTTCCCCTCAGCCTCTAATCAAACTAGGTTGGAAAGGTCAGGATATTTTTCACCACACTGCCAATATTCCACTGAAACTTAAATAATGAACCTCTGCTATAGAACAGTGTGTGTGCTTGAGAAAGAATGTGGGAATGGAGTGAAGCTCCTATCTCCGATTATTTATTTATTTACAAGTAGCCCTCGGTATCCGGCTTAGTTCCGTTCCAACGGCCCGGCCGGATACCGGAAAAGCCGGTTACCGGGACCAGCTCCCGGTGCGGCCGAAAACGAAACTAAAAACCAACATGGCGGCCGTCACGTCTTTTTAAACGCCTTATTTACAAC
>JARVGS010000400.1:21608661-21618801 GCA_031762315.1 Hypsolebias antenori | reverse complement strand
AGACTATTGAACACAGCAGAGAGAGAGAGAGAGAGAGAGAGAGCGAGAGAGAGAGAGAGAGAGAGGCAGGGGGCGTTTTAGAGTGGGTTTCCATGGCAACCGAAAGCATCATTCATACAGACAGGACTATAATGGACTCTGTGAGAGGTTTTTACTGCTGCATCCCGTCAGGAGCTCAGACATAAAAGCTTTCTGCTATGCAGGTGAAAATTAAAACTTCTATTTTGGTTTAAAACAAAATGATGTGATGAGATAATGAAGCTGAACATAAAATGTATTTAAATGAACAATATGGCCTGCTCGAGTCTTTGACTTCCATGAATATTTGTAATGAAGTAAAGACTGAGCTTGACGTACTGATGACTTTGTGGCACGATATTTAAGGGAGGGGCTGAAATGATGACAAGGACCATGTGTTCAACAAGTTAATCAATGTAAAAGTTAGAAGCTGGATAAATGGCAAAAGGAGGCCAGGTGAGCAGAATTGCCAAAGGACATGCAGAGATAGATAAATTTGTTGAAGCTCTTAAAGCTCATTGAAACAAAGATCATTCTCTTGTGAAAAGTGTTTCAATTTAAAGTTCATGTCTAATGTCAGCTAAGACCAAACTGTATGAGTATGTGAAGTACTAAACAAAAATATGTGAAAAGGAATTATTTGCTTTTTATTTTACAAAGCTATCCAAAATAGTAGTAGATCTGTTTGTACCTCTTAAGAGAATCAAGAATGTTTATTTGTCAGCCGCAAAATAAAGAGTAAATAAAAATTTCTCAATATAGTGCATAAAAAATCAAGAATGTGCAATAGAGAATAAAATATACAGAAGTAGGCAGCTAGAAGAAGTAAAAAAAAAAAAAAAACAAGAGAACAAAATATAAGATCAAGGTGGCTGGTGGAGGAGTTAGGCCCATCAAGTTATTTAAAGACAAGAGGTTGGAGGGTGCAGTTTAAAGTGACAGTGCAGGAACCATTTAACTGCAGGAACACTGAAAAGGATTTTGTTTAAGGTAATTAATGGTTATGTTTTGCAAGGGTGCAGGTTGCAGTATGTCCTCCTGATGCATGCTCAATAATCCAAACCTAACAACATAAAGTCAGGTCCTGACTTTATGTTGCAGAATGATTGCATTATTTTTAGGGGAGCGGGTACGTTCTGTGCTGAGGCCTCGAGTTATTTAGCAGCTTATGAGAAAAACTGGAACAGCTGAACCCAGATATTTATTTATGCTGTTATAAAAATAAAAATAAAGAACAGAAGCCGTTCTTTCTCACTGTCCGACATTCAATTAAAGTAATTTGTTCCTGCTATTAGGTCTGTTAGGTTCCCAAAATTATTTCTCTGTGTTAAATGCCCAAATGAGAGAAAACATTTGAGTGAAATGTTTATGACTTTCTTAAAAGTCCCAAGTTTATTCCCACTAAGATTACTGTGCCTTTAAAGAATCAGTGATGAAGATGATGATGATGGTGAGCTTTGTGGATTGGTTGAGTCAGATCCTCTGGACGTTCTTCTTCTTTGTCACTTTTATCTTCCTGGATCAGTGATCAGCATCAGGACATGTTGGTTGGTTAGCTGATGACATCTGACTTGTTTGGAGGCGCACCTCAAACACTGCTTCACATCCCGGGAAAACAAATCCACCACGAGGAAGAGTATGACCCCTGGATCCTCCTGGTTGACAACCTCCAGATGTGTGAAGGTGCCGTGTCTATCTGCTCAAACTGTTGTGCACAAGGAGAAACACCTGGAGAATGTCTGGAGACACGTCCTGTGGTCTCATGAGAATCTAACGTGTTCGGCTGTAATGGCCACGGTGACATTTGGATGAAAACCAACAGCAGCCTAACTAAAGCATGGAGGTGGCAGCATCATGCTGTGGGGAGGTTGTGCTGCAGGAGAAACTGGCACACCTCACAGAATGGAAGGCACGACGAGGACAAACCATGAAGTGGAAATATTAAGACATGAACCAGTTAAAGCCTGTGGACCAGTGTCTCTTCCTAATGGAGCCACTGTCAAACTGGTTGCAACGAGGCTTCAGGACAACAACGTCAAAGATCTTCATCTCATGGAGACAACAACGTCAAAGATCTTCATCTCATAGAGACAACAACGTCAAAGATCTTCATCTCTTGGAGACAACAAAGTCAAAGATCTTCATCTCTTGGAGACAACAACGTCAAAGATCTTCATCTCTTGGAGACAACAACGTCAAAGATCTTCATCTCATAGAGACAACAACGTCAAAGGTCTTCATCTCATGGAGACAACAACGTCAAAGGTCTTCATCTCTTGGAGACAACAACGTCAAAGATCTTCATCTCTTGGAGACAACAACGTCAAAGCTCTACATCTCTTGGAGACAACAACGTCAAAGATCTTCATCTCTTGGAGACAACAACGTCAAAGGTCTTCATCTCATAGAGACAACAACGTCAAAGGTCTTCATCTCTTGGAGACAACAACGTCAAAGGTCTTCATCTCTTGGAGAATGTGTGGACGGAGCTGAAAAGGTGGCCTTCACACCTGACTCTGTCCAGAGGAACGGGACAAACTGCTGGGAGAAGCTTGTGGAAGAAACAAAATGTTTCTCCAACTCACAGTTTGAAGCAGTTCTAAGAACATCACAAGAAACTTGTGACTTGAAAGAAAGTAATAAAAAGTATCTTAAACATATATTTCTCATTATTTGGGCACTTATCACATGTCAATAATTTTGAGTATCCTAACTGACCTAAAACAGGACAAGTTACGTTTAATTTTATTTCAGATAGTGAGGTACATAAATGGTGGTTTTATAGTTCATGCAAACATCTGGTTTCAACTACAGTATATGTCTAGAAGGTGTGGTTCTGATGCTTCTACATCTTTGGTCCATATGAAAAGTGCATGCCATGGTTGAGTGGATCTGAGACAATGCTGGTTGCATGGCAGATGCAGCATTTCTCTGTAAGTGATTAAAGACAACCTCAGTTGATCTTCTCAGCTATTTTTACCACCCGCTGGAGGATCTTGTAGTCAGCCCCATGTTACAGTTTTCAAACCAGGATGAGATTCAGCTGCAGGAGATGTTCTTGAAGTTCCTCCAGTAAAAGCAGTGTAGAGGGGAGGGGAAAGCCTGGCCTTTAGCAACCTCTGCAGGAAACAGAGGGATGCTGGTTGTATTGGTGGTGGTTAATGTTCAGTTGAGGTTTTTGTCATGCCCGCTGCGGATCCGCTCAACAAAATCATCATCTGTGTAAAATGGGGCATGCTGGGGCAGGATTCCTCCTGAAGCTGATGATCAACTCCTTGGTCTGACCAACATTCAGGGACAAGTTGACATCATGAAGAAGTTATTAATTTCTTTCATAGAGCCTTCAAGCTTTTCATCAGCCATTCAGCTTATTTACAGAAAACAAACCTGCCACTGGGCAGTTTGGTTATGAGCGCACCACGCTCAACTTTGAGCAGAGAAAGTAAAGTTCTCTGACCAAAACAGTCAAGATTTTTGAAAAGCAGTAGAAGGTTCATGAGAATGTAGCCAGTGTCCCAGAATGTGGACACAAGTGAACATTTTGAATCTAGGCACACTAAAGTCACAAGACTATCAAGGCTTCATGGAGCTACAAATATCTGGTTTCAGAAAACTCAACTCATTCACAGCTCATGGGTCCTTCAACAAGTCAATGAACCAAAACACAGCTAAACGCATACAGTGGTGGTGAAAATAAAACAGGAAACTCCAACACAGTTCAGTCAGGTCATCTGGACAGTTTCTTCTTTTGTTGAGACATTTCATCCTTCATCCAAAGGACATCATCAGTTCAAGAAGTTGCAACAAACTCAACCCCACAAGCAGCACACTCACATAGTGGACTGTAGGGGAACACCACCTCAGAAAGAGAACACCTCATCTCAGAAAAAAGTTCACCTCAGCTTAAACAAACATTATTCCTGTGTTTTGTGTTTTAAACTGTTTAAATAATATTATTCTATTCTCTTGGGAATGAACAGACATATTTTATTCATTGTCTTAGCTCACAAACGTTTTAGGTTGACAATGTAAAAAAAAAAAAAACAGTCACTGTTAACCTCACTGCCAGTATGAACCCATCTCCCATGAAACGGACAGATCGTTTTAATGAGCTCTTGTTAACTGACCTCGGAGTTTTTGAAACATCCGAACTCACTATGTTGACATCGTCCCTTATCGAAAAGGAGTATTTCTCCCAGACTTGTTCCCATGAAGCTAACACCATAAGATTCCTTTGTTCAAGCTGACATCCCTTTTCCAGGAGATGGACAGTCAAAACAGCGACATCTCTGTTAAAACACTGCATGTTTTCTAAAGAAGTCATTTCTGTTTATTCCATACCTGAATGGTCATTCATGAAAATGTGTTTTAAGTAACCCTTTCTTTAAGATAATACATTTGTCTTTTTTTCTCATTTAAAAGCAAAACTTTTAAGGCAGAGAAATTGGACTTTAGATTTATAAAAACAAACCAAGAGTTTAAGACCACCTCTTCCCAAGAGGTGGACCTTCATCTCTCTTCTACACAAGCAGTAAGTTTCACTTTAGAGATAAATTTTTGAGAAAACACACATGCTCTCTCCAAAGCCCACTTCACAGAGAAATGACAGAGAAGAAGGAACTTCACACTGGAACTTTGAAGAGAAACTCTGAAGCCAACACACTTCATCAGAGAACTGGGAGCGAGGAGAATCCCGCTTCTGCACTTGACCTCAGAGAATACTTCCTAGCAAGACATCCTAGGAAGAAAGAGAGAAACGAGCATCCTTTCTGCAGACGTAAGAAAAAGATACAGAACCTGACCTGAACAGGCTGACTTTGACCCGAGAACTGTCTGCCAGGAAACCATCACACCGCAGAGTGGTAAATCCAGCTGACTTCCAGAGCCAGTGGCCAGACCTTCATCCCTCCAATCGATGACAGGTGAACTTTGAGGAGACTTCAGCCTCTCGGTCACCCAATCATCTCACGCCTTGCTGGTATCATTAGCAGATGTCGAAACCATTCCTGACATCTACATCCTGGTAGGACAGAGACTTTTCAATGTCTTTCTGGTGACCCTGCATAACATGAAACTTTTCAGACAAACTTATCTCACCTTACACCATTTGAACCACTTCAAATACAGAAACCAGTCCTAAGTCTGCCTTTTAAGTTTCACTAATATGAATAATCAATTAGACCTATGATTCAACATCATTGAGTGTTCAGTTAACTTTTGTCATGCATAGTTTTCATCATGTATATCACAGATTATTATTTTTATAATAAAATACATAAAATTTAACTGAATGTGTGATTATTTTGGCATATCTGTGTGCATTAATTGACTAGATATTCTTTAAACATGAGAAAAGAACACACATACATTATTTTGGGGTAAATAGAGTCTGATTTTTCCTCTCTAAGAGAGAGGTGGTGCCCAAACAACAAGGTTATTTGCATAATACATGCATATCTTATGAGCTTAACTCATAACTGATTTACAGTCCCATATCGCTACAACGTCAACACGCACTTTGGATTTGTTCACGTCTTTTAACAAGAAAGCCATATTATTCCCAAACAGGAGACTGCAACAAGATGCTAGAATGCTAATGCTGCGCGTGTTGCGAGACTATAGCGTCGTGCTGAAACACGCTTAGGAAATTTAGTTCCGCGGCGCATAATCTGTCGTTAATAAAATTTAATGCGTGAAAAAAATAACCGAAACGGTTCGCACGTGGACCGAACCGAACATGCCGTATCGAAACGGTTCAATACGCCCACGTGTACCGTTACACTCCTAGTTTTTACCCATTAAAGCGCTCAGTTCCTGCAGGCCTTTGACACTTTATGGATTGTTGCGTGATCTAGATACTTGGAGGGCTGCACAGGTCAAGTCCTAAAGCGGAAGAGCGAGTCTCGTTCCTTGGCCACCTCTTCATCCTCATCCTCTACTTCAGAAGACGACAAACCCGCAGGTGCCGCTGACATGGCTCAAACCAGTTCAGAAGGTAAAAGCATGCAGAGCACGTCTCAGATTTGTTCAGAACAAGTTCAGGGTCTTAACATATTTTCACCTCAATTTCCAGTGGTTGTGTTGGACAGTGAGGTGTCAGTGGGCCCTACAGCTGCAGCAGTTGTCGGGGCACCTCTGACGGACATCACCATGTCCTCTAAGGCCATGAGTGTTGTCTCGGTCACTAGCCAGTGTTCGTACAGCAGCACCATCGTCCATGTGCCTCAGCCCGAGTCAGGTATAAACAAACGTATGAGGGAATCGGCTCATGGAAGCTGCTGAGATGATCTTGTGCAACTGTTTTTGTAAATGTCACATTTACTTTACTATATTTAATGAAAGGTTGTGAATTTAAATGTAAACTGTCTGCTGTCCGTATATTGGATTTGTGTGATTTGTAAAGTTTTTATCACACTTTAGTCCGTTTGAACACTACTGAATACTTTTCCTCTGAATTTTCTTCAGAGGCCACAGCACCAGAAGACGCCCCGATGGGCAGCGAGCCTGCCGACGTTGCTGTGACCTCTGTTCGTCCGGCCCCAAGCCCCGCCACAGAGGAAAGAAGGTTTATAGGTCTCACCAAGGAGGTGCTGTCAGCTCACACCCAGAAAGAGGAACAAGAATATGTGGATCGATTCCGTCATCGCATCCTTCAAAGTCCTTACAGCTCCTATCTGCAACTGGAAAATAGCTCAATGGCTCACTCCTACCACCCAGGTCTGTGTATTTGTGCAGCTTTTTTTAAGTAAAGTGACATTTTTTATTTGACTTGGGTTTTTGTTTTATTGTGGCTGTCCCACTGTAGGAGACTACCTTCGCCCAGTAAGTGCTGGAGGTTGGAATCGCTCCCGAAGAGGAAAGCTCAGACACAAGCGACCCAAACCCCCGGGTTCCTCAGACAGCTATGCTTCTCCAGCTGCGCCCCCATACAGGGTTCCTGACTCCTCCTGGCCCTCCTCAGAGTCCTCGCACCCCCACATGGCAGAAGCACACTGCCGAACATCCCCGCTCCAGGTCCCATTCTTCCCTGTCATGGGAAGGCCTGGTGCTGAGCAGCTGCCCCCACCCCAGCAGCTGTCTGGAGCAACGCCTGCAGTGTTGCAGCCTCCAGACCAGCTCAGCTACAATTTCAACATCATGCAGTTGGGTCAGAGCCCACAACCAGTTCAAATGGAGCCCCCACAGAATGTCCAGAACTTTTACCACTTAAATACGATGACTTCAGCTCAGAGTGTTAACCCATACATGGCTCCTGTCATGGCCGTCATCCTACCCAACTATCCAACTTTCACTCCAGGCTTTCCCTCTATTTATCTACAACCCATTTCCTCCGCAGTACCCCAGGCACCCAACATTATGACAGGGTTTGTACCTGACAGTGCCTCTTCTGTTCAGCCTCACTTCCAAGCCCAGCCGACCCCCCACACTCAGACTTCACCCGGCCTTCTGTGCTCACAGAGAGCTAGCTCTATCGGGGAAGAAGAAGAAGAAGCAGCTGAGCCTCGAGCTTTATTCTCCAGCTCTCGCTCAAGTTCTCCCTTACAGCTCAACTTGCTACAGGAGGAACATCCCAAACTGAGTGAGGGGCACGGCAGCACTGGACACAACCACTCTGAAAGCCTCCATGAACATGCCACTGAGGTAAATTTGGTTGTCTGTACCTTCGTCTTGTTTCCAACACATGGGCAGTGAATTCTCCAACACTTGTTCACAGGATAAGTTGCAGGTTTTGTTCCAACTTGTAAATTTTTGTCCAGGCCGATGCTCCTTGTGAATCCAGCAATCACAATGCCCAGTCTACATCCAGTGAGCTGTTGGACCTCCTGCTGCAAGAGGATGCCAGGTCAGGAACTGGCTCCAATGCCTCGGGTTCTGGATCAGGAGAGTCTGGGTCACTGGGATCTGGTTCTGGCTCTGGCTCCAATGGTATCCACCTCACACGCAAGGAAGGAAACACACACCTACAATGTTCTTAAATAACTGAAGTAAACCTTTTCACTATGCATTAACAAAACACTTGTTTGGTGGATACAGTTTACATCACTTCTTGTCTTTATTGCAAAGATCTTTATATTTTACGTTATTAGTAAATAAAAAAAATAAACTATGAAACTAAATGCAAGATGGGGGGGAGGGACAGTTTTACTTAATAGCAAGACAAACATAAATTCAAAGAAATGGAAAAATGCAGAGTTCTTCTTGACATCCAGGCAGCAGCAACAGCAGCAAGTACTTTGCCAGCAACGACTCGTCAGACACGTCAAGAAAAGCTCGTAAGAGTCAGGAGGTGCCGGCGGAGCTCAAACGCAGTTTCGACACTCGAGTGGAGAACTCCCTGTGGAGCATGATCCAGCACACACCTGAGCATGTCATGATGACGTACCAGATACACCCCAGGTACGTTCAAGCTGCATCTCTACATAAGAGCCTTTGCCAGGGCTTTTCCAGCTCTAGCATCTGCAGCAGCACTTGTTGCTTTTTGGAAACAGCATTCAGGCATTTGTGCAGCTTTTTCTTTCAGGACAGTGTGTAAGAGCTGTGCTCACTCAGAATATAGGTTATACCGTATTTTCCGCCATATGCGTCGCACCGCCATATAAGTTGCATCTGTCCATATTTGTCTAATAAAATGGAAAAATCCATAAATATGTCGCTTCGCTGTATACATTGGATCTATTATGCGTCGCCGCTGTCGCATAACGTTTGCTACGCGTCACCGCTGACAACCTGTAAATGTGGGCCGGTGTTGTGCCAAAAGCCGATGGGCCACCAAATGGTGGCCGCGGGTGCGTGCACGGGAGGACTTTTAACAAGAATTTAACAAGATTAACACTTAGAAACAATTGTTGTTTTGCTCAAAATTATAGCAAAGGTGTGTGTCAGTCTAACATTTACTTAATAAATGTATTTTAATGGTCAAATCAGCTGTATTTAAGAAATAGTTTGCTGCCTCGGTGCGCCATGAACGCGTAGATGAAGAGAGAACGAAGGAGGAACGCGGCTCGTTTCTCCAAAAATTAACAAGAACTGCACCTAAACATTTTTTTTTGTTTTTGCTCCAAATTATAGCAAAAGTGTGTCTCAGTCTAACATTTGCTTAATAAATGCACTTTAATGGACAAATTAGCTGCATTTCGCCGGGGAAGTGCAGCTTGATTGACGGTCGGTCTAAACAGCAAGCAGACCGAAGGTGGGGGACTGTGGCAGGCCGATTGAGTCATTAAAAGCTGGTGAAGATTCTCAGTCATCCAGGACATGGTAAATTCAAAAAAAGTTCAAGAAAAAAACAAAGTCTAAAGTAAAGTATAATAATAAAGTCCAGTTGTTTTTGTCTTGAACTTATTTGAATTTGTCATTATGCATATGTTTACCTATTACATGATACAATGGCATGCCATACCGCTGCTACTACTCTGCTTCCATCAAGTGGCTGAAAGTTATACTGCTTAAAAAAAAATTCTGTCAGAATGATTGAAAACAGTCATTTCTCAGCCAAAAAATGGTTTATAAATATGGGGAATAAGCCATAAAAATATTGCTTAGGCCTCCTCCCTGGGCTGCCACCTTACCGTGGTGGAGGGGTTTGAGTGTCCCAATGATCCTAGAAGCTATGCTGTTAGGGGCTTCATGCCCCCTAGTAGGGTCACCCAAGGCAGACAGGCTCTAGGTGAGGGACCAGACAAAGTGCAGCCCAAAGACCCCTTATGATAAGTAAAACCAGTGGAAACAATATTCCCTCGCCCAGACGTGGGTCACCGAGGCCCCACTCTGAAGCCAGGCCTGGAGGTGGGGCACACTGGTGAGCGCCTGGTGGCGGAGCTTTTACCCATGGAGCCCGGCCGGGCACAGCCCGAAGAGGAGACGTGGGTCCCACTTCCGATGGGCTCACCACCTGTGGGAGGGTCCAAAGGGGTCAGGTGCAATGTGGGATGGGTAGTGGCCATGGTCGGGACCGTAGTGGTGTGATCCTCAGCTACAGAAGTTGGCTATTGGGACGTGGAATGTCACCTCTCTGGTGGGGAAGGAGCCTGAGCTGGTGTGTGAAGTTGAGAGGTTCCGGCTAGAAATAGTTGGACTCACCTCAACGCATGGCTCTGGCTCTGGAACCAGTTTCCTTGAGAG
>JARVGS010000400.1:21302140-21312154 GCA_031762315.1 Hypsolebias antenori | reverse complement strand
CGGTTCTCCGCGCGAAACCCGCACCACATCTACAACAAAGGTGAGTATAAATGCTATCCGTTTTTTAATTTGCTTTTTAAAAAACTGATAGTTTGAAATTTGATTTCAAATGATAAAATGATAAAAGATATTTATGTTGTGCCACTTTCTGCAAAGTTCATAAATCATGTCACACACGCTTTAAGACTCAACATTAAAGAACACAAAAACAATCTTTTGGTTTTGTCAGTTTTTTATTATAAGTGCTCACACAGAAACCCAGTGTGGGTTCTCGAAGCACCTGCTGCTCACCTGAACGTAACAGCTTTCCCACAAAATGCAATTAGGTACATGTTAACATTTAAAATTTTATTTGTTTAGTCCATAAACACACATAACTAAAAGTCTTACCTCGCAACATCCTCTCCAGAGTCAGCTACAAGCTGATGTTACCTCGTTTGACGAAACAAAGCTGAACTTCTGAACACTAAGGCAACCTGTTGTAACTTTTATTTCCTTCTGAACTTTAAGTGTTAACATTTAAGAGCTAATAATCCTTAAATGCATACATCAAATATTGAATGAGCTTTTGTGAAAACCTAAGGAAGTATAGGAGTACAGGTAAAATAACAGAACCATTAATTCTGCTAACAGTGGAACTAAAACACAGATTTATCAGGTTGATTGGAGAAGGTAGATTTTTGGCGACCTCGTAAGCAGAACATGAAAAGACGACACAAACTGATTATGTCAAGTTGAATTATTTATCACTTACAGAGTAAAACGTTTACAGGTTGGCTTGTTTGAGTTACAGATGATATATACTTAACCGCCCTTAAAAATCAGAGCTTAACATCAGAAAGCAAATCCAGAAGATACAACCCACACTCCCAGGGAGCCAGATTTACAAAAACAACACTCAATGCTGGCAAAATAAAACTTAAATAAATAGAGAACTCGTGTTTCTATTTATAACTTTTACAGCGAAATCATGAGCTCAAATAATCTTCCAGGACCTCTCAGATTTAATAGATTTACAATTAAAACTCTAAAACAAAGATAATTTGGCTCAATAGGACGTTTAATTAAAAAAAAAAAAAAAAATCCGTGGCAACAATAACCATTAATGCACTTGAGGTCAACAGTTTTTTTTCTAATTAGCATTTTTATTTAAATATCAGTTTAGAATATACTCTACTTTACAGGGCATAAAAAATAAAATAAAACTAAGTGAGGAAGGTGACAATCAGGCAGTAGCTTCTTTAATGGTGACACTACTCAGGATAGTTTGAGTAGAACTGAAGGGAACATTTACATTCTCATGGTAGTTTAACTCTCAGAACATTTTTGTAAACGAGGCCCGTCATTTACAGGTGGAAGTAAATTAATGGTTGACCCTTTTGAAGTTTGTGGTGCATTATGGGAAGTGTGCACCTGTGACAATATGGTTTTGGCTTGATGAGGCAACTTGAACTTTAGCTAATGGATTTGAGCTTGGCCCACGGGTTGGTGCCACGCACCTCGGTTGGCGAGTTGTTGTGATAGATGTGGTTGCACAATTCCTCCAGCGGGGGTTCAGGATCCGTGGTGGCGAACTGAGCAGCATCTTCGATTTCCTTCCTCACCTCCACGTCGATCTCCTGCAGATCAGAATCAGCTTTACTGTCAGTGCACGAAGCACAACAAAATTACATTTCAATACAGCCAGTCCAAAAAACCCTCACAAACAAACAGACGTGGGTAGATGGAGGTGTCTGAGGCTGCGGCCTCGATGGAGGCGCTGCCCTTTTCATTTAGAGAAGGAAAAGAGAAACAAGGAAAAAGGAGGTGTAAAAAATCATATCTAACACTGTGTCCTTGACGGGACACTGTGAGAAAGTTGGGGGAAAAAAAAAAAACAAAAAACCTCAGCACAAAAATAGCAACATACTGATGACATAATACATATTCATGAGGAAGGCGGACGAAGGCGGTGGGTATGAGGGGAGGTAAGTCTGTGGACACTGTCAGATAGTCCTCCTCCAGCCATAGTCCTAGTAAGAGATGGTGAAGTGTCTATCAGTTGGCTCAGCTCTGACAAAGGTCCACAGATGTCCTCGCGAAGGGAACGTTGGAGGGGACAGAGCTTCTTGTTCACATAACATCCAGGAGAGTTTGAGATAGCTGGCCAATTCAAGGCCGACACGGGGGAGCCAGATTCAGATAAGTTGTTTTGGGTCAGGATGACTCTGCTTGATTTCTGTCTGCCTCATAGTTCTACTGGTACGTCTCAATGGAGACTTCAAACAGCCAAATGTTTGTGGTCAGCATTGCTGGGTCGAGCTTGTAGCCTCTCCAAGGTCAATTCCTTCCCGCCAGCGAGTTTCAGGAGCTGCAAGTGGCCGGCGGTTCTTAGAAATCACGTCCAGCTTACGAATCAGCTCACACAGCATCTGAGTCTGAGTGTTGACAGCACGGCACAGTCCTTCACACAAGCCAGGCCAGACACAATGGCCAGAACAACTGATGATGTTTTTTTGCATTTGTCGATATGCCAGGTAACCACCAACTCCGAAAAGCAGAAATCCTGTTATCATAAATCCATTTATGTACGCATCTTCTACATCCTCAACCAACAATATGGACAGACACACAATCTTCCACTTCCATTGTGCAAATTTGATCAATTGTGTTGAGAGACCAGCTGATCAGATCCATAATTTATAATTAGGAAGATATGTAAAGAGAGGCTCCGAAAAGGTTTGCAGGACAAAGAGCAGAAGCGGGAGGAAAAGCCTTCGTCAAGGGCAAGCAGAAAAAAAAAAAAAGATGACACCAACAAGTCGGAAGGTTAAAGACTGGAAGCTAAAGAATGAAGGCTAAAGGCAGACAGAAGGTCAAAGGCAAAATGAAGGTTAAGGAAAGAAAGTTAAAAGTTTAAACAAAAGGGTAAAGGTTGATCATCAAGGGCAGAATAAGGTTAGAGGCAGAAGTATAAAAGGCTTTAATAAAAGGCAGAAGGTAAAAGATTTAAGACAAAAAGTTAATTGCCTTAGGTTAAAAGCAGGCAATTAAAGGCAGTACAAATACAAAACAAATGTGGTTTTGTAGGTTTAATCTTCCAGGACTCTTGTTTAGAATAAACGTTTCAATAAATTATGAAAATGTAGAGTCTGATTATCACAATTCTAAAACTTGATACCACACTACATGCAATGGGAAACATTCCTGATTGAGCAGAGACAAATAATATTTCAAAGCCGTTGCTACCTTCAGCTCCTCCACACTGGCCATGTTGTTGCTTATGAGACGATCCTTCAGCAAGGAGATGGGGTCACTCTTGCTGCGGACCTCCTGGATCTCCTCACGTGTGCGGTAGCTGAAAGAGAAGAGATGGATGCACAATAAAACTCATCTTTTCACACTTCAGAACTTGATTACAAACATTAAATCACTTTTCAAAGTCAGAAACTGACTGGGCTCAGGGGCAAAACCTTAAAATCCTGAAAAGCATTTAATAGACTGCAACAAGAACAGGGGCAGAAGTCTTGAGCAACACGGACAAAAATATCATTTATAAGTAATTTATTAACTCCTGAATGGCAATGACTGCCAAGTTCAGGTAGTGTGGTGGTTCACCTGATGCCAGGGTCACTCATGCTGTGGCCGTGATAGCGGTACGTCTGAAGCTCCATCAGGATCGGACCCTTTTAAAAGATGGAAGAAAAACATTTCTTAGAATAGAAAATGACAAATATAAATGATCTGATTTAGAGTTTTTACCAACCTTCCCAGACCGGCAATGATCAGCTGCAAACCTGGTTGCTTCCCGAACACACAGGACGTCCATGCCATCCACCTGTACAGGAAATTTTTGTTAAGATCTGAGAGCTTCAAGAAGAAATTCAGATCTGGTCATGTGACCTTTAACAAGCGGCACGCCGACATCCCTCGTCGTTGAGGGATTTAAATACTGAATGTTTCTAGATTTTCAAGTTTTTCTGGACTGGAAATGAACAGGGAATGAAGTAAACCTGAATGGTTTTGGTGGAACATGTTCTTGTGGAGAGGAATTACACAGTGGAGAAGAACAGAGGGGAGGTGTTTGTCGTTTTCACATCTGAGGCAGAGCAGAGTCACAGATCCTGGAAGGAGACATGTTATCCACCTCCAGGAGCAGTGGAGGAGCCAGGGGGTGGCCAATGGTGGCCTTGGCCACCCCAAAGATTTGAGTAAACTATACTTTTACTGTATTTTTTGGACTATAAGGTGCACTTAAAACCTTTCATTTTTCTCAAAAATCAACAGTGAGCCTTATGTATTAATAAAGGTTGGGCTTACTGACTTCAAACTGATTTTATGTGGTACAACTGAACAATGTTGAGAGTTATTGTGAATGAGTTGAATAAAGTTAGACTTGTCTGTTTTATTTCGCTTCATGCACCTTATAGTCCAAAAAATATGGTACTATAAAAGCTAGAAAGTATAATTTTGCCACACACCAAATGGAAGTCGGCACGTTGCTTATTTTTAAAGTTATTCACCAAACAATACAGATGGACACTTATGGCAGCAGCCATCTTGGATTTTAATGTAGCAACTCAAATTTTCCAAAGGAAAAGTTCTTACACTTAGATGTAGCACACACCATAATGGAAGATGGTACCGCACTTATTTTTCAAGTTCTTATGTTTACAACATGCACAGACCGACGGAGAGTATTTATTAATTTTAGTCTTCTTTAGTTTCGTGTCCCAACAAGTTTAGGACTGGTCGTTGTAGAAACTCAGAAGGCATGCCGTAAATGAAAATGTACACCCTCAAAAAGCTGTGACTTCTCGTTGTTTTAATGCCGTCTGTGTTTTGTTGGAGAAACGGCATACAGTGAAAAGGACTGAAGGTTACTGTGCAGCCAAATAGACTCACTTTAAAATATTCTCTAAATCGCTCATGAATCCAGGTGTAGCTGTATCAGCAGATGGACGTGTGGACAGCCGGATGCGTTTTTGCTTTTGATGAACATGTGAACCTGGTTCAGCATGATGATGAAATAACACATAAGTTCAGAAAGCCACTTTTTAGGGGGAGCGGGGGTTTGTAAGGAGACATTTCTCTGCTGCAGATGGTCTAACTGGAGACCAAAGAGATGTCTACAAGTCAAATCTGTCCTAAAATATAGTTTACACTTCATGTTGGTAATGCTGGTGTTTAAATGACAAGAACAGCTCAAAGCGAGCTCAACAGTAAGATCCTTTATTTAAATAAATCCAACATGCTGAGGATTTTATCAGAAGGTCTACCAAAATATAATCTAAATAAAGGCTGAATGAATGAACCAGGAGAAGTGAAAACTGTACCCTGAGACCAGGAATGAACTCCCCCCTCTTGAAGTAGTCTGTGCTGGCTGCGGCTCTCTCCACCGACGTGCCCATCCCGTACCTGTTGTTCTCACAGATGAAGATCACCGGCAGCTTCCACAGAGCGGCCATGTTGTAGGTTTCAAAGATCTGACCCTGGAACACACACACACACGGTAGATGTGACTAATGAGAAAACAGAAGAATTAAACAGATTGGCCACAGAGAGGAAAGACCTGACTAAATGTCTCTCATTCCATAAGTTTAATAAAAACACTAAACTGGTGTCTTAATGAAAACACCAGTCATGCTTAAAATAACAACCGACACTCATTACAGAAGCTTTAAAGTCAACCTGTGTCTGTATGAGCTAAAGTTTTTTGCAACTTACTAGAGAAATGTCATTTAATTTAAAAATTCAGCTTGAACTCTGGCTGCTAAATGATTTTTCTGAAAGCTTTTGGACAAGCTAAAGCTTAGTTGAAATACAGTAATGGCTGAAAGGAGCACACAAGGCTGAAATGTTTAAAAAAAAGTACAGTAGTTGAAATTGGCAGAAAGAAGATAAAAGTAGAAGACACGTGCTAAAATTAAAAAACAAAAAAGGAGTGGAAAAAGCCTGAATTAGCAGAAAAAACAAAAAAAAACAAAAAAAAAAAAGGCTGAAATTACAACAAGCATAACAGAGCACAACACAGCTAAATTAATTATTATAATAATTATAATTTATAATTAGTTAACAGCTGAAAAATGCAAAGAAGGGTGGAAAGAGCACAAAAAACTGAAATAAGCAAAAAGATGCTGAAATCACATAAAACTTTAAATTAGCTGAAAAATAACCAAACAGATGAAATTAGCAGAAAATTAGCTAATAGCAGCTAAGAAAGCAGAAAGAAAGCCTACATTACCCAAAAGAAGATTAATGAAGCAGAAAGAAGCTAAAGAGTTTAAAAAGCTGAAAGATGCACAAAAGAGCTGAAATTAGAATAAATAAGCTTAAAGGAGCCAAACGAAAAGGAATATTCTTAAATGAGCAAAGAGAAGCTGAAATTAGCAACAACAACAAACAAAACTGAAAGGAGCAGAAAGTGAGATTACTTCAAAGAGTCCCAAAGGCTGAAATTGGCAAAAAAAATAAATAAACAAATAACTTGTAGTTAGCAGACAAACAAAATACAGTGTATCTCTGAAAAAGCTGAATTTAGGAGAGCAAAGTTGAAAGAAAAAAAAAAAAAGCTGAAACGGTCAGAAAACAGCTGAAAAAAGCTGAACCAGAATAAAAGCTGAAATGAGCAGTAACGGGTTGTAAACAGCTCAAAGAAGGACTTGAAGAGAGTGCCATTCATTTTCAGTGAGAAAAACATGGTCGACAAAACTAAATACTTCAAAAAGTAAAAAAATACGACAAAAAACAAAAGTCAGAGCAGGAATGTGCTGAACGAGCTGAAGGTTTGGATTTATGAATTGTTGAAATAAAACAAAAGTCCAAAAGAGTTTGTTTTGTACATTTGTGAAAATGTTAAAGGCGCATTAGAAACATTCAGACAATAAAATAAACCTTAGAGGACATCACATCATCAGTGATGAAGAAAATCTGCTGCCTTGCCATCGACACGAGTTGCCCCTGAAAGCAACATTCAAAGTGCAGTCATGTCTGAGCCTTACCTGGTTGGCAGCACCGTCACCGTACAGACAGACGCACAGCTCATTGTTGCCCTGATATTTGCAGGCCAGAGCCACACCAGCACCCAGAGGAACCTGAGGAGGAGAAGATCAGTTTGAACTTTTTATGAGATTTATCAGCACGGAGGTTGGCTGCATTATCAAGATACTTTAATGATCTCCTGAAGAAACTTGTTTAAAATTATATCGTTCTAGTAGAAATGAGGACATACTTGAGCTCCGACGATTCCATTTCCTCCGTAGAAGTTTTTACAGTACATGTGCATAGAGCCTCCCTTGCCTTTTGCAATACCTCCTCTTCTGCCTGGAAGTCAGAATAATCATGTTAACTGCATGGAAAGAAACTTTATCTGAAAGCAAAGTGTGAATAATCTCAAGCGTTTTCAAGAAGAAACTAAATATTTAAGATCTGTCCTCTAATCTTGGTTTACCTGCACAAAGCCTACATGACAGCGCTTTATTTCTCTGCAGCCCTAAACAAAACAGACTGTTGTACCGCTGTGGTCCAACTGAAGCAAACTCAAGGCTCCAGGACCGAGACATGATCTGGCTGCCTTGGTCCATTCAGAAGACACAAGGGGGTTTGAAGACACCCACGTCCGGTGCACCTCTGTGCTGCAGGGTGAGGTAGAAACGGAGTCGGGTCGGTCGACATGTGGGAAAGAAAGCTGTGGCGCCGTGGCTCAGTGTCATGATGAGGTCATGACGATAGTGTGCACACGCCACACGCCCGCTCACAAGACTAAACAACAAACACATTTATTATCGAGGGAATACTGGTGATGACACACAGTAGTAATCAACACAAGAGAGATGTCCGTCATGTTTAATTCATTCATTCATTCAACCTTTATTTATACAGGCTAGCCTCGTTGAGCCACGGGGACTCATTTACAAGAGGGACCTGATAACTCTCAATCAGGTCATCTGGACAAGATTGATTGAGAGTTATCAGATTTGACACCTGGATTACTGAGTATGAACTTTCTTTGTCTTTACAAGAGGGACCTGTTGCACTCACACCTAGGGTCAATTTAGAGTTACCAATGCGCCGCGCTCCACACTGCTCACCTCATTTCTGAAAACTCATACCTGAGTGGGACATGTTCACCTTTATCTGTGATTTATGAATGATCAGAGGGAGTTTAGACATGTGCACATTTTGCAGAACTGTTTTATGAAAGAGACGTCAGCCACCGCAGAGCAATTATCTCCTGCTGGTCTTGAACACAATGTGTCGAGCTCTCGTTGGTTTTTAAACCAGTTTGAACTTTCAGACATCGCTCTTGTTTTGCCCTGTTGTGTTTTCTCACGTGTCAGGGCTTGGTTACTGAAATGAACCGATCCGTCTCGGCCGATCGGGGATGTGGAAACAAACCCCACATTCGTCAAGAATGCAGACTCACCTGTGAGTTCAGCCATGATCTCCTTCACGGTTCCTCCCCTGGTGTAGGTGTAGCCGTGTGCGCGGTACGCAGTAATCAGGTGGTCCGTCAGATTAATGGATGCTTCGATACCAACAGCACAAGCCTCCTACGAATAGAAAACAGCTTGACACGTGCGTTCTGAAAGATAACGCTAAATATAAAGCATTCAGACATATACATCAACAACATTTGAGCATCAGAAGTGCCAAGTTCTATTTTAAGCTGAAAGCCACAATTAAACGATATAAACTGAATGCGAGGAATTTAAAGATCTTCCAACCTGTCCATCATACAGGTGGCAGAACCCTCTGATGATCTTCTGCTTATACAGCTGATCTGCCTTCAGCTCCATCCGCCTCACGGTCTGCATGATGCGGTAATATTGCAGACCCTCGTCTCGAGTCAGAACCACCTGCGTGGCGGGGCCTTCGTCCAGCTTGAAGACGTCACATTTCTGGGAAAGCACATTCACGAAACAAAAACATACTGAATAACACAAACCCAGCTTAAAATACAATGCATTAAAGATTATTTGTTACCTTTATCTCAAAGGTGGCCTGGGTTGTGAAGTCAGCGTACGTACGAGCTGAAACAACCACTGCACCTGCCTGATAAGGCAGACGAGACATTTTTTTTAAATGCTCTAAAATAAGTGACAAATATATAGATTTTTATGCATAAAATCTAGTTTTATAAACGTCTTATTTGAACAAATTTGCACATTAATCCACAGTATTTGCACTATATTATTCTTTTCTTACTTGAAGACAAGCTGATGTAGAAATTAAAACCATGAGTTTGTGTAAATCAGGAACTGTCTTGTAGCTTTTGTAAATATAAACAAAAAATGTGATGGATGTTTATCAGAGCTGATCATATTTATTAATAAACCGGTAAATCAATGTAATGTAAACTATTTAATCGCGATGACCCCTGCAGAGTAAAATCTGCCATCATGTTTAAATGCTAACATATTTTTCCACGGACAATGAGCTGTTTGTCTTGTTTAGAAACGAGTTTAGCAACAAGTCAGATTTAAGACACTCAGCAGTCTGAATGACAAGACGGCGCCAGGTTTCAAAACCAGAACCAAGACGCCGAACTACGCAAAAGTGAAGAGGCAGGTGCTTCTGGTGAAAACACTGAAACAGTCTGAATGCTGTGGTTTATTTTAGCTGTGTTTGCTGTCGTCGGGGCCTCGCAAGGTCAGAATATTAACGCTGACAGTTCGCTCAGAGACCAGTTCAGCCGGGTTCACAAACAGAAATGTCAACGTGGAGCAGGAGTGAGACCAAACACTTGGCGTAAAGTTCTTTTTTACTCACATGCCTCTGAGAACAAGCTCTCAACACATTCGAGACAATGGCCAGCATCTTTCCAACCGCAGAACCGTTCGGCACCGACCCGTCCTTCTTCGGAAAAGCTCTGCCCTTCCGGCTCCACTCTTCTTCTACGGTTTAAAAATAGAAGTGAGTGCTGCACTGCTGCCACCAAACGGCTGGAGGTGAACACTACAGATAGATAGATAGATAGATAGATAGATAGATAGATAGATAGATAGATAGATAGATAGATAGATAGATAGATAG
>JARVGS010000400.1:21203718-21218684 GCA_031762315.1 Hypsolebias antenori | reverse complement strand
CGTTCTTAAGTCCGAGTTGCTGTAAGTCGAGGGCGCCTTAAGTCGAGGACTACCTGTAATAATAATAATAATAATAATGTGTATGCATTGTCATAATTGTATGTTCCCATACAATAGTTAAATTGGATATCTGCATTTAGCCCATCCACCACCAGGTGAAGCAGTGGGCAGCTATTGAAAGCGCCTGGAGAGCATTTGGGGATGAGGTGTGCTGCTCAGAGACACCACGAAATGTGCAATGACTGGGGATCGAACCTGGGACCATCGGGTCCTGAGTCGAAGCGGCTGGGATGAGAATCCGCACCACCAAATGTGAGGCCATGGTCCCTCAGTTGGAAAAGGGTGAGTTGCTCTCTTTGGGTCAAGGGTGAGGTTTTGCCTCAAGTGGAGGAGTTCAAGTATCTCCGTTCACGAGTGAGGGAAGAATGGAGCGTGAGTTTGTCAGAAGGATTGGTGCAGTATTCGCAGTATTGCACACTCTGTTCCAGTCCATTGTGGTGAAGAGGGAGCTAAACTATAAGGCAAAGCTCTTTGTTTACCACAAACTCTGGGTAGTGACTGACCGAAAGAATGAGATTGTCTCCAGCCAGCAAAGATGGAGTCAACACCGTGTTTGCTTGTGTGTTTGTTTGTATGTAGCGTTAGCAATATAATTCATGAACAATGGACACATCTCAATGAAATGAACAGAAAGTACTCCAACGGAGTCACCTCTGGTCAAGATGGCCACCAGAGCTAATCAACATAATCCTAACTGAATATATTTGACAGGCGTTTAGTTGGAAGGGAGGCTCCAATCAATTGTTGAAGCTTGGATTCAGCAGGAGCAGTGTGGCTTTCGTCCTGGTCGAGGAACAGTTGACCAGATCTTGCCCCTTTGCAGAGTTGCTAAGGGGGTCATGGGAGTTTGGCTTGTCTACCTGTGTCTTGTGGACCTGAAGAATGCTCGACTGTGTTCCTCGAGGCATTCTGTGAGGGGTGCTGCAGGAGTATGGGATGGGCCTGGCTGCTCTATCCGGTCCCTGCAGAACCAAAGAAAGAGCTGTGTTCGTATTCTTGGCACAAAGTCGAGCTCGTTCTCAGTGATGAATGATTCCACCTGGGCTGTCCCTTGTCTCCAGTCCTGTTTGCTGTTTTCATGGACAGGCTTTTGAGATAGAACTGTGGAGAAGAGGGTGTGTGGTTTGGAAACATCAAGGTCTCATCTGCTTTATGCAAATGATGTGATTCTGCTAGCATCTTCAGGCCATGACCTTCAGCATGCGCTAGGGTGGCTGGAATGACAGTCAGTTCCTCTACGTCTGAGGTCATGGTGAGGTCAACCAGAACTAGGTGGAATGCCCTCTCTGGGTTGGGAGGGATAATGTTGCCTTAGGTAGAGGAGTTCAAGTATTTGGGCATCTTGTTCACAAGTGATAATAGGATGGAGCAGGAGTTGGATCGAAAGGTTGGGGCCTCATCTTCAGAATTGCTTCAGTCAGTCATGGTGAAGAAAGAGCTTAGTCAAAATGCAAATATCTGGATTTACTGGTCTGTCTATGTTCCAACCCTCACCTATGGTCATGAGGTTTGGATGAAGACCAAAAGAATGAGATCCTGGATACAAGCGGTCAAAATGGGCTTCCTTCGTAGGGGCGGAGCTTAGGCCAGGCTTAGCCTTAGAGACAGGGGGAGGAGCTCTGTCATCCGAAGGGAGCTCAGAGTAGAGCTATTGCTCCTTCACATCGAAATGAGTCAGTTGAGGTAGTTCATCTAATTAGGATGCCTCCCTTTGGAGATAGTCTGGGCATGTCCCACTGGAGGCCCTGGGGCAGACCCAGAACTTGCTGGAGGGATTGTAATTCTTCTCTGGTCTGGGAACTCTTCAGGAGGAGCTGCCAAGAGTCGCTGGAGAGAGGGAGGTTTGGGTTTCTCTCCTGGACCTGTTGCTTCTGCGACCTGACTACGGATAAGTAGATGGAGATGGAGGAATGTCACTGGTTAAATACCTGCTGTCGTTGTAGAGTCCTTTGAAACAAGTAGCTAAAGCGCAACTCGTCTCACTACATTACATCAGACGATGCTCGTTCATGATATTTGACAAAATCTGCTGCAACTCAATCTCTTCTCATCTAAAAAATGATTTTAGTTCAAAACTCTGGCATGAAAGACGGTGGGGGACATCCTTCAACGAATGGGCGGCCTTTAATTTCTTATTTCGCTGAGACTTTACCTTTTGAAGCATAATGAGCAGGTTGCTCTTCTCTCTCTGGAAGTTCTCTCTCTCCTGCTGAGCCTGCAAAGTTGTCTGTGAGGACTGTTTCTTCAGAGTTGCGATCCTTTCCTGCAGGAGCACCAAAGAATCAACAGCTATGTGCTTTACTTAGAAACGTGACAAGACGAAAGTAGCACGAGGAGGAAGAAATGTGTTGCATGTTCACGCAGAGCACCTGATCGAGCACAAGCAAACAAACTCGTCAGAAACATTTTAAGCTCCTCAGTGTCGGACGCTTACCATTGCTGGTTAGTTCATGCTTTAGAAGGCAACTTAGTCATTATTTTGCAGCTTTATTTTCATGCACAACCTGCAGAATTATTAATAACAACACAGTGTGGTGATTAAAAACAGGTAAAAAAGGAGAAATTACATTAAATTTCTTATAAAGCATTTTAAAAAAAGTGTTTCTCGTGCTTCTTTTGAATACAAAATAACATTTTTGATACCTTCTTGGGATAAAGACTTGCATGCAATGGCAGCAGAACAGTTTTTTTTACATGCACAACATGCAAAATAAAAATAAAAATTAAAAACACCCTCTCACTGAGTGACTGTACCTTCCGTGTGACAGAAAGACGCTGACACTCTGTGATTTCTCGCAGCAGCTCCTGTCTCTCACTCTCTTTCTCCTCCTGCTTCATTTCTCGCTCCAGTTTCTGAAACTCCAGGTCCTCTGAACTCTTGGACTGCTCCACGGTTTCCTGAGGGACCACAAAGAGCAACAAAAATACAGATTATGTCATAAAGTAATATTACATGAACAGTTATAAAAAGGTCATAAGGAATCTGAACCACTTTGGGGACAAGAAGTAAATAAAGGATCCAAATGAAGAATATTAGTGTCCAGAGTGATGTGCTTTATCAGGTGAGTTTAGTTGTCCAGCTGATTGTGATTGTTTATGAAGCGTTCACACTATTGTGATCCATTTATCTTCCGAATGTTTTTTGACCTATTTCGTTCCACAATTTTTATGCTATTTCAACAAATCATGTATAAAAATGTTCAGCTCTTTCAGCACAATCCTGCTATAACTTTTGGTATAGCTTTTTGAAACATTTAGCCTTTTCAGACATGTTTTTCTCAAAGAAAATGAATGGAGCTCATTTTACATCCTTCAAATCTTTAGCTCTGTTTACAAACTTTTACTGCTCCTTTCACATTTTGTTCCTGTTCAGCTTCCTTGTGCAAATTTAAACTTTGTTCAGCTAATTTCAGCTGATTTCAGCTGATTTTTATAAGCAATTTTGTGCCTCTTTCAGATTATTTCTGCTAACATCTTTGTGCTTCTTCTAACTTCTTTCTACTAATTTTAGCTTGTTATGTTCCTTTCAGCTCCTTTCTGTAAGTTTCAGCTTTTCTGTTATTTCAGCTAATTTTAACTGTTTTGTGCAAATTTTAGCCTTTTCAGCTAATTCCACTTTTTTTTTTTTTTTCTTGTTTAAACTTTTTTCAGCCGAATTCAGTGACAATGTGCTCTCTACATTTCTGTCTGGTAATTTAAGCTTCTTTCTGCTTTTTTAGCTACATTCCAGCTATTTTTTTGTGTGACTAATTTCTGTTTTCCCCCCCAGATAATTTCCACTTTTTGTGCTCATTTCTGCTTCTTTCAGCCTAATTGGGCAAACGTGTTCTTTCTGCCTTCGGCTAATTTAAGCTTTTTCCACCTTTTTAGCTATTTGTAGCTAATTTCAGCTGTTTTCAGGTAAATTTGAGCTTTTTGGTAACTTCTGCTGCTTTCAGCTTAATTAACTTATTTCTACTAATTTCAGTTTGGTATGCTCCTTTCAGCTTATTTCAGCTAAATGCTATTTTTTACCTTTTTCAGTTAATTCCACATTTTTAAAGCTAATTTCAGCTCTTTCTACTTCCTTCTGGTAGTTTAAGCTTCATTCTGCCTTTTCAGCTACCTTTCATCTATTTTGTTTGCTAATTTCATAATTTATGTGCTCATATCTGCTTATTTAAACCTAAATCAACAAACGTGTTCTTTCTGCTTTCTTCTGCTAATTTAGGCTTGTTATTCCTTTCAGCTAAAATTCATCATGTTTTTTAAGCTAATTTCAGCTGTTCTTCTGCAAGTGCTTCAGCAATAAGCATTCACATAAATGCAGTTTTTCTGGTTTGCAATTTCATTTCAGATCTGAAGATTAATCAGGTGTTTTTTCTCTAAAGCAGCTGTCTGAGACTCATCGAGGGCCAAAGAAGCTCTGAGACCGAGATAAATTTAAATCCCGAGATCCAGAATTAGACTGGACCGGATCATAAAAGAACTTAAAAGAGTTAAAATAAACTCGTTAAGAGGAAATGGAAGGATGTATAATAAATGTGTGTTTGTTTTTTCTGTGAGTTCAGCTTTGCTCTGTCCGCTGGAGTTTGTTTCCTCTGCACCAGCGCTTTATTTGACGAGGCTTATGTTTATTTTGCTCACATTTAGACAGTGAGGGAAGGTTTATTAAAGTGATGTGTTTTAAACATGGTAACTCAGCTGGGGCTGTAATCTTTTACAACTATAAATATAATTTTTGGTTTTAAGTTAGAAAATTAAACTGGTTCTTTTACAGAAAGTTGTGGTTTAACCAAACTAATCAGTGGTTTGCCTTTTCTGTGGATTTAAAGGATAAATAATCCACATTTATATACCACCTATGTTCTGCAAAGCTCTTTGCAATAAGCTTGCTTTTAATTTTCACTCATGCACTAGTATAGATTGCAGATAATACTATGCTTATAAATCCTTTGGCACATTGAGTTGAAATGAAACTGCCAGTCTTCAATTAATGAGAAAATGACTGCAGCCCCAAGGTAAGAGCATGTCTCTAGACTATGACCACCTTCCAGTCATTAAAAAAAAAACTCATTAAAGGAGTTAATCTCATATTGCTTGCTGCATCTAATAAAAACCTGAGAACCTGATTTTACCCCAGACTCTGAGTTGCTTGTTTTCTCAATCTTGTGCAGTTTTCCCTTGAGTTCCTCCAGGAGCTCCTTGTCCCTGTGCAGCTGGGCCATCTCAGAGTCCTGCTCTCCGTCCAGCAGAGCACACTCCACCTCCATCTGCAGGAAAGGACAGCATCGTGTAAAAAGCTGCTTGAATTTACTTCTGTTTCCTGCAGTCACTGAGCAGCCATGCTCAGAAGAAAGTGCACCTTTATTTGACTATTTTATTGTCCTTCTAGTGATCCTGAAGGAAACACCTCATTTAACTGCTTCAAAAATACTATTTTTAAAATAATTATTTCAAGAAACTACGGTAATCAGATTTTTAGAGCTATCTCAGCCTGAAATAAAGATATCAAATTTAAATTATTATTATTATTTTTTTTTTTTACCTACTTATTGACATTTGGAGAAGGCATTCAAACGTGTTCTTCTGGTACACTGTGGGGGTGATCAGTGAGTGGGATTGGGGGTTCATTGATACAGGTTGTTCAGTCTCCATACAAGCGGTGCGAGAGTTTGGTTCACATTGCCGGTAGTAAGTTGGACCCCTTCAGGGTGGGAGTTGGACTCTGACAGGGCTGCCCGTTGTCACAGATTCTGTTCAGAACTTTTATGGACATAATTTCTTGGTGCAGCCAGGGGGTGAAGAGATTCCGGTTCGGTGGCTTCACATCATCTCTGCTCTTTGCAGATGATGTGGTCCTGTTGGCGTCATCGTGCCATGTTCTTCAGCTCTCACTGGAGCGGTTCACAGCCGAGTTTGAAGCGGCTGGGATGAGGATCAGCACCTCCTCAGTTGGTCCTCAGTTGGAAAAGGTGGATTGCTCTCTTCAGGTCAAGGGTGAGATTCTGCCTCAGGTGGAGGAGTTCAAGTATCTCAAGGTTTCGTTCAGGAGTGAGGGAAGAATGGAGCGTGAGATTGACATGACTGTCAACGAAGGAGAGGGCGTGCCCCAGAGACCATCTTAGTTAGTACCAACATTATTGTTTTTTCCCAATTTGGAGTAGGCTGTTGGTGGAGAATCAGTTTTGTTTGGTGTTTCCTCAGACTGATGAAGCCCCTCAGATGCAGGGCGAAACGTCTCAGCACAAAAAAAAAAAGAAAAAAAGAAACCGTCCAGATGACCTGACTGAACATTGTTGGAGTTTATGCCTGGATTACTGAGCATGGAGTTTGGTGCTTTGTTAGTGTGGCAGACGTAGCTGTTTCATGGAGGAGTAAAGTTTTTTTTTTTTATCTCTTAAATTTATTCATTTCAAAATAAAAAAAAAACAAGAACATTATTTACAAACCACATTTTAAAATAAATCAATACATGAAATGAAAGGAGGCAGAAGAAGAAAAAATCTTATATCTGCCCCTTCTTCAATATACAATTAATTCAAACAATCAATTCAAACAGCAATCACATATAAAAAATATAGAATAATAAATGACTTCTCACACAACACCATATATTGTAATTTACATTTATATCAATTTATGAATATTTGTTCAGAAATTTAGTTTTAATCATCTTCTTACATATAGATATTGTAAAGTCATGTGTCTTAAGCCTTCTTGAAGCACTAAAAATATTTCATGGTAAATATGTGTGGGGGTGGGGTGGGGGTTCAAATGAATATTTTTTAAATATAAGTGGGACACTTCCCCATCACATATAATTAACATGACGCCTATGATGTGAATGTTTTTGCACAGTGCCCTGAGGCGACTTCTGTTGTGACTTGGAGCTACAGAAATAAACTGAATGGAACTGAATCATTAAAAAAAAAAAAAAAACTCTGCTCTTATGTCAGCTGTGTTTATGTTCAGTCCCTCACCTCACGCAGGGACTCCTCCATCTGGTTGTCCAAGTCTTTGATCTTCTGTTCCAGCTCCTCGATGTTGTTCAGAACCTGAATTCTTTCTTCTTCGATGTGAGTCACCTCTTTTTTCAGCTGCACACTCTCCAAGGCCTGCAACGACAGCGGGGATGCAATCATGCAAATCAAACTCCGGCTCTACAGGACGCACTTCAGCTTTTGTGAATGTAAACATGGAACCAAACAGCTTATAAAATCCTTCACAAAGAAAAAAAAAACCCTGTTTATTCAAGAAAATTGAAGTTTTCCTCAGTCTTTTAGTCAGACTCATTTGCCGACTGATAACATCAGCTTATATAAAGTTAGACAACAGCAGCTGCAGTTTTCACTCATCCACACTGGATCATTGACAGTAACGACAGGATTCTTTCCCACTTCATGCAGTGGAAATGTATCAGTGCTCTGTAATGCCAGTCACGCCAAAACACTCCCTCTTATTGCACCATCTGCCAACATCCCAGAAACACTCAGTCGCTCTTCTGTGAGGATGCATTTGAAACATCTTGTTATCAGGGATTTTTCCTAAAAAGATCCAGGTGGATTATTTTGTGGTTAGATACTCACAGACTCGGCACATCTGGACGAACGATAGTTTCTCAGATGTGCTGTGAGATATTTTGAGGGACGCAGGGGATGGAAGAAGGGTGATTTGGAGTTTGAAAATCTCTCTTGACTCATAGCAGAAAACTAAAGCTTAACTTGGATGTCGGGTTTAAAAAAAGGGTTGCATGAAAAACAGATTTTAATCCTTCAAGGTACAACATCCTTTTTACATCGGTGCAAAGTTTGAAACATCTGGAAAAGTGCATGTCTATACACTCACATTCCTACATTCACATGCACACACTAATTCACTGTGGGATAAAGTCATTTCCTGACACCCCCCCCCCCCTCCGCCCCCTCTTCAGGAGTTTGAATGGTTCAGTGCTGGAACAAAACTGGGACTTCTTCATTAAAACCAGACACAATGTTGGGCTGTTCCTGGATCAGAATGAGAAAAGGCCTGGAGTGGAGAAGGTGGGCTCTGCGGGAGCAACAGTCACATAACGAGTATAGTAATTTGAAATATGTGGGCTGTGTTTGTATTTGTACAGGTTAGACATGTTCATTTACCTATTTATTAAATTTATTTCAGAAAAAACTTCCCTCTGCGACAGATCCTAATGAGGTGATGAGATAAAAATGAGCTCAGATTGTCTGGACGACTCACGTTAACATGAAAAAACTGTTAGCTGCGCACACGTACAGATCTTTTAACACAAATAGATAAATCAGTAACAACCAAAGGCCTAGCATACTTTAAAGAAAAAAAAATTTTCATACTAGAGTTTTAAAAAGATCTTCTGATGAGAAATGACAGAGTTATGGTTGTTTTGGTTCATCCATCTATTGAGAGGCAGGGGACACCTGGACGTGTCTCCGGTCCATCACAGGGACACGTGGGACAAAAAAACACTCTCTATCACACCTAAGGACAATTTAGAGTTACCAGTCAGTCTAACATGCATGTTTTTAGTCTGTGGGAGGAAACCGGAGAACCCGGAGAAAACCCACGCATGCACGGAGAGAACATGAAAACTCCACCCATAAAGGCCCCCGGCCAGGATTTGATCCGGTGACCTGCTTGTTGAGAGGCAGCAGCTCTACCTGCTTCACCACCGTGCTGCCTGGTTGTTTTGGTCAAACACTGGGAGCAACATTACGCATGACTTTGTTATAAAAGACTCGACTAGCACGTTCAGTTTTATCTCAATATCCATAAAACTGATGGGGTTATAGCATATTTATGTTGGCTAGTGTGTGTTAGCTGTGTCGGCCATTTTTAATTGGATTTCTATCAACAATCAGTTAGTTATCGAAGTGCACCAAATGCCTCTGTAAGTAATTAACTGTTTAATTGTTCATTGTTTTGCTAAGAGACTGCCAGAGTTAACAATAAATAGTAAATAACAAAATATATAGATCTTGTGCTCTCAGATTGTGTGTTGGGCCACTCTCAGCTACCACCATAACAAATTTTAGGCCCATATCTATAAAACTGAGTTGCGTCCATTTTGTTTTTGTTCTGTCAGTTGGCTGTGGCATGTTGAAACATGTTGACTCCAAAAATTAATCAGTTGTATGTTTATGCGAGGATTACCTCCTGCAAGTTGCACTAAAATTTGTCGGGTGGTTCACGAAATATTTTGCTAACAGATAGAAATTTACGTTATCGTCCACCTTTGCCTTTTGACAGCAGTTGATAATTGTGTACAGCAAAATGTGCGAGTCATAAATAATAAAAAGGAAGCCGACTATTAAAGCTGCAAGCCACAGTTTCTAGTTTTAGCTGCAAAAATTATTTCTGAGTTGATTATCAAATTATTTATTTGTCAGATTATTGGCTTTTTCTCCTCAAGACAATTCCTCAAATGCTGTTTTATTACAGCTGTAGATTATATAAAATATTTGGGTGTAATTGTACAGTATTTTCCACATAAATGGTGTTTGGCCTGAATGGAAACAATTTCCCTTTTGTGGATATGTATAAAGGAAATTCCTCAGCATAAAAACAGGTAAACAAACACGAGTAAACAAGCTATCAGCTTTGACATGAGGGGAGCTTTACCATTTTATCAGACTTTCCCTCAGTCCATCTGAAACAGGAAATAACAGGGTGCAGGGACAGATAACGAGTGGACCAGTCTTGGTTTCAGATACTTCAGCTCGCTGTTGTCACAAAAACTGTCTTCATGTCCTCTAATGTCCAGGAAGATTTCAGGACTTTACTCTGAACCTCCTGACATGTCCAACATTTTACAAACTGCCTCGTTCAACCAGAAAAGCTGGTGTGGAGTCCACCTCTGTCCAGACTCCTACAGCATGCAGTCATCAGATTGGGATAATAAACTGAAATTATTTTATTTATGTTTGTTGATATATAACTGACAGACCAAAGTTGAGATTTGACAGAAGACATGACTTTTTGATGCATTTTTATGATTCAATGGAGAAAGTATATTTTACATAAGAACTCAGAGCAGCCATAATTTAATTGTATTCTTGATTGTACAACAAAATAAAGTACTTGCTGCGTCACGATTACTTCAGTATGTTGATGTGGCCTCCACCTCTGCATTCTGTTTTATTATGTTCTACTCTGAATCTTCTGATAAGAATGATTGATTATTATCTCCAATCTTTTATTCTGTATGTTGTGCTTCTTCTTTCCACTATGTTGGCTTCTGTTCACAAAATGTCCAGTTATATTTTTATTTGACCCAATCTGTGTGACTCTGAAAAGCAGAAATGTCAGACTGTCCTCTTCTCAGTTTTTATTTATTTATTTATTTATTTATTTATTTTATCAGTTTAGCATAATGGATTTAGAAATCAACATTAAAAAATTAATTAAAAGCAGATTGTCATTTCTTTTATTGGTAGAGCAGTCTTTTAGCTGTGTTGGTTTAGGTTTCCTGAGCTATCCATTAGTTCTGCTTCCACAGGCTTAGGCAGCCGGAAGACAAACTGAGCACGTCTCCTCACTCTGCTGCTGACTTTATTCTTCATGTTGGAAATTGTAACTTTTGCTGAAAATAAACAGTTTTTCTTCATCTTCTTTCCCATAAAAACTATAAAGTGACCAGAAACTACATCTGGACCAGAGAAACCCATACCTGGACCATAGAAACCAAACCTGAATGATAGAACTGACACCTGGAGCATAGGAAAAACACCTGGACCATAGAAACAACACCTGGACCATAAAAACATAATCTGGACCATAGATACAACACCTGGACCATAGAAACAACACCTGGACAATAGAAACAACAACAACTGGACAATAGAAAAAAAAACACCTGGACCATAGAAAAAACACCTGGACTATAGAAACAACACCTGGACCATAGGAAAAAACACCTGGACCACAGAAACAACACCTGGACCACAGACAGAACAACTGGACCATAGAAACAACACATGGACCATAGAAACAATACCTGGACCACAGAAACAACAACTGGACCATAGAAACAACACATGGACCATAGAAACAACACATGGACTATAGAAACTACACCTGGACCATAGACACAACACACGGACCCTAGAAACAACACATGGACCATAGAAACAATACCTCAACCATAGAAACAACACATGGATCATAGAAACAATACCTGGACCATGGAACCAACAACTGGACCATAGACACAACACCTGGACTATAGAAACAACACATGGACCATAGAAACAATACCTCGACCATAGAAACAACACATGGACTATAGAAACAATACCTGGACCACAGAAACAACAATTGGAACATAGAAACAACAACAGGACCATAAAAACATCACCTGGACCATAGAAACAACACCTGGACCATAGAGACAATACAGTACCTGGACAATAGAAACTACAACTGGACCATAGAAAAAAAACACCTGGACCATAGAAAAAACACCTGGACTATAGAAACAACACCTGGACCATAGGAAAAAAACACCTGGACCACAGAAACAACACCTGGACCACAGACACAACAACTGGACCATAGAAAAAACATAAGGACCATAGAAACAACACCTGGACCATAGATACAACACCTGGACCATAGAAACAACATATAAACATCACCTGGACCATAGAAACAGCACCTGGACCATAGAAACAACACATGGACCATAGAAACAACACCTGGACAATAGAAACAACAAGTGGACCATGAAAAAAAAAACACGTGGACCATAGAAAAAACACCTGGACTATAGAAACAACACCTGGACCATAGAAACAACAAGTGGACCATAGAAAAAAAACACGTGGACCATAGAAAAAACACCTGGACTATAGAAACAACACCTGGACCATAGAAAAAAAACACCTGGACCACAGAAACAACACCTGGACCACAGACACAACAACTGGACCATAGAAACAACACATGGACCATAGAAAAAAAAACACCTGGACCACAGAAACAACACCTGGACCACAGACACAACAACTGGACCATAGAAACAACACATGGACCATAGAAACAACACCTGGACCATAGACACAACACCTGGACCATAGAAACAACACATGGACCATAGAAACAATACCTGGACCACAGAAACAACAACTGGACCACAGACACAACAACTGAACCATAGAAACAACAACTGGACTATAGAAAAAAACACCTGGACCATAGAAACAACACCTGGACCATAGACACAACAACTGGACCATAGAAAAAACACCTGGACCATAGAAACAACATATGGACCATAGAAACAACACATGGGCCATAGAAACAACAACTGGACCATAGACACAACAACTGGACCATAGAAACAACAACTGGACTATAGAGAAAAAAACATCTGGACCATAGAAACAACATCTGGACCATAGACACAACAACTGGACCATAGAAAAAAACAACTGGACCATAGAAACAACATATGGACCATAGAAACAACAACTGGACCATAGAAACAACACATGGACCACAGAAACAACACATGGGCCATAGAAACAATACCTGGACCACAGAAACAACAACTGGACCATAGACACAACAACTGGACCATACAAACAACAACTGGACTATAGAAAAAAAACATCTGGACCATAGAAACAACATCTGGACCATAGACACAACAACTGGACCATAGAAACAACACATGGACCACAGAAACAACACATGGACCATAGAAACAATACCTGGACCACAGAAACAACAACTGGACCATAGAAACAGCAACTGGACCATAGAAACAACACCTGGATCATAGACACAACACATGGACCATAGAAACAACACCTGGACCATAGAAACAACACCTGGATCATAGACACAACACCTGGACCATAGAAACAACACCTGGACCATAGAAACAATACATGGACCATAGAAACAATACATAGACCACAGAAACCACAACTGGGCTATAGAAAAAAACACCTGGACCATAGAACAAAATACCTGGTGATAGAAATCACATTTGAACTATAGAAAGTTTTATTGTGAATTTGCTCTTTACGTATAAACTTTGACAGACTGAACTGAAGTGTTGCAAACCTTTTCTGATTTTGGCTGATGCAGTTTAGTAGAAAGCTTGTTGTAACAAACCTTTCCTGCAAACATACAAACCTTATGAACCATAGGATGCAGCTAATCACACCTCTGGTCAGTCTTCTGGTCCTGACTTTAAGATCTTTTGGCTAAAGGTCGTGCAGCTGAGGAACTCACCTTGGCTCGGTGAAGCATAGAAGGGGAGGGGGCGCTGCTGTTCAGGCTGATAGCAGGTGAGTGGGACCTGATCTCTCTGTAGCTGCTCTGCTGACGCTGGGCGGCGGGCGCCTCCTCTACAAGCAGGAAGTCTCTGGCCTTGGCTTTGAAACAGCTCTCTGGAGCAGTGCTGCTGGGGGAGTCAGAAAACACAGACTCATCGTCCGACACTTGCAGCTTCTCCAGCTGCTTGTTGATCTTCTGCAGATCGGAAACAGCTGAGCCCGTTGGCTCTCTCTCCACCTGTCCCATCTCAGTGCACAAGTTCAAGATGGTCTCTAGGCGCTGAGACTCCTGCACATAGAAGAAGCATTGATTCATCTCAGTTAAAATGCTTATTGAGTTAGTAATCTAAAAATGTTCAGAGGGTGATGAAAGCTGCTCACCAGTCTCTGAACCTTCTGCTCGCGGAGCCTCTCGTCTCTCTGGTGCTGGTGGTAGTCTCTCAGCTCTTCTTTACCGTTCAAAGAACTGATGCTGCCCACTCTCTGCCCTGGACTCAACCCACTCTTCCCAAAAGACATTCTTCTTTCCCCTAATCCCAGATCTAGGCCCGTCCCATCCATCTCTACACCCAGAGAGCTCAGAGAAGCCAGACTGGACCTTCTGGACGTTCCAGGCATGCTAGCAGGTACCGTCACGTCTGGGGGCTGATCCAGGGAGGAGAGACTGCGTCTCTGTCCCACTGAGACCATCCCTCTGTGAGATCCCACTGACTGTCGAGAAGGCAGCGACAGAGCGAGGGGGTCTGCTGCATTGTGAAGCCTCGGCAAAGAGCGGCTGTGCTTCCCCAGATTGTTGAGGGACCCCGTGGAGTATTTCCTCTGCCTGGACTCTCCTCCTGCTTTGCCCTGAGAGTAAATCCTGCGGCCCAGTCGAGGGCTGGATGGCATGCTGGCTGCCCCACTTTTGACCCTGGGGGATCGCGGTACTGCCTCCCCATAGGAGGGGAGCAGGGCGCTTCCATCTGCAGCGTTAGCGAGCAGCAGACTGTCCTGCGACTGGTGACGGGAGTAGGAATGACAGGAAAAGCCGTTGGAGCGGATCTGACGATCACCCTGACGGGGGGACGGGGGCACGCTGCTGCTGCTGATGTAAGAAAAGTTTCTGGAGGCAGATGGGGGCCTCTCTGAGCTGCTGAGGACCGACAGTGGCCTGGCGGTCTGGCTTCCAGCACCGAGGTACTTGCGGCTGCACTCCGCCGCCCTCAGGCTGGCCTCCAGAGAACTCTTTCTGCGCTGCAGGGTCTCCATTAGTTCCTGAAGCTCTGCTTTAGAGCGAGAGCCCCTCAGCATCGTCCCCCCCACTGAGCCACCGCTGCTGGGCTCAATCTTTACACAGTCTGCAGAAAACAAACAGTTCACAGAAGACACTTCTGAGTTAAAATGGCAGCGTCCATATACTGCATATCTTGGTTATGCAAAGCTATCTACAACAGGTAAGATAATAATTGTTCATATTTCTACAAAAAAACACACACATAAAGATCGGAACCACCCGTTTAAAGTGTCTGTGACATGATGTTGGAACTTTTCATAAACTGGCACAACATATATTTCTTGTATCATTCAGCTATGTTCGTTTTTGCAAACAAAATGATAAATATATGAAAATTTCATTCAAAGTCATTTTAA
>JARVGS010000400.1:21140992-21154756 GCA_031762315.1 Hypsolebias antenori | reverse complement strand
ATGGATTGGCACAGGGTCTGCAATATTGTAGACGCTGCACCAATTTGTCTTTCGGTCTCATGATCCATTGTTCCCTCACTCGTGAACAAAACCCCGAGATACTTGAACTCCTCCACTTGAGGCAGAACTTTACTTTTGACTTGAAGAGAGCAAGCCACCCTTTTCCAACTGAGGGCCATGGCCTCCGATTTGGAGGGGCTGATTCTCATCCCAGCCTCTTCACACTCAGCTGTGAACTGCCCCAGTGAAAGCTGGAGATCATGGAACAATGACGCCAACAGGACTACATCACTGGCAAAGAGCAGAGATGAAATCCTGAGGCCAACAAACCAGAATCCCTCTGACCCCTGGCTGCACCAAGAAATTCTGTTCATAAAAGTTATGAACAGAATTGATGACAATGGGCAGCCCTGGCAGAGTCAAACTCCACCCCAAAGGGGTCCGACTTACTATTGGGAATGCAAACCAAACTCTTGCACCACTTGTATAAGGATCAAACAACCTATAGCAACAGGCCCCCAATCCCATACTCACGGAGCATCCCCCAGAGTGTACCTTGAGGAACACGGTTGAATACTGTCTCCAAGTCCACAAACACATGCAGACTGGATGGGCAAACTCCCATGATCCCTATAGGACTCCAGTGAGGGTAAAAAGCTGGTCCTGTGTTCCACGGCCAGGACAAAGCCTGCATTTTTCCTCCTGGATCTGATATCTGGATCTCGCTTCTCCAGTACTCCTGAATAGACCTTACAAGAGAAGCTAATGAGAGTCATGCCCCTATGATTGGAGCACACCCTCTGGTCCCCCTTTCTGAAGAAGGGAACCACCAACCCAGTCTGTCAATCCAGTGGCACTGCCCCCAATATCCATGCGATGTTGTCAAGGCGTGTTAACCGACAGCCCCACAACATCCAGAACCTTAAGGGAATCAGGGTGAATCTCATCCACCCCCGCTGCCCTGCCACTGCGGAGCTTTTTAATTACCGTGGCGACCTCAGTCATGGTTATGGACAGACCAACCCCGAAATCCCCTGACTCTGCTTCCACATTGGAAGACTGGTGGGATTGAGAAGGTCCGAGAAGTATTCTTTTCATCTCTCGATGACATCATTGATTGAGGTCAACAGCATCTCACCTTCACTGAAAACAGAGTTAGTAAAGAGCTGCTTTCCCCTCCTCAGCAACCTGATGGTTTGCCAGAATCTCCTCGGAGCCGACCAAGAGCCTTTATCCAAGGCCTCACCAAACTTCTCCCACTTCTGAGCTTTTGCCTCAGCAACAGCCAAGGCTGCAGACTGCTTGGCCCTACAGTACTCCTCAGCTGCCTCCAGAGTCACACCAGTCAACAAAGCCCAACGGGACTTCTTCAGCTTGACAGCTTCCCTAATCTGGGGTGTCCACCACCAAGTTCAAGGATGGTCACCACGAGAAGCACTGACAACCTTGTGTCTGCAGCTCAAGGCAGCTACATCAACAAGTGAGGCGCGAAACATGGTCAACTCGGACTCAATGTTCCCCGCCTCAGCTGTGATGTGGTTAACGCTTTCACGGAGGTGCAACTTGAAGATCTTTCTGAAGACTTCTTCTGCAAGGAGTTCCTAGCAAACCCTCACTACACGTTTGGGTCTACCGGGTCTGTCCAGCATCCTCGCCCGACATCTGACCAGGTGGTGATCAGTTGACAGTTCAGCTCCTCTCTTCACCCAAATGTCCAAAACAAACAGCTGCAAATCAGATGACGCAACTACAAGGTCAATCATTGATCTACGGCCTAGTGTGCCCTGGTGCCAAGTGCACTTTTGGACACCCTTATGTTCGAACATGGTATTAGTGATGGACAAGGTATGACAATAACAGAAGCCCAACAACAGAACGCCGCTCGGGTTCAAATCAGAGAGGCCATTCCTCCTAATCATGCCCTTCCAGATCACACTGTCCTACCACGTGGGCAATAAAAATAAAAAAAAATCACTAAACCATTTAAAACCAAAATTCTTCAAAAACCTTAGAGTGAAGCTGGCATATTTTCTCTTATAGGCAATGTTAAAAAAAAGAAAGACTTTGGAGTAATGTCCAAATAGCAGGAACTCAAGCCTAAACTTTAAAATTTAAGACAAATAATCTGTCCCATCAACAATCAAAGCATTTTATTTTACACAGATACACAGACTGAAATTGTCAGAAGTATAGAGCTATGACATGTGCAGATCGAGAACTGTTCTCCTTTTTTTTAATCAGGTGGAACTTTTAGAGTCAAGACATTTACTGCTTCTTACGCTTCTTCCAATCTGACAACATCTGCAAAGACGTCAAGTAAATGAAACACCAAATGAACATTACCTAAAAAGAGTGTTTTCACTTCCTGCACCTGTAGCACCAATGGCCTTGTTAGCAATGTAATCAGAAAGGAATTTGAGAGGCTGCCTACAGGTATTGTTCCAAGAACATTTAAAGTTGTGCACAGCTGATCCAAAGAAAAATCACTCTGGCAGATAGAGAGATAGGTAGAGAGATAGATAGAGGGAGAGAGAGAGAGAGAGAGAGAGAGAGAGAGAGAAGACAAAACACAAAGACATCAACATTGAACAGTGACATGTGCAGACTGAACACTGATTGATTTCTCCAACTAGCTGACGCTACTGGAAGTCCATCCTCCGTTGCTCCTTCCACCCTTCCCACTCCTGCAACAGCTTCACAAACCTCAGGTAATCGATGACAACAATTATCACACACTCCTTTAATATTAAGACAAACACTTTAATCCATGAATTGGTAATTAGAGAACCACCTAAAAATGCATATTTCATTTGTGACATGCAGATTATTTTCTTTGTCTATCATAGCAGTGTTTTATTTTCTTGATGTCACTGTGGTTGTCAGCGGGCAGAAACAAAACGAATCTGAAATCATTGCCTGGGTAAGTAGCAAAAATACATGAACATGTCCTGGTAAATTGCTTTACTTATGTTTTCAAATCATTAAATTGAATGTATTCATCCTCATTTCACTTTTTCAGCTGGATCAGGTGTTCGAAACCAGTTTGGAGAAATGCTTGCTTTCAAACACTGGACAAACAACTACAACCCCTGCACCTCCACAAACTACAGCTGCAGGCACCTCAAATGTGACAACATTTGTGACGACAACATCTCAAAAGTATAACTCAGCACTGACTGCAAGTTTAACAATGTTACAAAACTACACTGCAGCTGTTAATGCAACAGCATCTCCTTTGAATGGAGCCAATACAACAAATGCAACAACAAATGTGAACAGCACAACCAATGAAACAACAACAGTATTAAATGTGCACGATACAACAGCAAATGTAACAGCAGTAACTTTAAATGTTAACTCAACTACAGCCGCAACAACAGTATTAAATGTCAACAGCAAAACAACAGCAACGGATGCCAACAAAACGACAACAAAAGCATTAAATATTAACTTAACTGCAGCTGCAACATCAACATTGTATGTCAACAGCGTAAATAATGCAACAGTGTTGAATGTGGACAACACAACAACAAATCTAACAGTATTAAATGTTACCAACGCAACTACAGCTGCAACAACAACAACATTAAATATTGACAAAACAACTGTAGCAGTAACAGCAGCATTAAATGACAACACAACTAGAGCTGCAACACCAATAAATCTTAACACGTCAAAAAATGTAACATTACCTGCATTAAGTGAAAACAACACAACTGTATTTACAATGGAAGATGTCAACAACACAACAACAACAGCTGCATCAACAGCATTTAATGCAAACAGCACAACAACTGCACCAATATCGACTTCAACAGGAAGCAACATGTCTCCAGCTATGACAACACTGGTAAATGTCAACAATACAAGACCTACAACAACAACTACAACCTTAAGGGGCACCAACACAACTGCAATAACAACTGAATTCATTGGAAACAACACAACTACAAATTCTCCAGCAGCAACTTTCAATGAAAAAAATACAACAACAGTTTCAACAACAACAACACTGTTAAATGTCAACATGACAACAGCTGCAGCAACAATGTTAAATGAAAACATCACAACAACAGCTGCATTAACAACAATGGATCTTATCAACACAGAAAGCAATCCAACAACAGCATCAACTGGAAATAACACAACTAGAATTCCAACAACAAAAGTGGAAAATACAGACAGCACAACCATTGAACCAACAACAACATCATATGGAAACAATGCAACAACAGCACTTTTAGTTGTTAACAAGACAACAACATCAACTCCAAATGGCAAAAACACAACTACAGCTGCACCAACAACAACATTAAATATTAACAAAACAACTGTAGCAGGATCAGCAGCGTTAAATGACAACACAACTATAGCTGCAACAACAAGCAATCTTAACAACACGTCAAAAAATGTGACATTACCTGCATCAAGTGAAAACAACACAGCTGCATTTACAACAACAGTGGAAGATGTCAACAACACAACCGCTGCATCAACAGCATTCAATGGATACAGCACAACAATTGCACCAATATCTACTTCAACAGGAAGCAACATGTCTCCACCTATGACAACACTGGTAAATGTCAACAATACAACACCTGCAACAACAACAACTATAAATGGCAAAAACACAACCACAGCTGCAACAACAACATCAACTTTGGAAGAAAACAATACAACAACAGCTGCAACAACAACATCAACTTTAGAAGAAAACAATACAACCACAGCTGCAACAACAACATCAACTTTAGAAGGAAACAATACAACCACAGCTCCAACAACAACATCAACTTTAGAAGGAAACAATACAACCACAGCTGCAACAACAACATCAACTTTAGAAGGAAACAATGCAACCACAGTTGCAACAACAACATCAACTATAGAAGGAAACGATACAACAGTCACAACAACAGCATATTTGAATGTCAACAAGACAACAGTTATAGCAACAACTCTAAATGGAAACAGCACAGCTACAGTTGCAACAACAACTGTAAATGGCAATACTTATATGACTGTTGCAAAAACAACAACCTTAAATGACAAGGACACAATGACAGCTTCAACAACAGTAGTGTTAAATATCAACAAGACAACAACAGCTACAACTGCAACAACCCTGACTGGAAATAACACACCTACAGCTTTAACAACAGCTTTAAATGACAACAATACAACACAACAATACAACTATGATTGGATCTACAACAATAGTTACAACAAAAATGTAACAATTTCTGCATCGAATGGAAACAACACAACTACAACAATAACTTCTAAGTACAGCAACACAACAGTAGCTGGAACAACATCTGTATATGGAAACAATACAATGATAATGACAACTTTAAATGTAAACAACACAACTCCAGTCTTAATAGCAACAGTGTTAAATGTCAACATGACACTCCCAGCTACAACAATAAATTTAAATGACGACAACAACATAACAGCAGTTGCAACAACAACTTTAACTGGCTACAGCACAACAACATATGCAACAAAAACAATTTTAAATGACAGCAATACATTGGCAGCTGCAACAACAACAACAGCTGTAAATAGCAATAACCCACCTACAGCTGCAACAACAGGAACTGTAAATGTTGCTACAACTGAATCTAGAACAACAACAACAACAACAACAGTAAATGGCAACAACCCACCTACAGCTGCAAAAACAACAACAACAACAATAAATGGTGACAGTACAGCAACAATTGCAACAACTTTAAATGGTAACAACAGAACAACAACAGCAACAACTGGAAATGGCAACATTACAATTACAACTGCAACAATAACTTTGAATGGTAACAATACACTGGCAGCTGCAACACAAACTGTAAATGGCAACACAACTATATCTGCAACAACTGTAAATGGCAACAACATCACAGCCGTTGCAACAACTTCAAATGGCAACACAACTGCAGCTGCAATAACAACAGTGTTAGATGTCAACCTGACATACCCAGCTGCAACAATAAATTTAAAGGACAACAACACAACAGTAGTTGTAACAGCAACAATCTTAAATGGCAAAAACACAACAGATGTAACAACTTTAAATGACAAAAATACATTGGCAGTTGCAACAGCAACAACAACAACAACTGTTAATGGCAACAGTGCACCTACAGCAGTAGCAACTGTAAATGATAACAATACAACTGTTACAACAGCAGCTTTAAATGGTAACGACTCAACATATGCAACAGTAACAACATCGAGTGGCAACAATACATTGGCAGCTATAACAAAAACTGCAAATGGCAACACAACTACACCTTCAACAACAGTAAATGGCAACAACTCTGCAGTTTTAACAACTTCAAATGACAACACAGCTGCAGCTGCTACAACAACAATGTTAAATGTCAACAAGACAATATCAACTACAATAACAACACTAAATGGAAGCAACAGAACTACAACAACCCTAAATGGTAATGACACAGCTACAGTTGAAACAATAAAAACAAGTGTAAATGGCAACAATACAACATCTGCAATGACAACTTTAAATATTAACAACATAACAACAACTGCCACTTTAAATAGTAACAATACAATGGCAGTTGTGACTACAACAACTGTAGACAGCAACAACACAACTACAAGAACAACTAGAGTGGTAAATGTCAACACATCAGCTACAACAACACTAAATGATAACAACACAACTACAGCTGCAACAACAACAGTGTTAAATGTCAATAGGACAACAGCTACAACAACAAAAATAAATGACAACAACACAACTACAGTCACAATTGCAACAGTGTTACATGTCAACATGACATACCCAGCTGCAACTATAAATTTAAATGACAACAACATAACAACAATTGTAACAGAAACAAGTTTGAATGGCAACAATACAATTGCTGTTGCAACAACTGTAAATGGCAACAACCCACCTACAGCTGCAGCAAAAACAACTGTAAATGGAAACAACACAACTGTTGCAACAACAGTTTTAAATGGTAACACCACAAGAACAAATGCAACAATAATAACAACTTTGAATGGGAACAATACATTGGCAGCTGCAACAACAATTGTAAATGGCAACACAACACCTGCAATAAAAGTGAATGGCAACAACACTACATTTGTAACAATAACTGTAAGTAGCAATACAACTACACCTACAACATTTGTAAATGGAAACAACAACACAGTTTTAACAACAACTTCAACTGGCAACACAACTGCAGTTGAAACAACAACTGTAAATGGCAACGACCCACCTACAGGTGCAACGACAACTGTAAATGGTAACACTACAACAACTGTTGCAAAAACAGCTTTAAATGGTGACAACACAACAACAGGTGCAACAATAACTTTGAATGACAGCAATACATTGGAAGGTGCAACAAAAACTGTAAATGGCAACACAACTACACCTGCAACACCTGTAAATGGCAACAACACCACAGTTGTAACAACAATTTCAAATGGCTACACAACTGCACCAGCAGCAACAACAACAGTGCTAAATGTCAACAACATAGCAGCTACAACTACAGCAACCCTAAATGGAAACAACTCAATTACAACAACCATAAATGGCACCAACACAGCTACAGTTGAAACAACAAAAACAAGTACAAATGGCAACAATACAACGTCTGCAATAACAACAACTTTAAGTGATATCAACAGAACAGCTGCCACTTTAAATAGTGACAATACAACTGCAGTTGCAACTATAGCAATAACTGTAAATAGCAACAACACAACTACATCTGTAACTACAGTGATAAATGTCAACAAGACAACATCAGTTATAACAACCCTAAATGGCAACAACACAAATACAGCAACAGTATTTGTAAATGGCAAGACAACTACACCTGCAACAACTATAAATGACAACAACACCACAGTTGCAACAACAACTTTAAATGGCAACACAACTGCAGCTGCAACAACTATGGTAAATGGCAACAACCCACCTAACGGTGCTACAACAGCAACAGTAAATGACAACACAACTACACCTGTAGCAACAACTGTAAATGACAACAACACCACATTCACAACAACAACAACTTTAAATGGCAATACAACTGCAGCTTCAACAACAGTGATAAATGACAACAACCCACCGAAAGCTGCAACAACAGCAACATTAAATGGCAACACAACTACACCTGCAGCAACAACTGTAAATGACAACACCACAGTTACTACAACAACTTTAAATAGCAACATAACTGCAGCTGCAACAACAATGATAAATGGCAACAACCCACCTCAAGCAGCAACAACAGCAACAGTAAATGGAAACTCAACTACACATGCAGCAACAACAACAGCAAGAACTGTAAATGGCAACAACACCACAGTTACAACAACAACTTTAGATGGCAACACAACTGCAGCTGCAACAATGGTAAATAGCAACAACCCACTTATAGTTGCAACAACAGCTGTAAATAGTAACATTACAACAATTGCAACAACTTTAAATGGTAACAACACAACAACAGATGCAACAACTTTGAATGGCAACGATACTTTGGCAACTGCAACAAAAACTGTAAGCGGCAACACAACACCTGTAACTGTAAATGGCAACAACAACACAGTTGTAACAACTTCAACTGGCAACACAACTGCAGATGAAACAACAGTGTTAAATGTGAACAAGACAATATCAACAACAACAACTCTAAATGGAAGCAACACAACAACAACAAATCCAACCACCACATCACTTGTAACACAGAGCAACAACGTGAATTTAACCTCACCTGCCGGATCTGTGAGCACATTGGCATCTTTACAGGCAAATATACGTGTAGCACGGGACGTTAGCAACAGTGTCACACAAAGCAGGTACGATCAAAAAAGAGTGAATAACTGAATGAATGAACAAAAAACAAACTGAATGAATGAAATATCATGTTGTGTTTGAGTATTGTTGCATTTGTGCTGTTGTTTTACAATTACCGGCAATATTAAAAGAAACTTCTGTATACAACTGACAAATTATACAAATCCAGACTCTAGCAATAACTTCTGCTTGTAGCTTCAACTGTGCTTTGTGCAGACACAAGCAGCAGTTATAGAAATGATGCTTTTTTTTTAAAGAACCAAACTTGTGAAAAAAGAAAACTGGAAAAATTCACAGTATCAGTGTGTTACTGTGGATCCCCAATAACTTAAAATATTAATAATTGTCTATTTTTTCAGTGAGTTAATTAATGGAACGACAGCCTCCCTATTTCAAGTAAGTGATTATGAAGTGTATCAACAGATTTGCAGTATGTAAATAAGATGTGTAACCCAGACGGCTGTTCTCACAGGGAATGGAAGTTTCGTGCACTGAAAAAACTGCAATAAAGTAAGTTTAATGACTTATTGGCAACTATTTGGCACCAGTGTAGATCATAATCATTTATCTAACACTGACTCTTGTGAATCTTGCGCTTAGTAATACTAAGTGCTCCGTGATGCTTCGGCTCAGTCAGAGTGTGCCTGCATGTCGCATCCTCCAAACACTCTGTGCAGCCAGTAAAAACTCTTCCAACATCACAGTGGTGGGAAACAAGGCAGATAAACTGAGTGAGTGGTGCACATTTTGTACAAAACAAACAAACAAAAAAATGGCTATTGACCTCAAATGTTCTACTAAACTGACTGTTACTTAGATGCGATTCAGCAGTGCAACAGTGATCCAGAAGGAGAAAATAGCTGCATTTATTCTGGTCCACTGGGTGCATCATGGTAAGTAGTTTATTCATTCATTTATTTAATGTTCTAAAATAAGAAATAAGAGATTTAAATAATTCCATACCCCTGATGAGCTTGAACTAAAATGAATATCTTGATTTAGATAAATATCTGAATTGATATTTTAGAATAATGCACTGAATTTTGATTAAAAAAAATTTTTTTTAAATTGTTCTGTATAGTTTGAACAAGCCCGCTACCAAACAAACATATGTAATAAACTTGAAAACATTTTAATAAACGAGGTTAAGCTGCTGCTACATACCTGCCTAAGATGTTAATGTTTTTATTCATTCTATTCACACGAGGCAGGCTTGTGATGGCTTCATATAGAAATTCATTTAAAATGTACTGTTTTGATACAACTAAATATCTTTTAAATTGATTGGGAACTGTGCAAAGCTGCTCTTGTTCCAGTTCATAAAAACATGATGAGAATTGTAGGTCAACGTCAACATTTAATGATGTATATCTCTCAACAGTGAAGAATCTGGGTCTTCGTATGTCATTCCAAAAAGCAATTCAACAAACTGCAGTGCAGGTGAGCTCCTAACAATTTTATTTCTACCTACTGAAATATAATGGGGACTATATTTTTCTAATTTAATTTGTGTTTTAGTTTGAGAATAAAGATAACTCATAATGCCATAACATTCATGACATCACTATGTATTTATATTTGGGAGGAATTCATATAAAACAATAATTACAGATGCTCACATCTGTCTCTGCAGGAACATGGACATTTGATCCAACAAAACATTTAGGAGTGTAAACTTTCTTTCACATGTGTCAAATGCAAATAGATTTTACGGCAGTATACTAGTAAACAAAGTCCTAATTAGGCCTAAAGATTTTTGTAGAAATGTTTTTTTTTCTTGTAATGAACTCAGTGAAACACATTTGAATTCTTCAAAATCTTCTGAGAGAATCAAAGTTTTCAAAACAGTTTTAGAAACATTATGGTGTGAAGATCAGTAGCAGAAGAAGTAGTATTATTATATATAAGTAGCAGTTGTAGCAGTAGTATTAGTACAGTATTAGCATTAGCAATCTAGGTGCAGTGGTAGTAGTAGTAAAAGTAGTAGAAGTAGTTGTAGTATTGATCAAGTTTTAGTTGTAGTGGTAGTGGTAGTAGTAGTAATAATATTTGTAATAAATTATACATTAAATATAATAAATAGTAATAAATTGTGAAATTTCCCCTTGGGGATCAATAAAGTTTATTGAATTGCATTTAACTGAATCCAGTAGTAGTAGTAGTAGTAGTAGTAGTAGTAGTAGTAGTAGTAGTAGTAGTAGTAGTAGTAGTAGTAGAAGTAGCGGTGGTAATAGTAGTAGTAGGAGTAGGAGTATTATTATTACTGTATTATCATTATTATTATATTAACTTTTTCTTATATCTATAGTTATTATTTTATCATTATACATCATTATTATATACTTTTGTTGGATGTAACTGGGACCCTGTGTACATAGTTTCGTTCCACCACATGTGGTGGAATGACAAATAAAGAACCTTGAATCCTTGAATTATTAGTAATAGTAGTAATAGTGGTAGGTGTCATGGTAGTAGAAGTATTAGTAATCTAGTGGTAGTATATAACCTCATACAGATGTTTTATGCTATAAACTTTCCTTTTTGTCCCCTTTTTGTTTCAGTCACCATCAACTGTAACTGCTCTGCTTACTGCGACAGATCTGGTTTGTGTTTTGCCAACTGATCCCATTTCTACCTAAGTGAATAGTATCTGAAAGCCTGTGTAAAGTTAGCTGTGTTTCTGTTTTAGATGCATATTACACCTTTTCAGTTATAGTACAAGACCCCATGATGAACTCTTCATCCCTCTCCTCCCTGGTAAACCTTGTGTTTACACAATAATGATAAAATTCCTTCTCGTTAATTCAGGTATTAATACTTTTTTTTTTATTTCTAGATGTCTGTACTGAAACAAAAACCCGTTTGCTTTGACAATACAAGGTAGGTTTTTAAAATTGATAAAGTGTACGAAAATAAAGCCATTGTGTAAAATGAAACATAAACCTTGTGCTGTTCATTTGCAGTGATATATGTCCAGAGTCCTTCAGTGCATCTAAATACAAGGTAAACAGACTACAAAAATATAATCGTACTACTGGAATCTTTATTTAAGAAAGTCTGCAGCATTTATAACGTAAAAATTATTTTTATATTTAAAATGTGTTTTTACTAATGAAAAGTGCCCAAATTATAAATTGGTGAATAAATAATATGTGTGTGCTCACATTGATAGAAACGTATGTGCATACATTTTCCAGATAAAAATGTAAGAATACCTCTAAAACATTCACCTTACTGTAAGTCACCAAGGAGGGACGTGCTGTGGAATGTCTAAATTAATTTAACATTTTCTACTTAGAATCTTCACTGACTGATTTATTGACAGTGTTACTAAGAATAGCCTTATGGACATTAAAAGGGAAGAAAAAGACTTGAATCCACTAGTGAGACAGAGTGATCAGGCTGGAAAGGATGTGCAGCAGGTTGTAATGTTCTAACAAGTGAGGAGAGTGTGATGGGGAGATGGAAGGAGTACTTTGAAGAGCTAATGAATGAAGAGAATGAAGTGTGCTGGTGCTCGTTTTTAAGCTGTAAAAGTTGTAGAAAATACAAATAAATGGATGAGCCGCACAAGATCTGAGAGAGTTGTGGAAGCTAGACAAAGAAGAGGGGTCATGTGACTTCACATAACCCCCCACCCATCTCAAACATTTACCCAGGGCTATGTTGCATGGTGTTGGAAAATATCCACCTGTTCGTTCCACTTTATAATTTTAAACTCAATATTTCTCATCAGAGTGCCAGTGTTTCCTGTGAAGCAAAAACAACCAAGTGAGCCATCTCTCATGTTTTATCACTCAATTACGTAAAAGAGCAGCATTTTGACAAAATGACCAAGCATAATGTCAGCGCTAACACTTATCTTCGGTTTTGTTTGTTTGTTTTAAAGTCAAAACTGCAAAGTGGTTTTAGGCTTTTTGCAGAATGTCTCGCTCTGTTCTCTGGAAGCAGCTTTAAGAAACGTGTTTCAAGATGAGAAACACATTTTGCTGAATGGGCGAGTGAGGCGAGCGGGTGAGTATATTCTTCACTAACGTTTGAATTTCGATTAGCTCCGGCTAACAAAAGCAGTCGGTGAAACTGATGTTGATGTTTCGTTGTTTGTTTTGTGTTCCATGCAGCAATTTGTGGAAACTTGGACGAGGGCAACAATCTCCTGGACTCCCAGGTCACATGGACAGAGGGCGGCCTGGAGTCTGAGGACTTTTGTGCAAACATACAAAACTCCAACATCCTCTCATGGTTTGCATCATCTTCCTTTACGTCCTCTCCTCTGATCAACATTTTAAAAACTAACTAAACCCAATGATAATGTTCTTAAAGCTATAGTTCAAATATTTTGAAGTGTGAGCCTGTAGAAATGTTGTGAACAGTTTAATTTTACCCGTTTAGCGCTTTAAATTTCCAATTATGTAGAATTAGAATTCAGTTTAGAGGGGATTGGTGAGCTAACGGTTAGTTCAAGTGAAGCCTGGACTAAAGTGCATCTCTTAAAACTGCTTTAATAAAAACTTTCACTGTTTTTTCCCCCAAAACACTCTAATATAAACCTTTTTACACTTGCCAATTTCATATCATACAAGTATTCTTAGAGGTTTCTGTGATTTTTTTTTTTCAAGCACCAATAGCAGCAACACCTGTTGCTGCTATTGGTGCTTGAAAATATGTTACGACTGGAAGCAGTCAAAACATATTCATGGACACCAGACACAGAAGAAGGGTGGGAGGGTGTGGGAGTGGTGGCACAGAGGTTAAGGTGTGGGAGTGGTGGCGCAGAGGTTAAGAAGGTGAGCTTGTGATCGGAAGATCGCCGGTTCAAGCCCCGGCACCGACAACATCAAGAATGTGGGTGGGATAGGTGAAGCAGCCACACCTGTCTCCACCCTCATCTGCCCCACTCTGGG